>JAVIAB010000108.1:252212-687212 GCA_032433765.1 Megaustenia siamemsis | reverse complement strand
TAATAGTTGATGTACTGCTGACATGTAATATTTGATGTACTCCTGACATATAATAGTTGATGTACTGTTGACATATATAGTTGATGTACTGCTGACATGTAATAGTTGATGTACTGCTGACATATAGTAGTTGTTGTACTGCTGACATATAAGTTGATGTACTGCTGACATATATTAGTTGATGTACTGCTGACATATAGTACTGATGTACTGTCTACATCCATGTCTAATGTGCTGCCTTCATCTAATATCTGATGTATTTCCTACATCTAGTCTGTCTCATGTAATGCCTACATCTAGTCTGTTCTCATGTAATGCCTACATCTAGTCTGTCTCATGTAATGCCTACATCTAGTCTGTTTCATGTATTTCCTACTTCTAGTCTGTCTCCTGTAATGCCTACATCTAGTCTGTCTCATGTAATGCCTACATCTAGTCTGTCTCATGTATTCCTACTTCTAGTCTGTCTCCTGTAATGCCTACATATAGTCTGTCTCATGTATTGCCTACATCTAGTCTGTCTCATGTATTGCCTACATCTAGTCTGTCTCATGTATTGCCTACATCTAGTCTGTCTCATGTATTGCCTACATCTAGTCTGTCTCATGTATTGCCTACATCTAGTCTGTCTCATGTATGCCTACATCTAGTCTGTCTCATGTATTGCCTACATCTAGTCTGTCTCATGTATGCCTACATCTAGTCTGTCTCATGTATTGCCTACATCTAGTCTGTCTCATGTATTGCCTACATCTAGTCTGTCTCATGTATTGCATACATCTAGTCTGTCTCATGTATTGCCTACATCTAGTCTGTCTCATGTATTGCCTACATCTAGTCTGTCTCATGTATTGCCTACATCTAGTCTGTCTCATGTATTGCCTACATCTAGTCTGTCTCATGTATTGCCTACATCTAGTCTGTCTCATGTATTGCCTACATCTAGTCTGTCTCATGTATTGCCTACATCTAGTCTGTCTCATGTATTGCCTACATCTAGTCTGTCTCATGTATTGCCGACATCTAGTCTGTCTCATGTATTGCCTACATCTAGTCTGTCTCATGTATTGCCGACATCTAGTCTGCCTCATGTATTGCCGACATCTAGTCTGTCTCATGTATTGCCGACATCTAGTCTGTCTCATGTATTGCCGACATCTAGTCTGTCTCATGTATTGCCTACATATAATCTGTCTCATGTATTGCCGACATCTAGTCTGTCTCATGTATTGCCTACATCTAGTCTGTCTCATGTATTGCCGACATCTAGTCTGTCTCATGTATTGCCTACATATAATCTGTCTCATGTATTGCCTACATCTAGTCTGTCTCATGTATTGCCTACATCTAGTCTGTCTCATGTATTGCCGACATCTAGTCTGTCTCATGTATTGCCTACATCTAGTCTGTCTCATGTATTGCCTACATCTAGTCTGTCTCATGTATTGCCGACATCTAGTCTGTCTCATGTATTGCCGACATCTAGTCTGTCTCATGTATTGCCTACATATAATCTGTCTCATGTATTGCCGACATCTAGTCTGTCTCATGTATTGCCTACATCTAGTCTGTCTCATGTATTGCCGACATCTAGTCTGTCTCATGTATTGCCTACATATAATCTGTCTCATGTATTGCCTACATCTAGTCTGTCTCATGTATTGCCTACATCTAGTCTGTCTCATGTATTGCCGACATCTAGTCTGTCTCATGTATTGCCTACATCTAGTCTGTCTCATGTATTGCCTACATCTAGTCTGTCTCATGTATTGCCGACATCTAGTCTGTCTCATGTATTGCCGACATCTAGTCTGTCTCATGTATTGCCACATATAATCTGTCTCATGTATTGCCGACATCTAGTCTGTCTCATGTATTGCCTACATCTAGTCTGTCTCATGTATTGCCGACATCTAGTCTGTCTCATGTATTGCCTACATATAATCTGTCTCATGTAGTGCCTACATATAATCTGTCTCATGTATTGCCTACATCTAGTCTGTCTCATGTATTGCCTACATCTAGTCTGTCTCATGTATTGCCGACATCTAGTCTGTCTCATGTATTGCTACATCTAGTCTGTCTCATGTATTGCCTACATATAATCTGTCTCATGTAGGCCTACATATAATCGGATGTAAATTCTTCATCTGTATCTATGTGGTTTACTTTCTATCTATTAAATGTACCTAATGGAGTCACAGGGGCGCCTCCCAGTAGCAGAGCTGGAAGTTGTCAGTGCCTCACAGATGACGCTTTTGTGCCAGGATCGTCAACCAGAACTATCCAGACCCTACTCCACCTCCTCGCGGTGCCTCTAGACACAGACAAACCAGTGTAACCTGTCGAAGCGAGCAGTGATCGAAGAGGGACGGCAGCTCAGTGCTCAACAGTTACATGCTGAAATCGGATGCTAGATCCATGGCGTAAATATCACAGTTTTGCTGCAAACTACAACACAGACACGCCACTTAACGTCCTTTAGGGCGGATAATGAAAATGTGATGATGTGTATTCCTTTAGATATCGGACGAAGGAAGCAGCAATAAAAAAATGTATCAAACCATGGACATGGTGTAGCGGAGACATTTATGACGAAATATGTGTGCCGGACATATAGTGTGACGGACATATAGTGTGATGGAGACATGGTTGACGGCATTTTGCGCCACTTATCTACAGCGTAAAAAAAAATCACAGCACTTGTCTACAGCGTCCACATGTCACGGCACTTATCTACAGCGTATACATGTCACAGCACTTATCTACAACGTCCACAAAGTCACATCACTTATCTACAGCGTCCACAAAGTCACATCACTTATCTACAGCGTCCACAAAGTCACGGCACTTATCTACAGCCTCCACAAAGTCACGGCACTTATCTACAGCCTCCACAAAGTCACGGCACTTATCTACAGCGTCCACAAAGTCACGGCACTTATCTATTCTGCTGAAGTGCTCTCACATTTTCTGTGCTGCACTAATTTCATCACCATGGTTCCTCCATATTTCATTCGACCAAACCAAACTTGGCTTTACAGCAATGATGATCTCTGCCAGGTCGCTTATGTAAATGAGGAAGATTGTACAATTGAGGACAGAGGGAAGGTCACTCTGTTACTGAGAGTTTTAGAGAACATGACGTCATTCATGCCTGGTGTGAGTGGTGTGGTTTGGCCAATGACCTCTCAACACGTATCCAGTGTGATAACTTTCATCAAGGGCCCACAACACTAGACTTCACCATGAGGCATGATCTCAACACGTCATCACGTGTGTTTTGTGCTAGCTGCGTGCTTGTTTTCACGGAAATGAACGTGTTTTCTCTGTTCCCGTCCAAAAAGTTAATCTTCCGTGACACAGGCTTTTCTTAAACCTGCAAGTTCTTGGCAAACAAAGTATGAGCTGTCAGTGAACTAGCACTGACGTGAATTTACCACTCGTTTGTGGAGGAATGATTTCAGTGGGATGAGGCGGTACAATGTGGGTTCACGAAGACGTGAGGCTGATGTTCACTACAAAGTGTGCATTCCTCCATTCTTGAGGAATGTCGCCTTCTCATCGAAGCATGTTGATGAATTGAAAGATATCTTCTTTCCAAAATTGATTCACCTTTGTTGACATTTTGTTTGCACTTTGGTCTGCTCCAAGAGACTTTCCAACTTGCATTTACCGAAGACTCGGTTGGAGGAGTGCTAGAAGTCTCTTTACTGTGTTAAAATTTCATTTAGAGTCACTTTATGGTGTTAACATTTCATTTAGAGAGCCACTTTATCTTTGTATCTTATTAGAAATGTCTCTTTACCGTCACATGCCACTGATTCTTCGAATCAACACATTTGTTTATTTCAGCTCATTATTATTGGGTACAACTCATTATTTTTGGGCACAACTCATTATTGTTGGGTACAACTCATTATGGTTAGGTACAACTCATTATTGTTGAGCACAACTCATTATTGTTGGGCACAACTCATTATGGTTAGGTACAACTCATTATTGTTGGGTACAACTCATTATGGTTAGGCACAACTCATTATTGTTGGTACAACTCATTATTGTTGGGTACAACTCATTATTTTTGGATACAACCAATTCGTTTGTGTAAATCGTTTCCCACGTATCTATCTGTCTGTCTCTCACTCCCTCTCTCTTTGACTCTCTCTCCTGCTCTTTCTGACTCTCTCCTGCCCTCTATCTCTCTCTTCCCTTCTATCTGTCTCTCTCTCCCCTGCTCTCTCTCTGCCCTCTATCTCTCTCTTCCCCTCTATCTGTCTCTCTCTCCCTCTATCTGTCTCTCTCTCCTCTATCTGTCTCTCTCTCTCTCTTCTCCTCTATCTGTCTCTCTCTCCCCTGCTCTCTCCTCACTCTCTAATGGACATTACACAGAACAGAATTATTGATAAACGTTAACGCTGGAGCGGAGATGACGCATGGTCTGGTCTGACCCAAATGATTAAACAAGTGACGTTCTAGTTGTTCAATCCTTGACACACTAATGACCTCATCACGACCGCGCTCGTTGCGAGCTCAATAATCCAGTTCCCGAACTCTCATTCAAAAACTGTCTCTATCTCTTTAAATCTACATTGTTTGTCAAGCATGATTGCCGGCCACATTGTCTCGCACCGATGATTGTCGTCCTGTTTTCATCAAATATTAAAGACCACTTGCGACTGTCAATTGTCGACTTCCTGTTGGGTTACTCGATTCTGGTATCATTTACTAAAGTCTTGTCTACTTCACACACACACATCCACAAACCCTTCTCCAATACTCACACACACACGTACACACACACACACACACACATGTACACATATAAACGTATTGATTTAATTATGTGAAAAGCACCGGCCACTTCAGCAGGAATGTCGCAACTGACATGGCCGTTCATAATGAGAGAGCAGTGTGACGACCCCCCCCCCCCCACTCTTTCCACCATTTTAAGTTGACAAATAAAGCGTTTATTGGCGCTAAACATCGCAGCAGTGGCTTCTCTTTACATCGCAGTCTCTGGGCGCGACATTTACATAATTGTGTCTGCCGTTACCGCTGCTTTTCCGCCGTTTATCGTTAAATGCCAAATTGTTACATTTCATAGATTTATATCACTTCCTTACTTTTCATTACAATTACTGCCCTTCTTACATTTCATTGTTTACTTTATTGATCGTCCGTTTCTCTGGCTGCCTCCGTCGTCTCCCTTTGTATCGTCCAACCATCGCTGCTGTTCTCGTCGCTAATAGCGCCACCGTTACCGCTGCCCTAACTCAACCTTCTCCAGTCTGCAGTCTCAACAACTGACACCTTCCTGCCGTTTATTATCTACCTCTCGTGTATTCCAGTTCCAGACACATTCCTCTCAAGTGTGCACCATTCGCTTTGTGTTCGTTGTTGTCTCCATTGTCACGTGGACACTGATGGCCTACAATTACTATTTGTGTTTGTCGTTACATTCAGCGATATCAAGAATTCGTTCGTGATTGCCTCGTCTCGATCGTTGTGATCAACGTTTCTATCGTCATCAAATTGGTTATGAGAGTAATCTACGTTATCGACAATAGTTAGTATCCCTGCACATAGCATCACTATTATCTTCAACATTGATATCACCGTTACCATCATAGCGTGCTACCACCATCTTCAACTATAACATTGATATCACCGTTGCTACCATCGCGTCCTACCACAATCTTCAACCCACAGTACATCGTATGAATTCTATTGTTGACTATTTTACATGCCATGACACCAAGAGATCTAGCGTTTTCTCTTTTTGTCGTCCGCGATCTCTCTTTCCCTCTATTTCTCCAGTTCTGACCAAATATTCAAAATGTTTTTCTTAAGACATGGTCGATAGATTTCGACGGTTTATTTCTAATCAAAGTTTTTGTCTTGGTCAGGGAACTCTCTTCTTCTCAGAAATCCCATCACTGTGGCCTCTAATCGTCTTTTCATTTGTTTGTCTACTGTCCATGATTCGCTTCCATAGGTCAGAATTGGCTCTATATAGAACAGATAAACTCTCTCATTTTTCTCTAGACAACTCAGCACCTCGTAAACAACAATAGTTGCCCTGAATGACAGTTATAAAATAGTACAACAATTGTTGTTCCTAGTGACAGTTATAAAATAGTACAATTGTTGCCCCTAGTGACAGTTATAAAATAGTACAATTGTTGTTCCTGGTGACAGTTATAAAATAGTACAACTATTGTTGCCCCGAGTGACAGTTATAAAATAGTACAACAAGTGTTGCCCCGAGTGACAGTTATAAAATAGTACAACTATTGTTGCCCCGAGTGACAGTTATAAAATAGTACAACTATTGTTGCCCCTAGTGATAGTTATAAAATAGTACAATGTTGTTCCTGGTGACAGTTATAAAATAGTACAACTATTGTTGCTCCGAGTGACAGTTATAAAATAGTACAACTATTGTTGCTCCGAGTGACAGTTATAAAATAGTACAAGTACAACTATTGTTGCTCCGAGTGACAGTTATAAAATAGTACAACTATTGTTGCTCCGAGTGACAGTTATAATAATAGTACAACTATTGTTGCCCCGAGTAACAGTTATAATAATAGTACAACTATTGTTGCTCCGAGTGACAGATATAAAATAGCACACAAATTGTTCCCCTGCATGAACCTGACCTGCAGGAATATCAGTCATTGTTTAACAGTACAAGCTTAGTGCTCACGGATGACGTGCTCAGTATCCGATGATAATTCAGCGACTAAGCTCAACTAACGTCTTCATTGCGTGTGGATATATGTATGTGTGTGGTCAGTCATGCAAGAAATTAGTTATAGCTGACATTTGTTGTGGGAACGTGCAAGAAATTAGTTATAGCTGACATTTGTTGTGGGAACGTGCAAGAAATTAGTTATAGCTGACATTTGTTGTGGGAACTTGCAAGGAACCGGTCAACGCGCAGGCCGTACGATGCGGCTAGCCGCCTATGTTGCCGTTACTGAAACAAGTTGAGTGCTTGGCAGAGTCCGAGAAGCCGTTGAACTATAATATCTCATTATTAACGTCAGTTGTGGGTAATTCTACATTTAATGGTAACAAAATATCGTTGCAGGAGTTTACTTGCCGTTACTTTTCTCTCTGTAGACCCGGAGAATCGCTTGAGTTGTAAGTCGGTTTTTATTGTCACAGGTTTTGTGAGCGCGACTTGCTGCGCCTTGCCGTCGCTATTAACGTCATATTTCTGGCGTACTTTTCCCATGAGACAAACGTTGTGTGTGTGTGTTCTGCGGACAGTTGCACATGCCTTTGGACAGAGCGCTAATTACGACGGTCTGGATGAGTCGGTCGTTTAGAGTGGATTAAGTGGAAGGCAGACATTCATTAACAAGGATCTGTTATTGTCAGTGTTTGAAGGAGGTCAACGGGTAAGTAACTGCCCTGTTATTGTCAGTGTTTGAAGGAGGTCAACGGGTAAGTAACTGCCCTGTTATTGTCAGTGTTTGAAGGAGGTCAACGGTAAGTAACTGCCCTGTTATTGTCAGTGCTTGAAGGAGGTCAACGGGTAAGTAACTGCCCTGTTATTGTCAGTGCTTGAAGGAGGTCAACGGGTAAGTAACTGCCCTGTTATTGTCAGTGCTTGAAGGAGGTCAACGGGTAAGTAACTGCCCTGTTATTGTCAGTGCTTGAAGGAGGTCAACGGGTAAGTAACTGCCCTGTTATTGTCAGTGTTTGAAGGAGGTCAACGGGTAAGTAACTGCCCTGTTATTGTCAGTGTTTGAAGGAGGTCAACGGGTAAGTAACTGCCCTGTTATTGTCAGTGCTTGAAGGAGGTCAACGGGTAAGTAACTGCCCTGTTATTGTCAGTGCTTGAAGGAGGTCAACGGGTAAGTAACTGCCCTGTTATTGTCAGTGCTTGAAGGAGGTCAACGGGTAAGTAACTGCCCTGTTATTGTCAGTGTTTGAAGGAGGTCAACGGGTAAGTAACTGCCCTGTTATTGTCAGTGCTTGAAGGAGGTCAACGGGTAAGTAACTGCCCTGTTATTGTCAGTGTTTGAAGGAGGTCAACGGGTAAGTAACTGCCCTGTTATTGTCAGTGTTTGAAGGAGGTCAACGGGTAAGTAACTGCCCTGTTATTGTCAGTGTTTGAAGGAGGTCAACGGGTAAGTAACTGCCCTGTTATTGTCAGTGTTTGAAGGAGGTCAACGGGTAAGTAACTGCCCTGTTATTGTCAGTGTTTGAAGGAGGTCAACGGGTAAGTAACTGCCCTGTTATTGTCAGTGTTTGAAGGAGGTCAACGGGTAAGTAACTGCCCTGTTATTGTCAGTGTTTGAAGGAGGTCAACGGGTAAGTAACTGCCCTGTTATTGTCAGTGTTTGAAGGAGGTCAACGGGTAAGTAACTGCCCTGTTATTGTCAGTGTTTGAAGGAGGTCAACGGGTAAGTAACTGCCCTGTTATTGTCAGTGTTTGAAGGAGGTCAACGGGTAAGTAACTGCCCTGTTATTGTCAGTGTTTGAAGGAGGTCAACGGGTAAGTAACTGCCCTGTTATTGTCAGTGTTTGAAGGAGGTCAACGGGTAAGTAACTGCCCTGTTATTGTCAGTGTTTGAAGGAGGTCAACGGGTAAGTAACTGCCCTGTTATTGTCAGTGTTTGAAGGAGGTCAACGGGTAAGTAACTGCCCTGTTATTGTCAGTGTTTGAAGGAGGTCAACGGGTAAGTAACTGCCCTGTTATTGTCAGTGTTTGAAGGAGGTCAACGGGTAAGTAACTGCCCTGTTATTGTCAGTGTTTGAAGGAGGTCAACGGGTAAGTAACTGCCCTATTATTGTCAGTGTTTGAAGGAGGTCAACGGGTAAGTAACTGCCCTGTTATTGTCAGTGTTTGAAGGAGGTCAACGGGTAAGTAAACTGCCCTGTTATTGTCAGTGTTTGAAGGAGGTCAACGGGTAAGTAACTGCCCTGTTATTGTCAGTGTTTGAAGGAGGTCAACGGTAAGTAACTGCCCTGTTATTGTCAGTGTTTGAAGGAGGTCAACGGGTAAGTAACTGCCCTGTTATTGTCAGTGTTTGAAGGAGGTCAACGGGTAAGTAACTGCCCTGTTATTGTCAGTGTTTGAAGGAGGTCAACGGGTAAGTAACTGCCCTGTTATTGTCAGTGTTTGAAGGAGGTCAACGGGTAAGTAACTGCCCTGTTATTGTCAGTGTTTGAAGGAGGTCAACGGGTAAGTAACTGCCCTGTTATTGTCAGTGTTTGAAGGAGGTCAACGGGTAAGTAACTGCCCTGTTATTGTCAGTGTTTGAAGGAGGTCAACGGGTAAGTAACTGCCCTGTTATTGTCAGTGTTTGAAGGAGGTCAACGGGTAAGTAACTGCCCTGTTATTGTCAGTGTTTGAAGGAGGTCAACGGGTAAGTAACTGCCCTGTTATTGTCAGTGTTTGAAGAAGGTCAACGGGTAAGTAACTGCCCTGTTATTGTCAGTGTTTGAAGGAGGTCAACGGGTAAGTAACTGCCTGTTATTGTCAGTGTTTGAAGGAGGTCAACGGGTAAGTAACTGCCCTGTTATTGTCAGTGTTTGAAGGAGGTCAACGGGTAAGTAACTGCCCTGTTATTGTTGGCATGTGACGTGACCATTGTTGGTGTCAGTGTATGGACTAAAGGTGGTTTTGTTGATCTCAGTGTATGGAATAAAGGTGGTTTTGTTGGTGTCAATGTATGGACTAAACGTGGTTTTTGTTGGTGTCAATGTATGGACTAAAAGTGGTTTTTGTTGGTGTCAATGTATGAACTAAACGTGGTTCTTGTTGGTGTCAATGTATGGACTAAACGTGGTTTTTGTTGGTGTCAATGTATGGACTAAAGGTGGTTTTTGTTGGTGTCTATGTATGGACTAAATGTGGTTTTTGTTGGTGTCTATGTATGGACTAAATGTGGTTTTTGTTGGTGTCAATGTATGGACTAAGGTGGTTTTTGTTGGTGTCTATGTATGGACTACAGGTGGTTTTTGTTGGTGTCAATGTATGGACTAAAGGTGGTTTTTGTTGGTGTCTATGTATGGACTAAAGGTGGTTTTTGTTGGTGTCTATGTATGGACTAAAGGTGGTTTTTGTTGGTGTCAATGTATGGACTAAACGTGGTTTTGTTGGTGTCTATGTATGGACTACAGGTGGTTTTTGTTGGTGTCAATGTATGGACTAAAGGTGGTTTTTGTTGGTGTCTATGTATGGACTAAAGGTGGTTTTTGTTGGTGTCTATGTATGGACTAAAGGTGGTTTTTGTTGGTGTCAATGTATGGACTAAACGTGGTTTTTGTTGGTGTCTATGTATGGACTAAAGGTGGTTTTTGTTGGTGTCTATGTATGGAGTAAAGGTGGTTTTTGTTGGTGTCAATGTTTTGACTAAAGGTGGTTTTTGTTGGTGTCTATGTATGGACTAAAGGTGGTTTTTTGTTGGTGTCTATGTATAGACTAAATGTGGTTTTTGTTGGTGTCTATGTATGGACTAAAGGTGGTTTTTGTTGGTGTCTATGTATGGACTAAAGGTGGTTTTTGTGGTGTCTATGTATGGACTAAAGGTGGTTTTGTTGGTGTCTATGTATGGACTAAATGTGGTTTTTGTTGGTGTCTATGTATGGACTAAATGTGGTTTTTGTTGGTGTCTATGTATGGACTAAAGGTGGTTTTTGTTGGTGTCTATGTATGGACTAAAGGTGGTTTTTGTTGGTGTCTATGTATGGACTAAAGGTGGTTTTGTTGGTGTCTATGTATGGACTAAATGTGGTTTTTGTTGGTGTCTATGTATGGACTAAATGTGGTTTTTGTTGTGTCTATGTATAAACTAAAATGAGTTTTAACCGTTTTGATAGTTTCTGCCTTGTACGATTCTTGTTTGACAAGTTGGCCTTACCTCCCATTAGCAGAGATGACAACTTGACCTGAGTAATCAATGTGAGCGTAATGTATCACAAAGTCTGTGTGGGAAGTGAAGTTTAGAGTCTGTGACGGAGAGAGAAAGTCTGTGTATGAAGTGAAGTTTGAGTCAATGACGAAGAGAGAAAGTCCGTGTGTGAAGTGAAGTTTATAGTCAACGACGGAGAGAGAAAGTCTGTGTGTGAAGTGAAGTTTAGAGTCAACGACGGAGAGAGAAAGTCTGTGTGTGAAGTGAAGTTTGAGTCAATGACGGAGAGAGAAAGTCTTGTTCGAAGGTTGAGTGAAATGTAATCTGTGACGGAGGAAGAGATAAAGGTGTGATTTCAAACAGGCATCAGTCTATATCTCTGATATTTTCCAACTTCCATTCATCTTTCGACAAATCGAGATCTTCTGTCCGACCGAATCACTAGTGAGCTACTTATAACGATATCTATTTCCATAAGATCATTACAATGAGATGTATGTTCCAAATGAGATTACTACAATGAGCTCTATGTTTTCAGTGAGATTACTACAATGAGCTGTATATTCTCCACTAGATTACTACAATGAGCTGTATGTTCATCCTCTGTGAGCACCTCGACAATAACCCCCCCCACCCCGTAACTAGCACATCACCCCCCCCCCACCCCCGCCCCAGAGGAGCCAAAAGCTGAAAGTCCCTCTATCTCCACTGATGAGTTTGTCGCCTTTTTAAACTCCCCATCACACCATAACCGAGGGAGATGTCCATTCTACACCTCCTTCTCACTCCCCATCACACCATAAACGAGGGAGATGTCCATTCTACACCTCCTTCTCACTCCCCATCACACCATAAACGAGGGAGATGTCCATTCTACACCTCCTTCTCAATCCCCATCACACCATAACCGAGGGAGATGTCCATTCTACACCTCCTTCTCAATCCCCATCACACCATAACCGAGGGAGATGTCCATTCTACACCTCCTTCTCAATAAACGGGGTGTTGGATCAACCTAGGAATCATGCAGGCATTTTCACACCCGTCGGTCCCATAGGTAAACACACAAAGCAACAATCCGTGAGCCATTGTTAGCCCATTGCCTCTCTGATCGTGCCTGGCACAAAGCGGCGCCATATTGATTTGTGTTGCCTTATCACTTTCGGCAGATTGGAGCACAAATAGCCACAGCTCCAGTCGGATCTGGGCCACAATAGATCACGTGACTAGTTGATGTCATTGTTGACAGTTTCCGCTGTCCATATTCCTTGTTACGCGCACCGATCCGCATGAACTTCACGCTAAATGCACATCTTTTATGTGTTCCTAAGTTGATATGTTTAGCTACGATTGACCGGCTAGGGCTGCGCTAGGATTGACCGGCTAGGGCTGTGCTAGGATTGCACGAAGACCGACCATAAGGACCGACTCATCTTGATGAATCTATGCCCCTGGACAGAATGTTAACGTCACTCTGGTGGTAGGTCAGACTGGACACAAACCTGATGTTAACTTCTCGCAGTAACAACGAAAAACTCGCAACAGTAAATATGAAATATTCGTCACAGTAACAATGAAATATTCGTCATAGTAACAATGAAATATTCGTCATAGTAACAATGAAATATTCGTCTTAGTAACAATGAAATATTCGTCATAGTAACAATGAAATACTCGTCACAGTAACAATGAAATACTCGTCACAGTAACAATGAAATACTCGTCACAGTAACAATGAAATACTCGTCACAGTAACAATGAAATACTCGTCACAGTAACAATGAAATACTCGTCACAGTAACAATGAAATACTCGTCACAGTAACAATGAAAACTCGTCACAGTAACAATGAAATGATCGTCACAGTAACAATGAAATACTCGTCACAGTAACAATGAAATGATCGTCACAGTAACAACGACATGCAAGTCACCTAAATATATTCATTTCCAGTGTACACTCAAAAACCTGTTATTTATTTTAACCCCCACACACATTTATTCCCTCACCCCCTCCCCCGATCCCTCACATACATTTATTCCCTCACCCACACCCCACACACATTTATTCCCGCACCCCACACTCATTTATTCCCTCACCCGCACCCCACCCATTTATTCCCTCACCCCACACATTTATTCCCTCACCCACACCCCCACACATGTATTCCCTCACCTACACCCGCACACATTTATTCCTCACCCGCACCCCACCCATTTATTCCCTCACCCCACACATTTATTCCCTCACCCCCACCCCACACATGCATTCCCTCACCTACACCCGCACACATTTATTCCCTCATCCGCACCCCACACATTTTTCCTTCACCCCCCCCCCCCCACACATTTATTCCCTCACCCCACTTCACCAATCCCCACACACATTTATTCCCACTTGTAACATACAGTAACCTATTGTTCCCACTTCACAAACACACCCACATATCTTTACTTAATACCATTTTCCATCACTCCCTCACCTTTACATTTCTCACTTTCACACATTTCTTCTCCCCCCACAAACCCTCACTCGAGCAAATATGATCTATCTCGTTTCATCCTTCACTCAACGATTAACTTCTCATGTGGAGCCCAACAAATAAGACTCCAGACTACGCCCCTGATATTCCCTTATTTTTATTATATTTTTTTGTCACCAAACTACGCCCCTGATAACCGCACATTTGTTACAATATTTGCCATTCTACTACGCCCCTGATAGCCGTACATTTGTTACACTATTTGCCATTCTGCTACGCCCCTGATAACCGAACATTTGTTACACTATTTGCCATTCTGCTACGCCCCTGATACCGCACATTTGTTACACTATTTGTCTTTCTGCTACGCCCCTTATACCGCACATTTGTTACACTATTTGCCATTCTACTACGCCCGTGATAGCCGCACATTTGTTACACTATTTGCCATTCTGCTACGCCCCTGACAGCCGCACACTTGTCATAACGTGATGACTAAGGTATACCGAACCTATGACGCATGAACCTTGTCTAGAGCGAGCGCTACGGTATCGCTGTGGTTAGTGACCTGTCCTCATGAAGACGACGGTGTCGGATCCTGTTCGCCGACGGAACGGCTTCTCTGTCCACCCAGCATTAAATGGTTTCATTGCAATTTTTATTGAGGGGAGGAGACGACCTGGCGTAGTGTTGCCAGTACACAAAAATATGCCGATTACAACAACAAAATATAGACACAGACATCATTTTCCTTTACACAGCACACATGTGCCCGGTTCTGCTTTCCTTCTTACATTTACAAGCACCAAGCTTGGAAGCAGGTCGGGCTTAACGTCCGACGCTCTTGACTCTCACTGACAGCGCTGTCCGGAAACCATGGCTAGTTTCCTCAGTTGATGGACAGCAGCCACGAGACAGCCAGCTCTGTTGTCTGGAGAACAAGAGAGTTAACATGTCTAGTTATTTCACGAGTAAAGCTCTTAGTGAAAGCCATGATTAATTTCACATTTGTGGGCAATATCTGAGACAACAAGAGCTGCCTGAGCGATCGAGCTAGTCTACTCCAATTCTACTTCTGGCTATTACATCAGGGCAGACAATCTCATTATTTAAGAGAAGAGAACGGGGTCTAATCCTATTCGCTACAGTCGGGCTAATCACGGTGACAGCACTAGTCTGGAGCCCCCAGTGGGAACACCTGACTCGTCGTCATAGTCGTGTAGTGCCCCGCCGAAAACACGGACATTTATTGCCACCAAAGCGCTTCTATAACGACGGTTCTCACACCGACAACAGCAGACACAACAACGATAGTTCACGACCGAACCGCCAGGCTTGCCAGGTGAACATTTGGATGTCAAACAAAAAATGCGCTAAACGCCGGGAAATAGCCAAACGGTAATTTTAATAAGCCAAAACATTAAGCGAAACTTTTTTGACATAATCACGTCATATTTAATGTTCAACAGAAATACAAATAATAAATAATAACATCGGATGGGAGATGCACCACAGAAATAAAAAGCAGAATAGCTCAGGCCAAAATAGCATTTCAGAAAATGAAAAATATCTTATGCAACAAATCTATGTCAATAAAAATGAGAAAGAGAGTTCATCGGTGTTATATAGAACCAATTCTGACATATGGAAGCGAATCATGGACATTAGACAAACAAATGAAAAGACGATTAGAGGCAACAGAGATGGGATTTCTCAGAAGAGTGTTGAAAGTTCCCTGGACAGCTAAAAAGACCTATGAGGAAGTTCTCAAAGAGGCCAACACAAAAAGGGAGCTATTAAAAAACATCAGAAAGAAGCAATCAACATTTTTCGGACACATCATGAGAAGAGGAAAGTTGGAATACTTGGTTACAACTGGCAAAATAAAAGGAAAGAGAGATCGCGGACGACAAAGAGAGAAAATACTGGATAGCTTGGTGTCATGGCATGGAAAACAGTCAACAACAGAACTGATACGATGCACTGTAGATAGAAGATTGTGGAGGGACATGATCGCCTACGCCAACCGCTATGGCACATGATGATTTAATGTTCCGAATCCATTTTAACACAAGAACAAGTCATTTTGTTGGAACTTATTCTGGTAACAATTTGACTCCAAAATCAACTTCTTTATTTATGTCTGTTTCTATTATATTGTCTGCTTCGACTTGACTTATGTCTATTTCTATGATATTGTCTGCTTCGACTTGACTTATGTCTGTTTCTATGATATTGTCTGCTTCGACTTGACTTATGTCTGTTTCTATGATATAGTCTGCTTCGACTTGACTTATGTCTGTTTCTATGATATAGTCTGCTTTGACTTGACTTATGCCTGTTTCTATGATATAGTCTGCTTCGACTTGACTTATGTCTGTTTCTATGATATAGTCTGCTTCGAATTGACTTATGTCTCTTTCTATGATATTGTCTGCTTCGACTAGACATGTCTGTTTCTATGATATAGTCTGCTTCGACTTCGACTTGACACATCATTTCTTTCAGTTGTTTTAAATTGATGAATGCGCCAACACAGTACACTACATCATTTACTTCAGTTGTTTTAAATTGATGAATGCGCCAACACAGTACAACACATCATTTACTTCAGTTGTTTTAAATTGATGAATGCGCCAACACAGTACAACACATCATTTACTTCAGTTGTTTTAAATTGATGAATGCGCCAACACAGTACAACACATCATTTACTTCAGTTGTTTTAAATTGATGAATGCGCCAACACAGTACAACACATCATTTACTTCAGTTGTTTTAAATTGATGAATGCGCCAACACAGTACAACACATCATTTCTTTCAGTTGTTTTAAATTGATGAACGCGCCAACACAGTACAACACATAATTTCTTTCTGTCGTTTTAAATTGATGAATGCGCCAACACAGTACAACACATCATTTATTTCAGTTGTTTTAAATTGATGAATGCGCCAACACAAGTACAACACATCATTTCTTTCTGTCGTTTTAAATTGATGAATGCGCCAACACAGTACAACACATCATTCCTTTCTGTCACGCTTAAATGATGACAATATTTGTCTTCAAGCTGACATTGCACCCCGGCGTCCTGGGTGAGTCTACCAAAAACCTCGTATTTTGTACGCTCCTGAAGCCAGTAATAGGAGACTGGTAGTTAACTCGTAGGTGAGCCGGTGCATTACTGTCAAACGTTTGCTATTTTTATGAATATTTAGATTTACCTGGTTTAGGGTCGACCGACAAGCACGTGACGCGTCAGTCAAACCTAAACACATGTCGGATTAGCACGATTTCGTGTACTTCCTGTCTCGCTGATGCCTGTACCGTCTTGGTGGCATGCATTCAGTCTCCTGATGCCTGTACCGTCTTGGTGGCATGCATTCAGTCTCCTGATGCCTGTACCGTCTTGGTGGCATGGATTCAGTCTCCTGATGCCTGTACCGTCTTGGTGGCATGGATTCAGTCTCCTGATGCCTGTACCGTCTTGGTGGCATGGATTCAGTCTCCTGATGCCTGTACCGTCTTGGTGGCATGGATTCAGTCTCCTGATGCCTGTACCGTCTTGGTGGCATGGATTCAGTCTCCTGATGCCTGTACCGTCTTGGTGGCATGGATTCAGTCTCCTGATGCCTGTACCGTCTTGGTGGCATGGATTCAGTCTCCTGATGCCTGTACCGTCTTGGTGGCATGGATTCAGTCTCCTGATGCCTGTACCGTCTTGGTGGCATGGATTCAGTCTCCTGATGCCTGTACCGTCTTGGTGGCATTGATTCAGTCTCCTGATGCCTGTACCGTCTTGGTGGCATGGATTCAGTCTCCTGATGCCTGTACCGTCTTGGTGGCATGCATTCAGTCTCCTGATGCCTGTACCGTCTTGGTGGCATGCATTCAGTCTCCTGATGCCTGTACCGTCTTGGTGGCATGCATTCAGTCTCCTGATGCCTGTACCGTCTTGGTGGCATGCATTCAGTCTCCTGATGCCTGTACCGTCTTGGTGGCATGCATTCAGTCTCCTGATGCCTGTACCGTCTTGGTGGCATGCATTCAGTCTCCTGCTGCCTGTACCGTCTTGGTGGCATGCATTCAGTCTCCTGCTGGCTGTACCGTCTTGGTGGCATGCATTCAGTCTCCTGCTGGCTGTACCGTCTTGGTGGCATGCATTCAGTCTCCTGCTGGCTGTACCGTCTTGGTGGCATGCATTCAGTCTCCTGCTGGCTGTACCGTCTTGGTGGCATGCATTCAGTCTCCTGCTGGCTGTACCGTCTTGGTGGCATGCATTCAGTCTCCTGCTGGCTGTACCGTCTTGGTGGCATGCATCCAGTCTCCTGCTGGCTGTACCGTCTTGGTGGCATGCATTCAGTCTCCTGCTGGCTGCCAATGGCCGGTTCGATTGTTGCTTCACACAAGCGACTCGACACCTCCAAGGCCAAGGGCAGCGACATCACTTGTCCTCAACACTTTAATCGACGTCTCGAAGATCTAGTCTTGGTTACGTTCCAAAAGTTTGTTAACTCACCGCCTCGCTACACTTCACTTGTCTCGTCTGCTTGCTTACCTTGCTTACATCAAAAAGTCTATTGATCCATGCACATGGATGTATTGGTCGATGATTCTATAGAAATGTCGTATCGAGTGGCTACTTAATTTGAGTAGCTGGCAACTGCCGCTGTAATGATGCTCTTCAGGCTCTCTACGGAAATCAACAAACTCATTTTGGCTACTGCCCAAATAATCTAACTAAACATCTACTTTACTTCTGCTTCTTCCACATTTCAACTCCCTGTGCAGCATAGGTCTTCAGCAAATAATGTCAGCTCCCTGTGGAGCATATGTCTTCAACAAATAATGTCAGCTCCCTGTGGAGCATAGATCTTCAACAAATAATGTCAGCTCCCTGTGGAGCATAGGTCTTCAACAAATACTTGCAACTCCCTGTGCAGCATAGGTCTTCAGCAAATAATGTCAGCTCCCTGTGGAGAATAGGTCTTCAACAAATACTTTCAACTCCCTGTGCAGCATAGGTCTTCAACAAATAATGTCAGCTCCCTGTGGAGCATAGGTCTTCAACAAATACTTTCAACTCCCTGTGCAGCATAGGTCTTCAGCAAATAATGTCAGCTCCCTGTGGAGCATAGGTCTTCAACAAATACTTTCAGCTCCCTGTGGAGTATAGGTCTCCAACAAACACTTTCAGCTGCCTGTGGAGCATAGCCTTCAACAAACACTTTCAGCAACCTGTGGAGCATAGGTCTCCAACAAACATTTTCAGCTCCCAGTGGATCATAGGTCTGCAACAAACACTTTCAGCTCCCTGTGGAGCATAGCCTTCAACAAACACTTTCAGCACCCTGTGGAGCAAAGGTCTCCAACAAACACTTTCAGCTCCCTATGGAGCATGGGTCTTTAACAAACACTTTCAGCTCCCTGTGGAGCATAGGTGTTCAACAAACACTTTTTAGCTCCCTGTGAAGCATAGGTCTTCAACAAACACTTTCAGCTCCCTGTGGAGCATAGGTCTTTAACATACACTTTCAGCTCCCTGTGGAGCATAGGTCTTCAACAAACACTTTTAGCTCCCTGTGGAGCATAGGTCTTCAACAAACACTTTCAAAGCCGTTCTGTTTTTTGCTATTCTTTAAAGATCATTCCATGTCTTCCTCACCATCTTCATCTTTGCGTCCATCTGTCTTGTCCAATAATTCCTTGGTCTTCCTCTTTGTCATTTTCCCTGGGTATTCCAAAAAAAGGCCTGTTGTATAATACTCTCAGTTGGCTTCCGCAGTGTGTGTCCTATCCAGCGCCATCGTCTTCGCTGTATCTCTTTATCCACTGGTATTTGACTGGTACATTTCCATAATTCTATGTTAGTGATTTTGTCCTGACATTTACATCCTTTTATTCTGCGGAAGCACATTTATTGAAGGTCTGTATTTTCATGATTGTCATTTTGTTGTTCTCCATGTTTCACAGCCATATAATAGGACTGATTTAACATTTTAGTGGAGTATTTTAATTTTAAAAAATTGAAACTTAATTTCTGTGGGTTTCCATATGTTTCCTAGTGCAGTGAAAACTGTTCTTAAACGCTGTTCAACTAGTACACGTCAAGTTCTATTTTGGTCAGTGCCTGATCTACCAAGTTCTATTTTGGTCAGTGCCTGATCTACCAAGTTCTATTTTGGTCAGTGCCTGATCTACCAAGTTCTATTTTGGTCAGTGCCTGATCTACCAAGTTCTATTTTGGTCAGTGCCTGATCTACCAAGTTTTATTTTGGTCAGTGCCTGATCTACCAAGTTCTATTTTGGTCAGTGCCTGATCTACCAAGTTCTATTTTGGTCAGTACCTGATCTACCAAGTTCTATTTTGGTCAGTGCCTGATCTACCAAGTTCTATTTTGGTCAGTGCCTGATCTACCAAGTTCTATTTTGGTCAGTGCCTGATCTACCAAGTTTTATTTTGGTCAGTACATGATCTACCAAGTTTTATTTTGGTCAGTACATGATCTACCAAGTTCTATTTTGGTCAGTACATGATCTACCAAGTTCTATTTTGGTCAGTACATGATGTACCAAGTTCTATTTTGGTCAGTGCCTGATCTACCAAGTTCTATTTTGGTCAGTGCCTGATCTACCAAGTTCTATTTTGGTCAGTGCCTGATCTACCAAGTTTTATTTTGGTCAGTACATGATCTACCAAGTTTTATTTTGGTCAGTACATGATCTACCAAGTTCTATTTTGGTCAGTACATGATCTACCAAGTTTTATTTTGGTCAGTACATGATCTACCAAGTTCTATTTTGGTCAGTACATGATCTACCAAGTTCTATTTTGGTCAGTACATGATATACCAAGTTCTATTTTGGTCAGTGCATGATCTACCAAGTTCTATTTTGGTCAGTGCATAATCTACCAAGTTTTAATTTGGTCAGTGCATGATCTACCAAGTTCTATTTTGGTCAGTGCATGATCTACCAAGTTCTATTTTGGTCAGTGCATAATCTACCAAGTTTTAATTTGGTCAGTGCATAATCTACCAAGTTCTATTTTGGTCAGTGCATAATCTACCAAGTTTTAATTTGGTCAGTGCATGATCGACTTTCCCTAAAAAAATTACTTTCGACTCTAAGATATTTCTCAGTGGCTTCTTTGACTCTCTCCCATGTGATTCTTCTTTCTTGTTATTAATGGCAGCATTAGTAGCAACATATGCATTGATTACTGTGTAGTTTTCTCTATCTCTGCTGCGCTGTCATTCGTTAGCGTCTACCGTTTTGTTGAAACACCGACTCTCTAGAACTTCTCGGAAACACCAACTCTCTAGAACTTCACAGAAACACCAACTCTATAAAACTTAACAGAAACACCAACTCTATAGAACTTCTCAGAAACACCAACTCTATAGAACTTCACAGAAACACCAACTCTATAAAACTTAACAGAAACACCAACTCTATAAAACTTAACAGAAACACCAACTCTATAGAACTTCACAGAAACACCAACTCTATAAAACTTAACAGAAACACCAACTCTATAGAACTTCACAGAAACACCAACTCTATAAACTTCACAGAAACACCAACTCTATAAAACTTCACAGAAACACCAACTCTATAGAACTTCTCAGTAACACCAACTCTATAGAACTTCACAGAAACACCAACTCTATAGAACTTCTCAGAAACACCAACTCTATAGAACTTCTCAGAAACACCAACTCTATAGAACTTCTCAGAAACACCAACTCTATAGAACTTCACAGAAACACCAACTCTATAGAACTTCTCAGAAACACCAACTCTATAAAACTTCACAGAAACACCAACTCTATAGAACTTCTCAGAAACACCGACTCCCTAGAACTTCTCAGAAACACCGACTCCCTAGAACTTCTCAGAAACACCCACTCCCTAGAACATATCAGAAACACCCACTCCCTAGAACTTTCAGAAACACCGACTCCCTAGAAATTCTCAGAAACACCGACTCCCAGAACTTCTCAGAAACACCGATTCCCCAGAACTTCTCAGAAACACCAACTCTATAGAACTTCTCAGAAACACCAACTCTCTAGAACTTCTCAGAAACACCAACTCTATAGAACTTCTCAGAAACACCAACTCTCTAGAACTTCTCAGAAACACCAACTCTATAGAACTTCTCAGAAACACTAACTCTATAGAACTTCTCAGAAACACCAACTCTCTAGAACTTCTCAGAAACACCGATTCCCTAGAACTTCTCAGAAACACCGACTCCCCAGAACTTCTCAGAAACACAGACTCCCTAGAACTTCTCAGAAACACCGACTGGCTGGAATTCCTCTGAAACATCTTCTTCTTCTTCCTTCCTGATTTGCCTTTCAGCGTCGAGGGGGATTATAACTTTCGATTTTTTGCTCTTCTGTTCGCCTCTGCTGATGTTATGTTTCCTAATGCTTCTCATATTCCATCAATCCATCTTTTTCGTGGTCGGTCCTTGGGTCTGGTGTTCAACGTTTATTGAGTTGTGTTTTGATCTTTCTGCCTTGTCACGTGGCCAAACAATTGTATCTGTTGTTTCTTTATATATACTATGGGGGGGATTATTTCTAGCTGTTTTCTCAGTTCTTCTTTTCGGATCTTATCTCTCAGACTCTCTACTTTCATCTCAGTAGTGATTATTTTTCTTATTGTTCCTGCATCTGGGGTCCAGGACTGGCATTGGCAGCACAACGTTGGGATTCAAATGATGTGAAATATCGATTTTCAGAATTCATAAAAAAATATCGACTTTCAGAATCCAGAGACTTACGTTTTACTTGTAGACCATAAATCACCATCGATGACATCGTCTCATCCCTGTGGTTCACCCTGACACTGTTATCATCATACTTATCGAGTCTGACACTAGCCTAAACTCGGCAACATTGAATTCTTAATCTCCTGATTATGTTTCTCTGTCTGCAATTGTTGTGTGTTCTGTCGGCAAACAAACATTGGCCATTTCATTACCAGGTCAGCAATTCGACCTATTTGATTAACAGACTAATGACATGTGTTAACTCCATGAAAGACATTCAGTAAATTGTATAGCTTAACATATACTGTTGTATGTTCTCAGCTCTACCACATCCGTAACAAGTGATATATTCACAGTAAAAGGAAACTCTGTATACAGAGCCTCACAGCAGGAGGCAATCTGATCATCAGAAGGGGATGCAGACCACCCCTCCCCCACCCAATGTCTTCGAGCAAATGTTTCATTCCTTTAGCTTCTTGACACTGTAAGGGAGGTGTGCCTGCCTGGGTCATGACTCCCATGTGTGGACCTCCTGCTGCATTGACTCTAAAGCTGACATTCGGTACAAAACAACTACACTTACTCCATGCAACACTTATGATGGAATCTACGGTTTCTACCAGTGTGTTATACTTAGTTGTCTTAGCTTTAACCCAGCACATTCATCTCCTTGAAGTATCTTGTCATGACTGTTCTGGTGATGACTGTTCTTGTGGTGGTTGTTCTTGTGGTGGATGTTCTTTTGGTGAATGTCCTTGTGATGACAGTTCTTGTGGTGGATGTCCTTGTGATGACAGTTCTTGTGGTGGATGTTCTTGTGGTGGATGTCCTTGTGGTGGATGTTCTTGTGTTGGATGTTCTTGTGGTGGTTGTTCTTGTGATGATTTTTCTTGTGATGGCTGTTCATATGGTGACTGTTCTCGTGATGACTGTTCTTGTGATGACTGTTCTTGTGATGACTGTTCTTGTGATGACCTTTCTTGTGATGACCTTTCTTGTGGTGGATGTTCTTGTGGTGGATGTTCTTGTGGTGGTTGTTCAAGTTAATACATTTCTGTTTAACACACCAGGAAGAGCTGTCACTAGGGCTCTAGAGCCTCACATTGACTGTTTGTCTATGACCTGACATGATTGTAAAGCCTCACACTGATTGTTTGTCTATGACCTGGCATGATTGTAAAGCCTCACACTGACTGTCTATGACCTGGCATGAATGTAAAGCCTCACACTGACTGTTTGTCTATGACCTGACATGATTGTAAAGCCTCACACTGACTGTTTGTCTATGACCTGACATGATTGTAAAGCCTCACACTGACTGTTTGTCTATGACCTGTCATGATTGTAAAGCCTCACACTGATTGTTTGTCTATGACCTGCCATGATTGTAAAGCCTCACACTGATTGTTTGTCTATGGCCTGACATGATTGTAAAGCCTCACACTGACTGTCTATGACCTGACATGAATGTAAAGCCCCACACTGACTGTTTGTCTATGACCTGACATGATTATAAAGCCTCACACTGACTGTTTGTCTATGAGCTGTCATGATTGTTAAGCCTCACACTGACTGTTTGTCTATGACCTGACGTGACTCTGAAGCCTCACACTACTGTTTGTCTATGACCTGACATGATTGTAAAGCCTCACACTGACTGTTTGTGTATGACCTGGCATGATTGTAAAGCCTCACACTGACTGTTTGTCTATGACCTGGCATGAATGTAAAGCCTCACACTGACTGTTTGTCTATGACCTGGCATGAATGTAAAGCCTCACACTGGCTGTTTGTCTATGACCTGACATGATTGTAAAGCCTCACACTGGCTGTTTGTCTATGACCTGGCATGAATGTAAAGCCTCACACTGACTGTCTATGTCCTGACATGATTGTAAAGCCTCACACTGATTGTTTGTCTATGACCTGGCATGATTGTAAAGCCTCACATTGACTGTCTATGACCTGGCATGAATGTAAAGCCTCACACTGACTGTCTATGACCTGATATGATTGTAAAGCCTCACACTGACTGTTTGTGTATGACCTGACATGATTGTAAAGCCTCACACTGACTGTTTGTCTATGACCTGACATGATTGTAAAGCCTCACACTGACTGTTTGTGTATGACCTGACATGATTGTAAAGCCTCACACTGATTGTTTGTCTATGACCTGGCATGATTGTAAAGCCTCACACTGACAGTTTATCTATGACCTGACATGATTGTAAATCCTCACACTGACTGTTTGTCTATGACCTGACATGATTGTACACAATCGTATTGTTCGTTTACCTGTGGAGTCACGTAGCTATTGACCCCTCGTTGGGAGGTTTTAGCCACTGATCAATGTCTGGGCTATCGAAATGTGGTCAACACTGTTTGCACAATGAGATTAGCATTTCAATACAACCAGCGAACATTAATAAACATTAACACTGTTATTGTATAATAGACACTGAACACCCATGTGTCTGCCTAAAGTACAGAGGTGCCATTTATGCACGAACATCTCTACTCTTAGTTTTGTTCAATAATTTCAGATTTGGCTTGTATCTTGAGTCTCCCTCCCAACTTGATATGACAACAGTTCACAGTACCGCTAATTACTCGACTTGTCTTATATCACATTCAGTGCCCCCATCTTGAGACAGCTCTAGAAGCGCTGATAAGTCTGACCTGACTAACGTATGGTCGAGTGTCCCCCTATAGAGAAGCACGAGAAGCGCTGATAAGTCCGACCTGACTAACGTATGGTCGAGTGTCCCCCTATAGAGAAGCGCTGATAAGTGCGACCTGACTAACGTATGGTCGAGTGTCCCCCCTATGATAAAGCACGAGAAGCGCTGATAAGTCCGACCTGACTAACGTATGGTCGAGTGTCCCCCCTATGATAAAGCACGAGAAGCGCTGATAAGTCCGACCTGACTAACGTATGGTCGAGTGTCCCCCCTATGATAAAGCACGAGAAGCGCTGATAAGTCCGACCTGACTAACGTATGGTCGAGTGTCCCCCTATAGAGAAGCGCTGATAAGTGCGACCTGACTAACGTATGGTCGAGTGTCCCCCCTATGATAAAGCACGAGAAGCGCTGATAAGTCCGACCTGACTAACGTATGGTCGAGTGTCCCCCCTATGATAAAGCACGAGAAGCGCTGATATGAAGAGCCCATGAAGCGGAAGATGAGTTTCAAGTTCAGAAAATATTGAACGATTTGATTAAAAATGCCGTTGGCGAACTTCTGGTCTTATTGACACCAGAACATGGTACTGTCTTTCCCTCAAGTGGGGGGTGTGATACCGTTAGTCCATCCACCACATTGATAGTGCCTTCCATTGTGGCGACTGCGACAAGCTTTGCCAATCCGTGATCCCCAGAAAATGATGTCTTCTTGGTGTGAGCCGTAATTGTCTGTAGGGAAAGCCGGCAACAGAGAGCTGGAGATGTCGACCGTGGCGTGCCCATCATTATTGTCAATAAATGGACCACTGATGTCGCGAGTTATTAACTGTGTAAACTAATATGGTTGTCTTATTTGCTAATATATGAATTATGTGCTGATATATGATTTATATGCTAATATATGAATTATGTGCTGATATATGGGCAACAATTAACAGGTTCTCACCGCGAGCAGAGATGTAATGATTGTGGGGTAGGCTGGTGTGGTCTGTGTGAGGTAGGCTAGTGTATTCTGTGTGGGGTAGGCTGGTGTGTGCTATGTGGGATAGGCTGGTGTGTTCTTTGTGGGGTAGGCTGGTGTGTGCTATGTGGGGGTTAGGCTGGTTTGCTCTATGTGAGATAGCTGTTGAGGTATTTTCTGTGCGTGATCTTGGGTGATGTGTTTATGTGTGTACTCGACAATCATGAGTGAGGACGTCAGTGTTGTTGTTGCAGTTATTTGAATGAAGACCTTGTGGAAGCACGCGCTTTCATCGCGACAACAATGCATGGATGACACTTAGGTTCGCATCCCTTGCCGGACCTCATTGGGATCTCCTGTACTCACGATAAGCCCGTTGTTGTTGACCTAAAATAGCAGCCAATCAAAAGCCGATAAATAACGAATGTCAGCGTCACGTGGTGTCGAATGTCTGCTACAATCATCTTCGGATAGAAACACAACGCATGTCGTCATTATCTTCCTGATATCATCATCATTTAGCGTAAAGATGAAAATGGCGGTTTATAATTGTATTATTATCACTTGGAGCATTGATGGCAAGGATCTGTGAATCATAACAAACATGTACAAGCAACAAACCGCAGCTATAAGAATTAGCAACCAAAAAGGACAATTCCAATTTATAAAACAGGGAGTCAGACAAGGCTGTGTTCTGTCGCCGGATTTGTTTTCACTTTACAGCGAACATATTATGAGATCAATAGTAGACAAAAAAGGAATTGAAGTCAACGGTCACAACATAAATAATTTGCGATATGCGGATGACACAGTCTTAATAGCAGCGACAGATAATGAACTACAAGAAATTATAGACATAATAGTAAAAGAAAGCAACAAGAAAGGTCTCAGTCTGAATAGTAAGAATACAGAAGTAATGGTCATATCAAAGAGACAATCATCACCATCATGCAGCATAAAAATAAACGAGACAAATCTGAAACAAGTGCAACGTTTCAAATACTTGGACACAATAATAACATCAGATGGGAGATGTACCACAGAAATAAAAAGCAGAATAGCTCAGGCCAAAATAGCATTTCAGAAAAATGAAAAACGTCTTATGCAACAAATATGCGTTAATAGAAGTGAAAAAGAGAGTTCATCGGTGCTATATAGAACCAATTCTGACCTAAGGAAGTGAATCATGGACAGTAGACAAACAAATGAAAAGACTATTAGAGGCCACAGAGATGTGATTTCTCAGAAGAATGTTGAAAGTTCCCTGGACAGCTAAAAAGACCAATGAGGAAATTCTCAAAGAGGCCAGCACTAAAAGGGAGTTCCTAAAAACACCAGAAAGAAACAATCAACATTTTTCGCACACAAAATGAGAAGAGGAAAGTTGAAATACTGGTTACAACTGGCAAAATAAAAGGAAAGAGAGATCGCGGACGACAAATAGAGAAAATAATGGATAGCTTGGTGTCATGGCATGGAAAACAGTCAACAACAGAACTGATACGATGCACTGTGGATAGAATATTATGGAAGGACATGATCGCCTACGCCTCCCGGTATGCCACATGATGATGATCACTTGGAGATGTGCCCGCATTGTCTTCGATGTTGTCTTGTCTGACCTGCTGTTTGTATGAACAATATCCACCTCTTTGTGTTGAGACACAACATCAGGCAGTGCTTGTATTCCCTCCATGTTGAGACAACATCAGACAGTGCTTGTATTCCCTCCATGTTGAGACAACATCAGACAGTGCTTGTATTCCCTCCATGTTGAGACAACATCAGACAGTGCTTGTATTCCCTCCATGTTGAGACAACATCAGACAGTGCTTGTATTCCCTCCATGTTGAGACAACATCAGACAGTGCCTGTATTCCCTCCACGTTGAGACAACATCAGGCAGTGCCTGTATTCCCTCCACGTTGAGACAACATCAGGCAGTGCCTGTATTCCCTCCACGTTGAGACAACATCAGGCAGTGCCTGTATTCCCTCAGTGTTGTGACACAACATCACGCAGTGCCTGTATTCCCTCCGTGTTGTGACACAACATCAGGCAGTGCCTGTATTCCCTATAAGTGTAAACAGAAGCACACATCCATGTAGACTGTCAACCGCAAGCACGCCTGTGCCAGTTGCTTTATCTCCGTCAACAAGAGAAGCACCAACATGTCGGAGCTGTAGCCACGTTGATGAATCATAAACACAACAACAAGAGAAGCACAAATATGTCGGAGCTGTAGCCACGTTGATGAATCATAAACACAACAACAAGAGAAGAACAAATATGTCGGAGCTGTAGCCACGTTGATGAATCATAAACACAACAACCAATCGTTCACAATTACTGTAAACCTTGTAATTTGTGTACACGGCCGCCATCACTATCTGTTGCGGCGAGATGGGGCATGTGGTAAAGGTCGCTAGTCTCAACATACGACCCGTTTGGCAGGAGTTGGTTCCGATGATCATAGCCCCCCAGCTGCATGCTGGGGTGGTCGGCAGCCAGAATTGATTCACGTGGAGATGGTTGCAACATCAACCCAGTGAGAGAATGCCGGTTGGCACGCGAAAAGTGACGCAACACTACAACGTTTGTATAATGGAGGCCCAGCGGAGAATTGTTTTCATGAGCTTCTGAATCAACAATTTTTGTAACGTTTGATGTGTATGTGTGTGTGTGTGTGTGTGTGTATGAGAGAGAGAGAGAGAGAGAGAGAGAGAGAGAGAGAGGCAGACCGAGAGGGATTATGATTATCTCACCACGGAGAGATGTTAGGGTTACCATATGCCCTGCACCATTCAAAACTGCTCTGTTACCTTCAGGGGTTGTTACTGTAACATCTGCCTCATAAGTTACTGGTGGAACCACCACCGAGCGAATTGTTATAACTGCCAAGGGTGGTGAGTTATGACTGTGACTCACCCCCCCCCCCAGATGGTAAGTTGTGGCTGTGACTCCCAGATTGTGAGTTGTGTATGTGATTCCCAGATGGCGAGTTATGTCGTTGACCCCAAGATGGTGAGTTGTGACTGTGACCCTCAGATGGTGAGTTGTTACCGTGACCACCAGATGGTGAGTTGTGACTGTGACCCCCAGATGGTGAGTTCTGTCTGTGACCCCCAGAGGTGAGTTGTGACTGTGACCCCCAGATGGTGAGTTATGTCTGTGACCCCCCAGATGGTGAGTTATGTCTCTGACCCCCAGATGGTGAGTTATTTCTGTGACTCCCAGATGGTGAGTTATGTCTGTGACCCTCAGATGGTGAGTTGTGTCTGTGACCCCCAGATGATGAGTTGTGACTGTAATTCCCAGATGGTGAGTCGTAACTGTGAAATTCCCCCCCCCCTCCCCAGATGGTGAGTTATTACCACCCTCGTGTGAAAGTACCTTCACATAGTCATGCAAAGGCGGAACTAATATTGATATCATCAGGGGGAGCGAATGACACGGGGACTCTGTGGGCTTCTAATGAGAGACTTTACATTGAAGGTGAAGAACTGTAGATACAAATACAATGATACTGTAGATACAAATACAATGATACTGTAGATACAAATACAATGATGCTGTAGATACACATACAATGATACTGTAGATACAAATACAATGATGCTGTAGATACACATACAATGATACTGTAGATACAAATACAATGATACTGTAGATACAAATACAATGATACTGTAGATACAAATACACTGATACTGTAGATACACATACAATGATACCGTAGATACAAATACGATGATACTGTAGATACAAATTCACTGATACTGTAGATACACATACAATGATACCGTAGATACAAATACGATGATACTGTTGATACAAATTCACTGATACTGAAGACACATTTAAATAATAGCATAGATGTTCCAATATTGGGAGCACAGACGCGATGAACGCAGATACTTAAATAATACTTCCGTTGTAAAGATGGTGGATCTAGGTCACGTTCTCTTGATCGCTGCAGTAAGTGCATTCGGAATCTGATTAATTTCGGTTCTCCATTATACTTTTCTGCGTTAAAGTAAAAGTGATGATCTTCTTATTACATCTGCGCCGCGAAAGCGATGTTGTACGCCGGCAACAGTCCAGTTTTGACAAATCAAGTGTTGTGAATGCGACCTTCCAACGTCTAGACTTGATCTGCGCTTTACGTCACATTGGTGCTGTTCATGGCCGTTGTTAGAATTCCTTGACGCAAGTTATTTCGGTGTTACTTATCAATGTAAACTACTTCGTCAGCCGCAGTTTTATCTCTTTACAGAATTTGCACAGTGATGTGTTCGTCTTAGGCTGCTTTTACTAGAGTAATCAGAAATCGAGAGGGAGCGAAATTGTGTGCACGACTTTTTTTTTGTGTGCTACGCCATCATAATGGTTCATCGTATATCCCTAGACTCTAGACCGGACGTACGCTAATCTTACGGTTGGTTCTTTGATGTGCGACCGGGATAATCTGACGACTAACCGTGTGTCTATATGTTCGGAATTGGAGTCAACAACGATGGCCTAACATCATCAAGCGCTCTACATTTTTTTAAAAATACGACGATCATCATTTTCAAGAGGGCGTGAACTCCCGGTTTATGGTGGATAGGCGGCGGGAACCATTGAAGGCTATGCATGAAAAGTGTTCCTTGTTGCAGTTTCCTCATATTCCAAGTCCGGCTCGTTGCAGGAGCTACTGAGTTAAGTGCTCTGTGCACACGTGAGCTGTGTGTCTCATCCGTTTTGATCATGTTTCGATATTCCAATTGCTTTCGATGAATGATGATATCGTATGACAGGGAACAGTTGGCTGTGTTCACTTTCTGCGCGGTTTCGCCTTATGTCTTTTGGCGTGTGGTGATAATGCTATGATGGGGACTACGGTTACCTTTCTTTGTTTGGGAGATGAGATTAGGGTGATTACACTGGCACGGGTGGTTGAGCAATTATGGTTTTTAATTTGTTTACAGTGATACCGGGGCCTTCCATAACCTTCTTCTTCTATCCTTCCTCTGCTGCCGTTGGCGTCGAGGGGAGATACAATCTGCGATTCTTTGCTCTTCTGTTGGCCTCTTCTAATGTTATTCCTCCTAGTGACTCTAGTATTCCCTTTATCCATCTCTTTCTCGGTCTTCCTCTTAATCTGGCGTTTTCGTAGCGTTTGTTTATGGCTCTTTGAGTCATTGTTAGTTCTTTTTGTCTTGTTATGTGGCCGAGCCAATTTATCTGTTGTTTCTTTATGTATTCGATGGCTGGTTCAATTTCGAGTTTCTTCCTCAGGTCGGTGTTTCTTACTCTGTCTCTTAAGCTGTTTCCTGTCATTCTTCTGACACATTTCATTTCTGTGGTCGTTATCTTTCTTATTGTTCTAGAGTCCAGCGTCCAATTCTGGCACTGATAGCACAGAGTTGGTAGAAAAATTGATTTGTATATTGTCCTTTTTGCTTCCGTAGTTGTTGCTTTGTTTTTCAATAGTGTTGATACTTGGCCTATAACTTGGCATACTTTGTTACACCTTATATCTATCTCTGTCTCTTGGTTATTGTCTTGTGTTAACGTGCTACCCAGATATTTAAAATTGTCTACTTGCTTCAAAGATGTATTATCTATTATGATGTTTAGTTTTTCTTTCTTTCTCGCTATTGCCATTACATCGGTTTTGCTTATGTTGATCTTCATGTTGTATTGTTTACAAGTGTTGTTTAGCCTGTTGATATGTTCTTGTAGGTCCTCAGTTGTTTCATGTATCTGAACTTGGTCGTCTGCAAATAGTATTTCATTTATTTCTTCCTTTCTTCTGCTGTTTTCTGGTACGTATATTTCGTTCTCTTTTGTGTTATCGCTTGTTATCATCCTTGTTGGTATACTTCCTTTGATTGGGCAGGCTAATTTGCATATATTGTCCATATATGTGGTGAAAAGTAATGGGGAAAGCACGCAGCCTTGTCTTACTCCGGAGTTAATGGTGAAATGTTTAGAGTAGCCTGCTGAAGATCTTATTGTAGTGCGACTACTTTCATAGAGGCTCTTGCATATCTCTACTAGGTGATGACTCACTCCGTACAATGGCAATACGGACCATAGTTGTTCCCTGTCCACCCTATCGAACGCCTTTTCTTGGTCAATAAAAACTGTATATAGTGTTTTATTATGCTCTATTGTTTTCTCCGCTAGTTGTTTTATGATAAATAGGGCATCTGTGCAACCTCTGTTCCTCCTGAAGCCCATCTGAGCATCACTTAGTTGTTGGTCTATAATTGGCCTCAATCTTTTTTCAACTATCTTGGCATATAACTTCCCTGTGTGGCTTAATAGTGATATTCCTCTATATTGGTTGCAGTCTCTTCTGCTGCCCTTCTTTTTCCATATTGGTAATATAATGGAGTGTTTCCAATCGTCTGGGACTTGCTGTTGTATCCATGCAGCGTTGAATATTCTGTGTGGCCATTTACACCCTGCCTCTCCCGCTGCTGTTAGCATTTCTACTGGGATGTTATCGATTCCGGGGGCTTTGTTTCTTGGCGCTAGTCGCAATGTTTCTTCTATTTCTTCCATTAGTATATTTGGTTCTTTATCGCCAACTATTAGTTGCTTTTTGTGAGTTTTTGGACTCGCTGTTTCTACATTCAAAAGCTCCTCGAAATATTCTTTCCATCTCGTTAAGATTTGTTCTTTGTTTGTTATTGCTTGGCCTCGTTTATCATTGATGATTTCAGTTGGGTCATAATTGTCTTTCTTTTGTCTTATGACTTTAATTGTGCTATAGAAGTCTCTGGATGCTGATTTGTGATTGTTACTAATCATTTATCCAAATTTTATCCATGCTTTATGTTTTTTTTCTTTGATTAATTTCTTCACTTTTCTTCTTTCTATTGTGTATATATCATAATCGCTTGGCTTTTTAGTTTTTAGCCAGATTTTGTATAGTTTTTTCTTTCTTTTTATGGCGTTCTTGACTATGTCATTCCACATGGCGTTCTTGACTATATCATTCCACCATGACGTTCTTGACTATATCATTCCACCATGACGTTCTTGACTATATCATTCCACCATGACGTTCTTGACTATATCATTCCACCATGACGTTCTTGACTATATCATTCCACCATGACGTTCTTGACTATATCATTCCACCATGACGTTCTTGACTATATCATTCCACCATGACGTTCTTGACTATATCATTCCACCATGACGTTCTTGACTATATCATTCCACCATGGTGTGCTCATCTCTCCCTCCTTCTTCCTTTGCTTCGTTCCGCATATTGTGGTTGCTATTTTCGTCAATGATTTTTTTAATATGAGCCACTCGTTATCTACTGTAGTTATTTGTTGTGCTAGTTGTTTAAATTGGTTTTCTTGTTGTTTTTCTATATCTTTCTTTTTGTCTTCTATTTTAAGTTGGTTTAATTCATAATGAAGAAGGAACAGATGAAAGTTAAATATAGGAATACGTAAATGATCATCGACATGTCACTTTGACACGGGACAGGCGTGTTGTGTCTGTCATTATCCCAGTAGGGTGTTCTACTCAATTTAGTTGTTCTCTCTCTCTCTCTCTCTCTCTCTCTCTCTCTCTCTCCTGGGTCAGTCTTACAGCGAAGTTGCAGTGAGTATGTCTCTGCTATCAAGTCTACTGACAGACACAACACGCACAGGCCGCGATGATCGTATTGGCTCCTGTTTTCTGCCCCCTCTGTGACATCGGTTGTCGATATCATGTGACATTCTTTGAGCTGTGACAGCACCTAGTCATGTCACAATGATTGATCTGTGACAGCACCTAGTGATTACGACGGACACTTCACGGGGGACCAAGTCTGGACAAGGCTTTGCTAACGTCGACGAGTCCAGGCGGTGACCTAACGTCCTCCAGTACTCCAATATGACGAGTCCAGGCGGTGACATAACGTCTTCGAGTACTCCAATATGACGAGTCCAGGCGGTGACATAACGTCCTCCAGTACTCCAATATCACGAGTCCAGGCGGTGACATAACGTCTTCGAGTACTCCAATATGACGAGTCCAGGCGGTGACATAACGTCCTCCAGTACTCCAATATGACGAGTCTAGGCGGTGACCTAACGTCCTCCAGTACTCCAGTATGACGAGTCCAGGCGGTGACATAACGTCTTCGAGTACTCCAATATGACGAGTCCAGGCGGTGACATAACGTCCTCCAGTACTCCAATATGACGAGTCCAGGCGGTGACATAACGTCTTCGAGTACTCCAATATGACGAGTCCAGGCGGTGACATAACGTCCTCCAGTACTCCAATATGACGAGTCCAGGCGGTGACCTAAGGTCCTCCAGTACTCCAATATGACGAGTCCAGGCGGTGACATAACGTCCTCCAGTACTCCAATATGACGAGTCCAGGCGGTGACATAACGTCCTCCAGTACTCCAATATGACGAGTCCAGGCGGTGACATAACGTCCTCCAGTACTCCAATATGACGAGTCCAGGCGGTGACCTAAGGTCCTCCAGTACTCCAATATGACGAGTCCAGGCGGTGACATAATGTCCTCCAGTACTCCAATATGACGAGTCCAGGCGGTGACATAACGTCCTCCAGTACTGCAATATGACGAGTCCAGGCGGTGACCTAAGGTCCTCCAGTACTCCAATATGACGAGTCCAGGCGGTGACCTAACGTCCTCCAGTACTCCAATATGACGAGTCCAGGCGGTGACATAACGTCCTCGAGTACTCCAATATGACGAGTCCAGGCGGTGACATAACGTCTTATAGTACTCCAATGTGACGAGTCCAGGCGGTGACATAACGTCCTCGAGTACTCCAATGTGACGAGTCCAGGCGGTGACATAACGTCCTCGAGTACTCCAATATGACGAGTCCAGGCGGTGACCTAACGTCCTCGAGTACTCCAATATGACGAGTCCAGGCGGTGATATAACGTCTTCGAGTACTCTAATATGACGAGTCCAGGCGGTGACATAACGTCCTCGAGTACTCCAATGTGACTAGTCCAAGCGGTGACATAAATCCCTCGAGTACGCCAATGTGACGAGTCCAGATAGTGACATAACGTCCTCGAGTACTCCAATGTGACGAGTCCAGACAGTGACATAACGTCATCGAGTACTCCAATGTGACGAGTCCAGACAGTGACATAACGTCTTCGAGTACGCCAAAGTGACGAGTCCAGACAGTGACATAACGTCTTCGAGTACTCCAATGTGACGAATCCAGACAGTGACATGACGTCTTCGAGTACGTCAGTGTGACGAGTCCAGACAGTGACATGACGTCTTCGAGTACGCCAATGTGACGAGTCCAGGCGGTGACCTAACGTCCTCGAGTACTCAAATATGACGAGTCCAGTGACATAACATCCTCGAGTACTCCAATATGACGAGTCCAGACAGTGACATAACATCCTCGAGTACTCCAATGTGACGAGTCCAGACAGTGACATAACGCCCTCGAGTACTCCAATGTGACGAGTCCAGACAGTGACATAACGTCCTCGAGTACTCCAATGTGACGAGTCTAGGCGGTGACCTAACGTCCTCGAGTACTCCAATGTGACGAGTCCAGACAGTGACATAACGCCCTCGAGTACTCCAATGTGACGAGTCCAGACAGTGACATAACGTCCTCGAGTACTCCAATGTGACGAGTCTAGGCGGTGACCTAACGTCCTCGAGTACTCCAATGTGACGAGTCCAGGCGGTGGCCTAACGTCCTCGAGTGCTCCAATGTGATGAGTCCAGGCGGTGACCTAACGTCGCCGAGTACACCAATGTGACGAGTCCAGCCAGTGACATAACGTCCTCGAGTACTCCAATATGACGAGTCCAGGCGGTGGCCTAACGTCCTCGAGTACTCCAATGTGACGAGTCCAGGCGGTGGCGTAACGTCCTCGAGTACTCCAGTGTGACGAGTCTAGACAGTGACATAACGTCCTCGAGTACTCCAATGTGATGAGTCCAGGCTGGGACATAACGTCCTCGAGTACTCCAATGTGACGAGTCCAGACAGTGACATAACGTCCTCGAGTACTCCAATGTGACGAGTCCAGGCTGGGACATAACGTCCTCGAGTAATCCAATTTGACGAGTCCAGACAGTGGCATGACGCCCTCGAGTACTCCAATGTGACGAGTCCAGGCTGGGACATAACGCCCTCGAGTACTCCAATGTGACGAGTCCAGACAGTGGCATGACGCCCTCGAGTACTCCAATGTGACGAGTCCAGGCTGGGACATAACGCCCTCGAGTACTCCAATGTGACGAGTCCAGACAGTGGCATGACGCCCTCGAGTACGCCAATGTGACGAGTCAAGACAGTGAAATTGGGTGTTGGATGACTGGAGGGTAGGAGGACTGCGTGACGTGTTGCAGGATGGAGGGTAGGAGGACTGCGTGACGTGTTGCAGGACTGGAGGGTAGGAGGACTGCGTGATGTGTTGCAGGACTGGAGGGTAGGAGGACTGCGTGACGTGTTGCAGGACTGGAGGGTAGGAGGACTGCGTGATGTGTTGCAGGACTGGAGGGTAGGAGGACTGCGTGACGTGTTGCAGGACTGGAGGGTAGGAGGACTGCGTGTCGTGTTGTAGGACCACCTGAGTGGCACCTCCCTTACACCCAGTGTGCAGAGCTCTACGTCCTACAACGATCACTGTCCTGCTATTCGCCAGTCAAACATGGACAACATGTGACAGACGATTCATTGATTATCTTCTTGACTCAAATACCGCGCATGGAGCAGAATTTGTCCATGTTTGACTGTCAGCTGCAACTACTTTATTTCTTGCTTGTTTCTGAGACCCATGGCTACGCTCACGTTGATGGCGGTTCTACGCAGTGTCTCTTGTGGCCTTTCTTTCTGCCTTCTGGTTTCCTCGTTAGGGCTTGGTATGGTAGCCATCTAAGGTTCGATCTGAGAACGTGGCCAAGGTATTTCCAGCGTCACTTGCTAGTGTAGTTGGATACGTAGCCATGTTTGGTTTCATGTCTTATTTCTGTCATTGGCTTGAAGTCTGATCAACGAATGTGTAGCAGTCTTAGCAGACATTTGTGACAGACTTGCCTTATAATCAACCTCATCCTGAGAAGCTGTCAACGCGGATTGTAGACAGTGACAGCACGCAGACATAAAGTTGGCATGAGTGCACTACTATCACTACATGTAGCTGCCTTCACAGTGTAGTTTGTTACATGTCAAGTTGTGGCTACTTTCACAATGTAACATGTTACATGTCAAGTTGTTGCTACTTTCACAATGTAGCATGATACATGTCAAGTTGTTGCTACTCTCACAATGTAGCTTGTTACATGTCAAGTTGTTGCTACTCCCACAATGTAGCTTGTTGCATGTCAAGTTGTGGCTACTCTCACAATGTAGCTTGTTACATGTCAAGTTGTTGCTACTCCCACAATGTAGCTTGTTGCATGTCAAGTTGTAGCTACTCTCACAATGCAGCTTGTTACATGTAAAGTTGTTGCTACTCTCACAATGTAGCTTGTTACATGTCAAGTTGTGGCTACTTTCACAGTGTAGCTTGTTACATGTAGTTGTAGCTGCCTTCACAGTGTAGCTTGTTACATGTAAAGTTGTGGCTACTTTCACAGTGTAGCCTCTTACATGTAAAGATGTAGCTGCTTTCACAGTGTAGCTTATTAAATGTCAGGTTGTGGCTGCTTTGATAGCGTAACCTGTTACATGTATAGTTGTAGCTACTTTCACAATGTAGCTTATTGCATGTCAAGTTGTGGCTACTCTCGCAATTTAGTATGTTACATGTCAGGTTGTGGCTACTCTCACAGTGTAGCTTGTTACATGTCAGGTTGTGGCTACTCTCACAGTGTAGCTTGTTACATGTCAGGTTGTGGCTACTCTCACAGTGTAGCTTGTTACATGTCAGGTTGTGGCTACTCTCACAGTGTAGCTTGTTACATGTCAGGTTGTGGCTACTCTCACAGTGTAGCTTGTTACATGTCAGGTTGTGGCTACTCTCGCAATGTAGTATGTTACATGTCAGGTTGTGGCTACTCTCACAGTGTAGCTTGTTACATGTCAGGTTGTGGCTACTCTCACAGTGTAGCTTGTTACATGTCAGGTTGTGGCTACTCTCACAGTGTAGCTTGTTACATGTCAGGTTGTGGCTACTCTCACAGTGTAGCTTGTTACATGTCAGGTTGTGGCTACTCTCACAGTGTAGCTTGTTACATGTCAAGTTGTGGCTACTCTCACAGTGTAGCTTGTTACATGTCAGGTTGTGGCTACTCTCACAGTGTAGCCTGTTACATGTCAAGTTGTGGCTACTCTCACAGTGTAGCTTGTTACATGTCAAGTTGTGGCTACTCTCACAGTGTAGCCTGTTACATGTCAAGTTGTGTCTACTCTCACAGTGTAGCCTGTTACATGTCAAGTTGTGTCTACTCTCACAGTGTAGCCTGTTACATGTCAAGTTGTGGCTATAGCCTCAGACCACAAACCAGCCCTGGTATGTCGACGGCTTGTTTGTGGGTGTAGATTTGTCTCTCCACTTCTCCAAATGTCATCTTTGGTATTTCTCAAATATAACTCTTTACTTCTAAAGATGTCATTATCTTTATTTCATATCTCTCTCTCTCTCTCTCTCTCTCTCTCTCTCTCTCTCTCTCTCTCTCCATTTCTCCAAATGTCATCTTTGCCATTTCTCAAATATAACTGTTTACTTCTACAGATGTTATTATCTTTATTTCATATCTCTCTCTCTCCATTTCTCCAAATGTCATATTATCTCTCTATCAGTTATTAAAATGTTCTTTCAATGTCAACTTATCTTACTATCAAATATATCTCGCTAATTCTCCAAATGTCAACTTAACCCATTATCATGTATATCGCTTCGCTTCTCGAAATGTCATCTTATCTTTATATCAATAGCTCTCCCAAATTCCCTAATGTCATATTATCAGTCTATTAAACATATCTTTACATCTCTCCAAACATCATGGGGATAATGTTGGGTTACTAGCCCTCATCGCACGCACCCTCCAACTGGCAATCTCCGAGCTCGGTTAGAGTAAACTTTCAAATTAAGACCGGTCTGTTTGAGAAACGTAATCCGCTTGACGGGAGCAACAACAAACACCAGCCAATTCCTCTTCTTCTTCATACAGCTCTCTTCTCGTTCACTAAACACTCTTCTCATTTGTAGCATTTTTTTATATTCGCGTTTTATTATTTCAACTGTTGATTTTGACAGAAATATATCAACAGTTGAAAACTGACTCGTCTAATCCTCGTGTGAGATGGACGAGCCAGCGGCAAAACGTAGACTTGTGTGATCAGAACGAGGGAGTTAATACCCTCCCAATGTCGAGGAGGGAACGAGTGAGTTAACAAGAGCGAGAGCTTTATTCTTAAACAAATTTGTCTCTTTTTAAAAGTTGTATTTGAACATGTTGGCAGAGAGGGTTAGAGAGAGAGGTGGTAGGAGAGAGAAAATGGGAGTTGCTTAGTAAGAAATCATAATTAAATGACATAACAGCTGGAGCCGATGATCATGTCTCTCCACGGCCTTCTCTCGTTACAGACCTCTATCATTTCCGCTGTTAACTCTTTCTTTGCTCTCTCATTTGTATTCCCTGTTCTTTTTTCTCACTCTCGAGTTTTCAAGTTGTCACAAAATGTTTCAGGGAGAATGTGAGATGAAATGAAGAAAAGAGAATGAGAGAATATGAATGAGAGAGATAATATGAATGAGATAGAGAATAGGAATGAGAGAGAATAAGAATGAGAGAGAAAGAGAATAGAGTGCGGACGAGATAAAATGAAAATGGGAGACAGACTCAGAATGAGGCAAATAGATTCAGGAGAAATAGAATGAACGTTGGAATAGAGTGAGAATGAAAGAATGGAAATCTAATTTTTCTTTCCTTCCTTATTTGGCTTTCAGCGTCGAGGGGAGATTTAAATTGTTGTCTTTTGCTCTTTGTTTGTCTCTCCTGATGTTATGATTCATCATCATTGTGTGCCGTATCCGCACTATGAAAGTTGGCTACAATGGAGCGCCATTCTACTCTGTCTCTTGCTTAGATGGTGAGGGTTGTCATAGGATGACTTGTCCATCTTTTCATGTTACTCGTCCATGTTAGCCTTGGTCTGCCTCTTTTACCTTGTATTTTCCCTTCTGATATTACATTTTGTAGGCTGTTGTGTCTTTTAACATTCCCCGAAAATCGCATTTGTCTTGTTTGAATAGTATTTAGTAGTTCTCTTTTCATTTTTAGTTGTTTTAAGACTTCATCATTTGTTTTCTTTTCTTTCCATCCAATTCTTTCTGTTCTTCTATAAATCCACATTTTAAAGGCTTCAATTTTCAGTTATATTTTCTTTTATAATGTCCATGTTTCTGCGCCATACAGGAACGTTGAGAAGACATAACATTTTGCTATTCTTAGTTAGCCCTGGTGTTATTTGTTTTGATGTTAGTATGTCCTTCATGACATTAAAATTACTTTTTGCCATTCCTATTCTTTTGTTTATTTCAGTTGTACATTTTCCATCACTGGTTATAGTATGTCCAAGGTAGTTATAGTTCTGAACTGTCTCAAGGTCTATTCCTTCTATTTTGACATCCACTTGTGGGTTTTGGGTATTTTCTTTGTTTATGATCATAGTTTTAGTCTTTTTGATATTCAAATCTAGTCCATATTTTTTGCTTGTCATGTTTATTTCATTAAGTAATTGTTGTAGATCTTTAGGATTTTCTGCTAGTAGTACAATATCATCAACATATCTCAGGTTATTGATTATATTGCCATTAATGTTTAGGCCTGGCATCTCAGTGATGTTTTTAAAGATTTGCTCAGTGTATAGATTGAACAAGCTTGGGGATAAGATGCATCCTTGTCTTACTTCTCTTTTTATATCAATGGGTGTAGAGTTATGTTTCCTAGTGTATCTAATATTCCAACGATCCATCTGTTTCGTGGTCAGCCATTGGGTCTGGTGTTCTCGCAACGTTTATTGAAGGCTCGTGTTGTGTTTTGATCTTTCTGCTTTATCACGTGGCCAAACCATTTTATTTGTTGTTTCTTTATATATTCTATAGTAGGGGCTATTCCTAACTTTTTTCTCATTTCTTTTCTGATCTTATCTCTGAGGCTGTTTCCTGTCATTCGTCTAACACATTTCATCTCTGTAGAGGTTATTTTACTTATTGTTCTTGCATCTAGGGTCCAGGTCTGGCATTGGTAGCACAACGTTGGGATGAAGATTGTATCGTAGAGAGAGAGAGACAACGAGGATGCGGTTGAGAAAACAAGTGAAAGTCAGACAAGATGGAGAGAGAAATAAAGAATGGGACACGATGGAGAGAGAATAAGAAAATGAAAATCGGGTTATTGGAAATAGATAATGGGAATTAGATAATGAATACATTTGAAAATGTGTGTATGTGTGTGTGTGACTGTGTGTGTTTGTGCGTGTGTGTAACATACAATTTTAATGATATGTGAGGACATTTAGATGTGAAATGGAAGCAGAAGCGAAATGAGGGAGAGAGGTAGAGAGAGGGGTAGAGAAGGGGGTGGGAATTAGGGATGCAGAGAGGTTGAGAGAGGGCGAGAGATGGAAAGGTAGAAAGAGAAGTGGAAAGAGAGGGAGGGAGTGAGAGAGAGAGAGAGAGAGAGAGAGAGAGAGAGAGAGAGAGAGAAAACATAGAAGTAGGCAACATATAAATGCGCAGTTAGAAATAAGAAGAGGAAAAAAGTGAGAAGACAGCAAGAGAAGACAGCAAGAGAAGACAGCAAGAGAAGACAGCAAGAGAAGACAGTAAGAGAAGACAGCAAGAGAAGACAGCAAGAGAAGACAGCAAGAGAAGACAGCAAGAGAAGACAGTAAGAGAAGACAGCAAGAGAAGACAGTAAGAGAAGACAGCAAGAGAAGACAGCAAGAGAAGACAGCAAGAGAAGACAGCAAGAGAAGACAGACAGCAAGAGAAGACAGCAAGAGAAGACAGCAAAAGAAGACAGCAAGAGAAGACAGCAAGAGAAGACAGCAAGAGAAGACAGCAAGAGAAGACAGCAAGAGAAGACATGAAACATGCAACCATCTCTAGCGAAAGTCGTGTGGAAGTCTTTCCTGCTGTTGACGTGGGCGTGTGTGGGCGGAAAGTCGGTGACTACCTGCCTCTATGATCATCATCATCATGTGTCATGTCTGCTTGCCGTTTATTGATTTGAACAAGCAGGGAAAATAATGAGATAACAATCGTATCACACAAGACGTTGTGGTCATGGAGGAGGGCGCTGATACTCGGGAATGAGGCCAGAGACGGGAGTCATCAATCAATGACTACTTACATGTCGAGGAGACACAGATTGACTTAACACAGGGAGGGATAGATAGAGTGAAGTGAATGGAGAACAGGATATAAATAGCAGAGAATGGCGGTGTGAACATTGACTGGTTCACGGGTGTGGCGCGGAGAATCGCTTTCTTCAGTTGTCATGATATCTCTTTCTTGAGTAGTAAATGACAGTGATTATGTTGATACTGTTAGAGACATACTACCTGCTAGAAGTGAGGCTCACTCCACTTACCTTAATCCCCATCCCCTATCAACAATCGCCTGTCGATTATTCTCTGCACTTGTTTACCTCCATCCCCTGACCTATTCTATTCGCCCTCGCTCGTGTCCTCGTCTGTTTGCTCCTCTAATTATTCTGTCAACGCGAGCCTCAAGAACGTGTACCCAGCACTAGATAATTACTGCCACCTATTCTGCTCAAGCATACATTCAACAACCTATTCACACAACTTTTTTTTCTCGCTTGTTTCTATCCTCACAATGATCGCGTCTTTCAAAGTTATTCATTCTTTGCTTGTCACATCTTTCACATACTCTGTCTGCAGCATTACGCTTAAGACGGTGGCCAAATGGGACTGGTGACCTTAGTGGTCGACGCGGGCAAGAGCTGTTAGACACAACGAGGCGATGTTGAGGGCTGCAAATGTTGTCTTGATTTCCGAGGTTTTGTTGGAAATGTGAGATATTGTCCATCCTAGAGGTACTCCAATACTAGGTCTTCTATATCAATAGTCCTGCACACTGCGGGGACATCACAGTGTTACTCCAATACTAGGTCTTCTATAACAATAGTCCTGTGCACTGCAGGGACACCCTAGAGGTATTCCAGTACTATGTCTTCTGTATCAACAGACCCACCATCGTAGAACTGCGGTGATACCTTATTATCCAGTAGACTTTGACATTTTGTTGGTGCCCGCCCAACAGAACTGCGAAGATGAGTCGCTGAATAGAATAGCTTGTCCTAAGTTATCTCACCAATCTCGTGTAAACCGTCCAAATGACAAAGTTATCTTACCAATCTCGTGTAAACCGTCCAAATGACAAAGTTATCTTACCAATCTCGTGTAAAGCGTCCAAATGACAAAGTTATCTTACCAATCTCGTGTAAACCGTCCAAATGACAAAGTTATCTTACCAATCTCGTGTAAACCGTCCAAATGACAAAGTTATCTTACCAATCTCGTGTAAACCGTCCAAATGACAAAGTTATCTCACCAATCTCGTGTAAACCGTCCAAATGACAAAGTTATCTCACCAATCTCGTGTAAACCGTCCAAATGACAAAGTTATCTCAACAACCTCGTGTATAATGTCCAAATGACAAAGTTATCTCACCAATCTCATGTAGACAGTCCACATGACAAAGTTATCTTACCAATCTCGTGTAGACAGTTCAAATGACAAAGTTTTCTCACCAATCTCGTGTAGATATTCCAAATGACACAGTTATCTTACCAATGTCGTGTAGAGAACCCAAATGCCAAAGTTATCTTACCAATCTCGTGTAAACAGTCCAAATGACAAAGTTATCTCACAAATTTTGTGCAGACAGTCCAAATGACAAAGTTATCTCACAAATCTCGTGTAGACAGTCCAAATGACAAAGTTATCTCACAAATCTCGTGTAGACAGTCCAAGTGACAAAGTTATCTCATCAATCTCGTGTAAACCGTCCAAATGACACAGTTATCTCCCAAATCTCGTGTAGATATTCCAAATAGCAAATTTATCTCACCAATCTCGTGTAAACAGTTCAAATAGCAAAGTTATCTAACAAATCTCGTGTAGACATGCGTTTGGGGATTTGATGTTAGAGCGCACCATTGCGTAGACTATGGGCACGTGACGAGCACGTGACGAGCTTTATAAAAAGAAGGAAATACATGGGTGATGTGCTGAGAATAAAGCAAGACTTCCCGTCAGACATTCATGCGGAAACCATCTGTTAACTTGTTTGTGATTTCTCTCTGTGGCAACCACCCCTTGGTCTCAGCAGCGAGGCCCGGCTTGAAACGTCAATTACTCATGGACGGAAAAAATATGAGCACCTCCAAAGTTGGAGTTATCTGCCTGTGCGGAAAGGAACCCGTGTGCACAAGGCTGCCAGGAAAATGAGGGTTAATACACGAAATGAGGGTTAATACACGAAATGAGGGTTAATACACGAAATGAGGGTTAATACACGAAATGAGGGTTAATACACGAATAATTCAGTTGCTAGTCTCTAGGGACATCGCCACAATGTTGGCGAACGAAACTGCAGGATTCACTAGCAGACTGTCAGTCGTAGAGAACTATGCCGCTAGTCCAATATGCCATCAGTCCAATGTCCCGCCAGTCCAGTATGCCACCAGTCCAATGTTCCGCCAGTCCAATGTGCCGCCAGTCCAATGTGCCGCTAGTCCAATATGCCGCTAGTCCAATATGCCGCTAGTCCAATATGCCGCCAGTCCAATGTTCCGCCAGTCCAATGTGCCGCTAGTCCAATATGCCGCTAGTCCAATATGCCGCCAGTCCAATGTTCCGCCAGTCCAATGTTCCGCCAGTCCAATGTGCCGCCAGTCCAATGTTCCGCCAGTCCAATGTGCCGCCAGTCCAATATGCCGCTAGTCCAATATGCCGCCAGTCCAATATGCCGCTAGTCCAATGTGCCGCTAGTCCAATATGCCGCTAGTCCAATGTGCCGCCAGTCCAATGTGCCGCCAGTCCAATATGCCGCTAGTCCAATGTGCCGCTAGTCCAATATGCCGCTAGTCCAATGTGCCGCCAGTCCAATATGCCGCTAGTCCAATGTGCCGCTAGTCCAATATGCCGCTAGTCCAATGTGCCGCCAGTCCAATATGCCGCTAGTCCAATATGCCGCTAGTCCAATGTGCCGCCAGTCCAATATGCCGCTAGTCCAATGTGCCGCCAGTCCAATATGCCGCTAGTCCAATATGCCACCAGTCAATGTGCCGCCAGTCCAATGTGCCACCAGTCCAATATGCCGCCAGTCCAATGTGCCGCCAGTCCAATGTGCCGCTAGTCCAATGTGCCACCAGTCCAATGTGCCGCCAGTCCAATGTGCCGCCAGTCCAATATGCCGCCAGTCCAATGTGCCGCCAGTGCAATGTGCCACCAGTCCAATGTGCCACCAGTCCAATGTGCCGCCAGTGCAATGTGCCACCAGTCCAATGTGCCGCCAGTCCAATGTGCCACCAGTCCAATGTGCCGCCAGTCCAATGTGCCACCAGTCCAATGTGCCGCCAGTGCAATGTGCCACCAGTGCAATGTGCCACCAGTCCAATGTGCCGCCAGTCCAATGTGCCGCCAGTCCAATATGCCGCCAGTCCAATGTGCCGCCAGTCCAATGTGCCGCCAGTCCAATGTGCCGCCAGTCCAATGTGCCGCCTTCGGCCCGAGAAGAAAATTAAATGAATGGACACAGTATTGTTGAAATAATCTGGTCAGCATTACGCAGGGTCTGATTTTTTTCTTTTCGTGAAACCACCAACATCTAGTGAAGGCGAAGTCGCCGATCCTAATCGAACTCGACCTCTTGTACTTGGTCGTTTAGTACGCTAACAACTGAGCCACCATGGTTCAGATCTTTATTCTGTGACGAGCACAATTAGCTACCCGAGCCAGCGCCCTCCACCCCTAAGCTGTTCCACCACCATAAATAAATTACCTGCGCCGTGTGGACATAAACCTGCCCACTGGTCGATGTGTCCTAATTAATAATTTGATCAACTCAATCTCTGTAGTGCTAACTGATCTCCGCTTGTATACTTGAGGCTTGTTGCTATAAATAGTTTCCTGTTTGTTGTGTATCTGAGAGTTAAATTACAAACTACTCACGTTTTGATTAGTCGGCGTTTGTGATGTGTGTGGGTGTATGTGGGGATGTGTGGTTGAGTCAGGATGTATTTCTGTGTGATGAAACATGAGTGAATAGTTGATGTGTTGCAAGTACGGCAAGTCTTTCTAAAGTATATGTCTGTGTGACTTCACCTTACTCATGCTGATAGTGTTTGACAGTTCCTAATTCCGTGTGACGTCACACACTTAGAGTTCTTAATGTCATGATTTGTCAGAGGCTAACATTGTTAATGTCATGGTTTGTCAAAGGCTAACATTGTTAATGTCATGGTTTGTCAGATGTTAACATTGCTAATGTCATGATTTGTCAGAGACTAACATTGTTAATGTCATGATTTGTCAGATGTTAACATTGCTAATGTCATGATTTGTCAGAGACTAACATTGTTAATGTCATGATTTGTCAGATGTTAACATTGTTAATGTCATGATTTGTCAGAGACTAACATTGTTAATGTCATGATTGTCAGATGTTAACATTGTTAATGTCATGATTTGTCAGATGTTAACATTCTTAATGTCATGATTTGTCAGATGTTAACATTGTTAATGTCATGGTTTGTCAAAGACTAACATTGCTAATGTCATGATTTGTCAGAGGCTAACATTGCTAATGTCATGATTTGTCAGAGGCTAACATTGCTAATGTCATGATTTGTCAAAGGCTAACATTGTTAATGTCATAATTTTTCGGAGGCTAACAGCCTCGTTACAACAATTACTTAATGAAATAAGCATGACAAGGAAAAAAATATAGACTAGATATGAATATCAAAAAGACTAAAATTATGATCATAAACAAAGAAAATACCCAAAACCCACAAGTGGATATCAAAATTGAAGGAATAGACCTGGAGACAGTCCATAGCTACAACTACCTTGGACATACTATAACCAGTGATGGAAAATGTACAACTGAAATAAACAAAAGAATAGGAATGGCAAAAAGTAATTTTAATGCCATGAAGAACAAACTAACATCAAAACAAATAACACCAGGGCTAAAACTAAGAATAGCAAAATGTTACATTTTCTCAATATTCCTGTATGGTGCAGAAACATGGACATTAGACAAGAAAACAGAACAGAAAATTGAAGCCTTTGAAATGTGGATATATAGAAGAATAGGTAGAATTGGATGTAAAGAAAAGAAAACAGACGATGAAGTCTTAAAACAACTAAAATTGAAAAGAGAACTACTAAACACAATTCAAAAAGACAAATGAGATTTTGGGGCCATGTTAAAAGACACAACTGCCTACTAAAAGTAATCCTGGAGGGGAAAATACAGGGTAAAAGAGGCAGAGGTAGACCAAGACTAACTTGGACGAGTAACATCAAAAGATGGACAAATCAGCCTATGACAACCTGCACCATCAGCAAGAGACAGAGCAGAATGGCGCTCCATGGTAGCCAACCTTCGTTGCGGAGATGGCACTCGATGATGATGATGATGATGATGATGATGATGATGATGAGCAGCGTTATAAAAATCATTAGTCGATAGTTTGACTGAATGTTGTTGTTAGATGAGTTTGTCAGTGACTAGAACGTCTGTCATTGAACAGTCAGGTTGTTATACAACTTAGTAATGTCTTGATCTCTCAACTACTAGAAATGTTAAAATCCTGAATTCTGTCACAGAACTAAAGTAAGTTGATCTGTGACACGTCCTTGAACTGTGGTTTATTGAAGGTCGGTACGGGGATACAGAGAAACATAACCTGACATAGGGGCACGGTGGGATGTAGGGGAACGGTGGGATGTAGGGGCATAGATGATATAGGGGAGCGGTGGGATGTATGGGCATGGAATGATGTTGGGGAACGGTGGGATGTAGGGGCATGGAATGATGTAGGGGCACGGTGGGATGTAGGTGAACGGTGGGATGTAAGTGCATGGAATGATGTAGGGGAGCGGTGGGATGTAGCGGCATGGAATGATGTAGGGGCACAGTGGGATGTAGGGCATGGTGGGATGTAGGGGAGCGGTGGGATGTAGGGGCATGGAATGATGTAGGGGAACGGTGGGATGTAGGGGCATGGAATGATGTAGGGGAGCGGTGGGATGTAGGTGCATGGAATGATGTAGGGGAACGGTGGGATGTAGTGGCATGGAATGATGTAGGGGAGCGGTGGAATGTAGGGGCATGGAATGATGTAGGGGAGCGGTGGGATGTAGGGGCATGGAATGATGTAGGGGAGCGGTGGGATGTAAGGGCATGGAATGATGTAGGGGATCGGTGGGATGTAGGGGCATGGAATGATGTAGGGGATCGGTGGGATGTAGGGGCATGGAATGATGTAGGGGCATGGTAGGATGTAGGGGCATGGAATGATGTAGGGGACGGTGGGATGTAGGGGCATGGTAGGATATAGGGGCATGGAATGATGTAGGGGATCGGTGGGATGTAGGGGCATGGAATGATGTAGGGGCATGGTAGGATGTAGGGGCATGGAATGATGTAGGGGAGCGGTGGATGTACGGGCATGGAATGATGTAGGGGAGCGGTGGGATGTAGGAGCATGGAATGATGTAGGGGAACAGTGGAATGTAGGGGCATGGAATGATGTAAGGGCACAGTTGGATGTAGGGGCATGGTATGATGTAGGGGCACAGTTGGATGTAGGGGCATGCTATGATGTAGGGGCACGGTGGGATGTAGGGGCAAGGAATGATGTAGGGGCACAGTGGGATGTAGGGGCATGGAATGATGTAGGGGCATGGTGGAATGAAGGGGCATGGAATAATGTAAGGGTCTGGTGGGATGTAGGGGTATGGAATGATGTAAGGGCGCGGCGGGATGTAGGGGAGTGAGATATATCGTGGCATGGCAGTGTCGTTGCGTGACGGTGTGTAAGAGCGTATCTAGATGTAGGGGCTGGTTTATACAGGGGCACGATGAGAAGCCTGGGCACAGTTGGTGTGTAGGGGCACATTGAGTTGTCTTGGCACAGTTGGTGTGTGGGGGCACGATGAGTTGTCTGGGCACAGTTGGTGTGTAGGGGCACAGTTGGTGTGTAGGGGCACAGTTGGTGTGTGGGGGCACGATGAGTTGTCTGGGCACAGTTGGTGTGTAGGAACACGATGAGTTGTCTGGGCACAGTTGGTGTGTAGGGACACGATGAGTTGTCTGGGCACAGTTGGTGTGTAGGGGCATGTTGAGTTGTCTGGGCACAGTTGGTGTGTAGGGACACGATGAGTTGTCTGGGCACAGTTGGTGTGTAGGGGCATGTTGAGGTGTCTGGGTACAGTTGGTGTGTAGGGACACGATGAGTTGTCTGGGCACAGTTGGTGTGTAGGGGCACGATGAGTTGTCTGGGCACAGTTGGTGTGTAGGGACACGATGAGTTGTCTGGGCACAGTTGGTGTGTAGGGACACGATGAGTTGTCTGGGCACAGTTGGTGTGTAGGGACACGATGAGTTGTCTGGGCACAGTTGGTGTGTAGGGACACGATGTGTTGTCTGGGCACAGTTGGTGTGTAGGGACACGATGAGTTGTCTGGGCACAGTTGGTGTGTAGGGACACGATGAGTTGTCTGGGCACAGTTGGTGTGTAGGGGCACAATGAGTTGTATGGGCACAGTTGGTGTGTAGGGACACGATGTGTTGTCTGGGCACAGTTGGTGTGTAGGGACACGATGTGTTGTCTGGGCACAGTTGGTGTGTAGGGACACGATGTGTTGTCTGGGCACAGTTGGTGTGTAGGGACACGATGTGTTGTCTGGGCACAGTTGGTTTGTAGGGACACGATGAGTTGTATGGGCACAGTTGGTGTGTAGGGACACGATGTGTTGTCTGGGCACAGTTGGTGTGTAGGGACACGATGAGTTGTCTGGGCACAGTTGGTGTGTAGGGACACGATGAGTTGTCTGGGCACAGTTGGTGTGTAGGGACACGATGAGTTGTCTGGGCACAGTTGGTGTGTAGGGGCACGATGAGTTGTCTGGGCACAGTTGGTGTGTAGGGACACGATGTGTTGTCTGGGCACAGTTGGTGTGTAGGGACACGATGTGTTGTCTGGGCACAGTTGGTGTGTAGGGACACGATGTGTTGTCTGGGCACAGTTGGTGTGTAGGGACACGATGTGTTGTCTGGGCACAGTTGGTGTGTAGGGACACGATGTGTTGTCTGGGCACAGTTGGTGTGTAGGGACACGATGAGTTGTCTGGGCACAGTTGGTGTGTAGGGACACGATGTGTTGTCTGGGCACAGTTGGTGTGTAGGTGCACGATGTGTTGTCTGGGCACAGTTGGTGTGTAGGGGCACGATGGGTTGTCTGGGAACAGTTGGTGTGTAGGGGCACGATGTGTTGTCTGGGCACAGTTGGTGTGTAGGGGCACGATGTGTTGTCTGGGCACAGTTGGTGTGTAGGGACACGATGTGTTGTCTGGGCACAGTTGGTGTGTAGGGACACGATGAGTTATCTGGGCACAGTTGGTGTGTAGGGACACGATGAGTTATCTGGGCACAGTTGGTGTGTAGGGACACGATGAGTTATCTGGGCACAGTTGGTGTGTAGGGACACGATGAGTTATCTGGGCACAGTTGGTGTGTAGGGGCACGATGAGTTATCTGGGCACAGTTGGTGTGTAGGGACACGATGAGTTATCTGGGCACAGTTGGTGTGTAGGGACACGATGAGTTATCTGGGCACAGTTGGTGTGTAGGGGCACGGTGAGTTGTCTGGGCACAGTTGGTGTGTAGGGACACGATGAGTTATCTGGGCACAGTTGGTGTGTAGGGACACGATGAGTTATCTGGGCACAGTTGGTGTGTAGGGGCACGGTGAGTTGTCGAGTTGCAGAGAACATGTTGCAGAGTTCCGTTCTCATTCATCATCCAAATCTTTCCTCTCTCCCACCTCTCTCCTCGCTCTTCCTCCGTCATATATCTCTTCTTTCTCTCCCCATCTCAATCTTCCCTCTCTCCTCTCCCCCATCTCTCTCCTGTCTCAACCCTCTCTCTTCTTCTTTCTCCTTTCCTTTCTCTCACCTCATTCTCCTCTCTCCTCTCGCTCTCTTCTCTCTCTCTCCTTCTCCTCTATCCCCCATATCTATCACTCCTCCAAGTTGCCCTACTCTATGTACGTGTTATTGCCCTGCTCTATGTACGTGTTATTGCCCTACTCTATGTACGTGTTATTGCCCTACTCTATGTACGTGTTATTGCCCCACTCTATGTACGTGTTATTGCCCTACTCTACGTACGTGTTATTGCCCTACTCTATGTATGTGTTATTGCCCTACTCTATGTACGTGTTATTGCCCTACTCTATGTACGTGTTATTGCCCTACTCTATGTACGTGTTATTGCCCTACTCTATGTACGTGTTATTGCCCTACTCTATGTACGTGTTATTGCCCTATTCTATGTACGTGTTATTGCCCTACTCTACGTACGTGTCATCGCCCTACTCTATGTACGTGTTATTGCCCTACTCTATGTACGTGTTATTTCCCCACTCTATGTACGTGTTATTGCCCTACTCTACGTACGTGTTATTGCCCCACTCTATGCACGTGTTATTGCCCTACTCTATGTACGTGTTATTGCCCTACTCTACGTACGTGTTATTTCCCCACTCTATGTACGTGTTATTGCCCTACTCTACGTACGTGTTATTGCCCCACTCAATGTACGTGTTATTGGCCTACTCTATGTACGTGTTATTGCCCCACTCTATGTACGTGTTATTTCCCCACTCTATGTACGTGTTATTGCCCTACTCTACGTACGTGTTATTGCCCCACTCTATGTACGTGTTATTGCCCTACTCTATGTACTTGTTATTGCCCTACTCTACGTAGTGTTATTTCCCCACTCTATGTACGTGTTATTGCCCTACTCTACGTACGTGCTATTGCCCCACTATATGTACGTATTATTGCCCCACTCTATGTACGTGTTATTGCCCTACTCTATGTACGTGTTATTTCCCCACTCTACGTACGTGTTATTGCCCTACTCTACGTACGTGTTATTGCCCTACTCTATGTACGTGTTATTTCCCTAGTCTATGTACGTGTAATTGTCCCACTCTATGTACGTGTTATTTCCCCACTCTATGTACGTGTTATTGCCCTACTCTACGTACGTGTTATTGCCCCACTCAATGTACGTGTTATTGGCCTACTCTATGTACGTGTTATAGCCCCACTCTATGTACGTGTTATTTCCCCACTCTATGTACGTGTTATTGCCCTACTCTACGTACGTGTTATTGCCCCACTCTATGTACGTGTTATTGCCCTACTCTATGTACTTGTTATTGCCCTACTCTACGTAAGTGTTATTTCCCCACTCTATGTACGTGTTATTGCCCTACTCTACGTACGTGCTATTGCCCCACTATATGTACGTATTATTGCCCCACTCTATGTACGTGTTATTGCCCTACTCTATGTACGTGTTATTTCCCACTCTACGTACGTGTTATTGCCCTACTCTACGTACGTGTTATTGCCCTACTCTATGTACGTGTTATTTCCCTAGTCTATGTACGTGTTATTGCCCTACTCTACGTACGTGTTATTTCCCCACTCTACGTACGTGTTATTTCCCCACTCTAGGTACATGTTATTGCCCTACTCTACGTACATGTTATTGCCCTATTCTATATACGTGTTATTGCCCTACTCTATGTACGTGTTATTGCCCCACTCTATGCACGTGTTATTGCCCCACTCTATGTACGTGTTATTGCCCTACTCTACGTACGTGTTATTGCCCCACTCTATGCACGTGTGATTGCCCCACTCTATGTACGTGTTATTGCCCTACTCTACGTACGTGTTATTGCCCCACTCTATGTACGTGTTATTGCCTCATTTATTTCCCCATTTAACCACACGTAATTCATACCACCATACATTTTTATCTTTCCCCCATGTTTTAGCGTATCCAATTTATAACACTTGTACACATTGTAATATATTTACAATATCAATAGGCTCGATACAGGCACTCAAGTTACATTGGCTAATTATAATCGGCGATTCCGCGCTTGATATGCCCTCTAGATGTACACCAGCAAACAGCTGTCGGAAATGTCTGTCTAATTGCCTTGCATTTATGTTGCCGCACGAGCCGTGACAAGTTCGGGGCGTTGATCACAAGGGGACATACGATTATGTTCAGCCATTGGCAAACTTGTCCACGTGTTTCCCGTGCATCTCTTACTTTATCAACATCCCCAACTCAACCTCCCACATTACTTTATCAACATCTCCAACTCAACCTCCCACATTACTTTATCAACATCTCTAACTCAACCTCCCACATTACTTTATCAACATCTCCAACTCAACCTCCCACATTACTTTATCAACATCTCCAACTCAACCTCCCACATTACTTTATCAACATCTCCAACTCAACCTCCCACATTACTTTATCAACATCTCCAACTCAACCTCCCACATTACTTTATCAACATATCCAACTCAACCTCCCACATTACTTTATCAACATCTCCAACTCAACCTCCCACATTACTTTATCAACATCTCCAACTCAACCCCCACATTACTTTATTGATGTCTCAAAAGTCTTCATTTGAAATTGTTGAGATTAGGGGGAACTATACATGAATACAAGTTGAACTTAGGGGGAACTATACATGAATACAAGTTGAACTTAGGGGGAACTATACATGAATACAAGTTGAACTTAGGGGGAACTATACATGAATACAAGTTGAACTTAGGGGGAACTATACATGAATACAAGTTGAGATTAGGGGGAACTATACATGAATACAAGTTTAACTTAGGGGGAACTATACATGAATACAAGTTGAACTCAGGGGGAAATATACATAAATACAAGTTGAACTTAGGGGGAACTATACATGAATACAAGTTGAACTTAGGGGAACTATACATGAATGCAAGTTGAACTTAGGGGGAACTATACATGAATACAAGTTGAGATTAAGGGGAACTATATATGAACACAAGTTGAGGTTAGGGGGAACTATATATGAACACAAGTTGAGATTAGGGGGAACTATACATGAACACAAGTTGAGATTAGGGGGGAACTATATATGAACACAAGTTGAGATTAGGGGGAACTATATATGAACACAAGTTGAGGTTTGGGGGAACTATATATGAACACAAGTTGAGATTAGAGGGAACTATACATGAACACAAGTTGAGATTAGGGGGGAACTATATATGAACACAAGTTGAGATTAGGGGGGAACTATATATGAACACAAGTTGAGGTTTGGGGGAACTATATATGAACACAAGTTGAGATTAGGGGGAGCTATAGATGAACACAATTTGAGATTAGGGGAACTATACATGAACACAAGTTGAGATTAGGGGGAACTATACATGAACACAAGTTGAGATTAGGGGGGAACTATATATGAACACAAGTTGAGATTAGGGGGGAACTATATATGAACACAAGTTGAGGTTTGGGGGAACTATATATGAACACAAGTTGAGATTAGAGGGAACTATACATGAACACAATTTGAGAATAAGGGGAACTATATATGAACACAAGTTGAGATTAGGGGGAGCTATAGATGAACACAATTTGAGATTAGGGGGAACTATACATGAACACAAGTTGAGATTAGGGGGAACTATACATGAATACAAGTTGAGGTTAGAGGGAATAATGAATGAATACAAGTGAGGTTAGGGGGAACTATACATGAACACAAGTTGAGATTAGGGGGAGCTATAGATGAACACAAGTTGAGGTTAGGGGGAACTATACATGAATACAAGTTGAACTTAGGGGGAACTATACATGAATACAAGTTGAACTTAGGGGGAACTATACATGAATACAAGTTGAACTTAGGGGGAACTATACATGAATACAAGTTGAACTTAGGGGGAACTATACATGAATACAAGTTGAACATAGTGGGAACTATACATGAATACAAGTTGAACTTAGGTGGGAACTATACATGAATACAAGTTGAACTTAGGGGGAACTATACATGAATACAAGTTGAACTTAGGGGGAACTATACATGAATGCAAGTTGAACTCAGGGGAACTATACATGAATACAAGTTGAACTTAGGGGGAACTATACATGAATACAAGTTGAACTTAGGGGGAACTATACATGAATACAAGTTGAACTTAGGGGGAACTATACATGAATACAAGTTGAACTTAGGGGGAACTATACATGAATACAGGTTGAACTTAGGGGGAACTATACATGAATACAAGTTGAACTTAGGGGGAACTATACATGAATACAAGTTGAACTTAGGGGAACTATACATGAATACAAGTTGAACTTAGGGGGAACTATACATGAATACAAGTTGAGGTTAGAGGGAATAATGAATGAATACAAGTTGAGGTTAGGGGGAACTATACATGAACACAAGTTGAGATTAGGGGGTGCTATAGATGAACACAAGTTGAGGTTAGAGGGAATAATGAATGAACACAAGTTGAGGTTAGAGGGAATAATGAATGAACACAAGTAGAGGTTAGAGGGAATAATGAATGAACACAAGTTGAGGTTAGAGGGAATAATGAATTAATACAAGTTGAGGTTAGAGGGAATAATGAATGAACACAAGTTGAGGTTAGAGGGAATAATGAATGAACACAAGTTGAGGTTAGAGGGAATAATGAATGAACACAAGTTGAGGTTAGAGGGAATAATGAATGAATACAAGCGGAGCTTAAACGAAAGAGTGAACAAATAACAATGAGGAACAATAAAAGAAGTTGGATGTGATCAAGTTTCCTGGAGACAGGTGCCAACACGGTGTGTCATCACAAGCTGTGGCCATGCATGGACGTACAGGGATGTGCTACATAAACAACAGAAAGTCAGAATGAGGCACACAAGCGAGGAAATAGGAAACACAGAGAAAAGGTGGAACAGGAAACAGAAGTGATGAACAGGAAACAGAAGTGATGGACTTGGAAACAGCAGTGAAGGACTAGGAAACAGAAGTGATGGATTAGGAAACATAAGTGATGTACTAGGAAACATAAGTGATGGACTAGGAAACAGGAGTGATGGACCAGGAAACAGGATAGATTGACCAGGAAACAGAAGTAATGGACTAGGAAACAGAGAATGAAACACAGACTGACTGGTTATGAACAAACTGAACATTTCCGGTAAAGTGAGAACTGTCGAATTCTGGTAGATCTCGGTTCCACGATCGTCTCAGCGGATGGTGATGGTGATGGTGATGGTGATGGTGATGGTGATGTCGATGGCTCCTGCCTAATCTTGTTGTTGACAGAACCTGGCATCACTCAACAGCAAGAATCTTACACAAGTTTCACGTCACGACTATGTCCCAGTCTGTCAGCTTTGAGTCTATTTAAATTAATGGTAGATAGTTTAAGCCAGTCTTTTTCCTACCCTCGTCCTTGCTGTGAACGAGTTTTCTTGTCAATTTCATGACTTCATATGTTATGTTTAATTTGATGCTGTTCTCGTATGGCGTACGCACGAACTCATTAATGTCTCGGAGGATCTCCTTGTCAAAACAAACACGGTGGAGTTATTAGGTGCGCGAGTTGGCGCTTCTTGTTAATTCAGCAATGTGTTTTCTTGAGGCCAACTCAGATCTATCCGCCGGGCATATCGTTTTTAGCTGCCAGCTCGCAGGAACAAGCAAGCAACAACAGCAAACAGCAGCGCCATCACTGAAGTGTCAACAACGATATCAGAGGCGGCTCTCGGGTTTGGAAGGGAAAGGGTTTGTTATTGTCGGGTTGGCTAGCTGCGCTATCGTTGTGGACGGTCAACCAATGGGTCAGGTTGGCTAGCTGCGCTATCGTTGTGGACGGTCAACCAATGGGTCGGGTTGATTAACTGCGCTATCGTTGTGGACGGTCAACCAATGGGTCGGGTTGATTAACTGCGCTATCGTTGTGGACGGTCAACCAATGGATCGGGTTGATTAACTGCGCTATCGTTGTGGACGGTCAACCAATGGATCAGGTTGATTAACTGCGCTATCGTTGTGGACCATCAACCAATGGATCGGGTTGGCTAGCTGCGCTATCGTTGTTGACGGTCAACCAATGAATCGGGTTGATTAACTGCGCTATCGTTGTGGACGGTCAACCAATGAATCGGGTTGCTTAACTGCGCTATCGTTGTTGACGGTCAACCAATGCATCGGGTTGCTTAACTGCGCTATCGTTGTGGACGGTCAACCAATGTATCGGGTTGGCTAACTGGGCTATCATAGGGTCAACAAATAGATCGGGTTGGCTAACTGCGCTATCGTTGTAGACGGTCAACCAATGGATCGGGTTGGCTAACTGCGCTATCGTTGTGGACGGTCAACAAATGGATCGGTTGGCTAACTGCGCGTATCGTTGTGGACGGTCAACCAATGGATCGGGTTGGCTAACTGCGCTATCGTTGTGGACGGTCAACCAATGGATCGGGTTGGCTAACTACGCTATCGTTGTGGACGGTCAACCAATGGATCGGTTGGCTAACTGCGCTATCGCTGTGGACGGTGAACCAATGGATCGGGTTGGCTAACTGCGCTATCGTTGTGGACGGTCAACCAATGGATCGGGTTGGCTAACTGCGGTATCGTTGTGGACGGTCAATCAATGGATCGGGCTGGTTAACTGCGCTATCGTTGTGTACGGTCAACCAATGGATCGGGTTGATTAACTGCGCTATCGTTGTGGACGGTCAACCAATGGATCGGGTTAGCTAACTACGCTATCGTTGTGGACGGTCAACCAATGGATCGGGTTGGCTAACTACGGTATCGTTGTGGACGGTCAACCAATGGATCGGGTTGATTAACTGCGCTATCGTTGTGGACGGTCAACCAATGGATCGGGTTGGCTAACTGCGCTATCGTTGTGGACGGTCAACCAATGGATCGGGTTGGCTAACTACGCTATCGTTGTGGACGGTCAACCAATGGATCGGGTTGGCTAACTGCGGTATCGTTGTGGACGGTCAATCAATGGATCGGGCTGGTTAACTGCGCTATCGTTGTGTACGGTCAACCAATGGATCGGGTTGATTAACTGCGCTATCGTTGTGGACGGTCAACCAATGGATCGGGTTAGCTAACTACGCTATCGTTGTGGACGGTCAACCAATGGATCGGGTTGGCTAACTGCACTATCGTTGTGGACGGTCAATCAATGGATCGGGTTAGCTAACTACGCTATCGTTGTGGACGGTCAACCAATGGATCGGTTTGGCTAACTGCGCTATCGTTGTGGACGGTCAATCAATGGATCGGGTTGGCTAACTGCGCTATCGTTGTGGACAGTCAATCAATGGATCGGGTTGGCTAACTGCGCTATCGTTGTGGACAGTCAATCAATGGATCGGGAGGATAACATCATCAGGGCACTCTGAGATATGGGAAGGGCAGGGGACTTAGACAACCATGAGTTAACGTCACTCCTTCCGATGAAAGAGATGGGAGTTAAGATGGGCACAGCCAGAAACGAGAAACTTAATGGGCGTATAAGGAGACTTATCAACCAAATCAAAACTGGAGTCGTCAGTCGCTGGACACTGCGGGACTTGCTGAGGAGGGGATCTGAGCATCTCATGAACATGTTCGAAGGGCTATGATAATGACCCTCAGATAACTCAATAACAATAACTGTTACTGTCAACACAACAGACAACAATAAGAGGATATGTCAAGTCAATGAAGCATCGGTGGTTGAGTGGTTAGTGGTTGAGTGGTTAGTGGTTGAGTGGTTAGTGGTTAGTGGTTGAGTGGTTAGTGGTTGAGTGGTTAGTGGTTGAGTGGTTAGTGGTTAGTGGTTGAGTGGTTGAGTGGTTAGTGGTTGAGTGGTTAGTGGTTGAGTGGTTAGTGGTTGAGTGGTTAGTGGTTGAGTGGTTAGTGGTTAGTGGTTGAGTGGTTAGTGGTTGAGTGGTTAGTGGTTGAGTGGTTAGTGGTTGAGTGGTGAGTGGTTAGTGGTTGAGTGGTTAGTGGTTGAGTGGTTAGTGGTTGAGTGGTGAGTGGTTAGTGGTTAGTGGTTGAGTGGTTAGTGGTTGAGTGGTTAGTGGTTGAGTGGTTAGTGCTGTCGTTCCCTGGCGAGAAGGGTCCCGGTTCAGTCCCCAGAAGTGATTGATTTTTGTTTCAGACCGACAAGACTTCGGTGTTCACCCAGCTTCTAAAAATGGGTACCAGATATTTTTCTCTTGGAAGTAAAGGTGACCTGGCGTGATACCGACCACGTGACCCAATAATGTTCCGTTGTCATGGACAAGATATATTCACTAACATCATGTTCTCCGTGCGCCTAACAAAGCAGGGGAGGGAAACTCAGGAGATCTGCTGACCATCAGCGTTGGATTTACCTTGGAGCTAATATTTTAGCGCTGGAGTGAATCAAGGCCGCATTCCGTTGATACAAGAACCCCCAACCACTCCCCCCACACGGACACGCCTCGCCTGGGTTAACCGAGCACGGCATCAGTTGTTGACTCCGTCTCTGATAACATTAGGCTGAACTTTGCACCTGTTTTGTGTTGCCTGGTCAATAGGGAAGGCAATCATTAGATTCGAACCCGAAACCTCTCAGCATAAATAAGCAAAACGCTTCATAGCGTCACACACTATGCTGTTTAGCGTTAAACAAGACGCAGAGATAACGCTACTAACTACGTTGCACAATAACATCATCATGTGCCGTACCGGTTGGCGCAGGCGATCATGTCCTTCCATTATTTTCTGCCAACAGTACATTGTATCAAGTCTGTTGTTGACTGTTTTCCGTGCCAAGCCATCTAGTATCTTCTCCCTTTGTCGCCTGCGATCTCTCTTTCCTTTTATTTTGACAGTTGTAACCAAGTATTCCAACTTTCCTCTTGTCGTGATGTGCCTGAAAAATGTTGATTGTTTCTTTGTGATGTTTTTTAGGAGCTCCCTTTTTGCGTTGGCCTCTTTGAGTGTACGTGATTCGCTTCCATGAGTCGGAACTGGTTCCATACAGCATCGCTGAAATCTCTTTCTCACTTTACACACTAATAATTGGCGTTAAACGGGACGCATATATGAACGCTACAGATGACGCTAGCGCTAAACAGTTCACATATGTAAACGCTACAGATGACACTAGCGCTAAACAGTTCACAGATATAAACGCTACAGCACACCAGAGAGTGTGATAGAAAAAAATCAGACAGCTGATGGGACATCACGACGGAAAGATAGTTATGGAGATCAATAATCGCCCACGCCAGCAGAACTGTCACGTGGCGTTATATACATAATTGATAACTCAGTATCGTTGTTTGATATCGATATCAAAGAGTAGACTATCGTTGCTTGTTATCGATAATTGACAGCAGCTTTATCAATCAGGTCTCATCTACATTTCCGAATCCTCAATTTAACCAGTAATTATGTAAAGTAATACAATTCAGTAATGCCTCCAACTAATGTAAATGCAGTATTTACTTCCAGCATGTAATGGCAGTAATTATTTACAGTATGTAAATGCAGTCATTACTGTAGCTACTTTAACGTGTTGTGGATTATCTAACTTTCAACAAGCATCCATTATTGTGTGTCTTACCTGGGCTGTCACCTGAGTTGTCACCTGGGTTGTCACCTGAGTTGTCACCTGCCGCGGTTTTGAGCGGTAGACAGCATTACACTCCCGATGTAAATATAAATAGCAGTCTATCATCGATGTAAATATAAATAGCAGTCTATGCAAATGGTATGTTTGTCTATTGTTCTTATCTACTGATGACGATTTTGTGTTCAAAACGTTCATATTTTTAGGGCCATTTTTGTAAATCTGTAAAATACATTTTTTTTTCAAAACACATAAACATTACAAACGTGTAAAACATTACAAACATACAAACGTTGACATGTTTATTTTTAGAAAAAATTGTAAGGGTAGCTATCAAGGAACTGACATGAGCTACTTAAGTCCAGTACGTTCTCCACGTCAGTGAAACTTACATCCCACTTTACAACGACAATGCTCACAGCCCAACTTCTTGAATCTTCCTGAATTAAGCATTGGCCCCATTTCTTTCTAAAATCTTGCTAAAATATATTAACATCTTCTTTAAATAACCTCGCATAAAAAACTGGGTGGGTCAATACAACGTTTATCCATCCTTTCAACTTATCTCACCGTCGACAGACTATCTAGTTACTTGTTTTCTGGTTCCGGCGTTATCAGCAGCTCGTACCAATATCAAACATTTCATTTGTTAATGCCGCACTTATCAATCGCGGCGTGGGCGCAAAAAAAACTGTTGGGTTTATTTTCAGACAATGTCTTGGAACAGCAATTATCAGACGTAACCAACCACATGTCATGCAACGCTGTTACATGTACACCTGTCTTTATAGGCATGTAGCGACCTAATGTCCCCTGTATAATATATCCCTTACGTCTGTCCCTGAAGACACATAGCGCCTAAATGTCCCCTTTACACTATATCTTTTACACCTGTCTGTGGGGGCACATAGCGCCTAAATGTTACCTTTACACTATATCTTTTACACCTGTCTGTGGGGGGCACATAGCGCCTAAATGTTACCTTTACACTATATCTTTTACACCTGTCTGTGGGGGGCACATAGCGCCTAAATGTTACCTTTACACTATATCTTTTACACCTGTCTGTGGGAGGCACATAGCGCCTAAATGTTACCTTTACACTATATCTTTTACACCTGTCTGTGGGGGGCACATAACGTCTAAATGTTACCTTTACACTATATCTTTTACACCTGTCTGTGGGGGGCACATAACGTCTAAATGTTACCTTTACACTATATCTTTTACACCTGTCTGTGGGGGGGGGGGCACATAGCGCCTAAATGCCCGCTTTATAGTATATCTTTTACACCTGTCTGTGGGGGGCACATAGCGCCTAAATGCCCGCATCTTTTACACCTGTCTGGTGGTGGGGGGGGCACATAGCGCCTAAATGCCCGCTTTATAGTATATCTTTTACACCTGTCTGTGGGGGGCACATAGCGCCTAAATGTCCCGCTTTATAGTATATCTTTTACACCTGTCTGTGAGGGGCACATAGCGCCTAAATGTCCCGCTTTATAGTATATCTTTTACACCTGTCTGTGAGGGGCATATAGCGCCTAAATGTCCCGCTTTATAGTATATCTTTTACACCTGCCTGTGGGGGGCACATAGCGCCTAAATGTCCCGCTTTATAGTATATCTTTTACACCTGTCTGTGGGGGCACATAGCGCCTAAATGTCCCGCTTTATAGTATATCTTTTACACCTGCCTGTGGGGGGCACATAGCGCCTAAATGTCCCGCTTTATAGTATATCTTTTACACCTGTCTGTGGGGGGCACATAGCGCCTAAATGCCCGCTTTATACTATATCTTTTACACCTGTCTGTGGGGGCGGGGCACATAGCGCCTAAATGCCCGCTTTATACTATATCTTTTACACCTGTCTGTGGGGGCGGGGCACATAACGTCTAAATGTCCCTTTTATACTATATCTTTTACACCTGTCTGTGAGGGGCACATAGCGTCTAAATGTCCCCTTTACAATAAATTATTTACACGTGTCCATGGCAACACAAAGCGGCCTAAATGTCCCCTTTACAATATATCGTTTACACTTGTCCTTGGATGTATTCCCTACAATGAATATCATTTACGCCTGTCGTTTGAGACACAAGACACCAGTAATATGCCCGCTACAGTCATCCTTTACACCTGTCAAGGAAGACACCAGGAATGATCTCATAGTTATTGTCTCTGTCTACGTTCCCGGGGTCGCAGGGACCGACGGTCGTCGCTACGATCACCGGCCGGTATTTGAAAATCAGACATGAAAGATTCAATATCAGACCCGGCTAGGACAGTCGTAATTACTTGCACATTCGGTGTCGGTCGATCGCTGGCCGAGTGATCTATAGGTCCCTAGAATGAACTTCAATGTGATGAATAATTCTTGGTCACGGTTGTGTCAGATCCCTCGCCCAGGGCTCGTGAATGATCGCGATCAGATTTCTATGAATAATGCTTCCTGTCACACGGCGCCATTAAGTTGTTCTCGCCGATTGTTCAGTGGGGACATAACGATGTACCAGGCACACGTGCAAATGATTCATCCAGAGATACTCCCTCTCGTGGAGAACTCTATTTGAGGTGATATATTACACAGTGATGGTAACATGTAAGGTGATTAATATAGACCGGATACAATCTGAGGTGATTAATATAGACCGGATACAATCTGGGGTGATCAATATAGATATGATACAATCTGGGGTGATCGATATAGACCGGATACAATATGGGGTGATCAATATAGACCGGATACAACTGAGGTGATTAATATAGACCGGATACAATCTGAGGTGATTAATATAGACCGGATACAATCTGAGGTGATTAATATAGACATGATACAATCTGGGGTGATCAATATAGACCGGATACAATCTGAGCTGATTAATATAGACCGGATACAATCTGAGGTGATTAATATAGACCGGATACAATCTGAGGTGATTAATATAGACCGGATACAATCTGAGGTGATTAATAGAGACATGATACAATCTGGGGTGATCAATATAGATATGATACAATATGGGGTGCTTAATATAGACCGGATACAATCTGAGGTGAACAATATAGAAAGGATACAATCTGTGGTGATCAATATAAACATGATAGAATCTGAGGTGATTAATATAAGCAGGATACAATCTGAGCTGATTAAAGTTGACAGGATACAATCTGGGATGATAATATAGAGACGGTACAATAGAAGATGACATCCCATAGTCTGACTCAAACATGGTCTGGCTCTTATTGTTTCGTTGACAAATGATTTATGTCCTGCCTATGATAGACACCCACATGGGTCACATAGACACTCAAGTGGACCACATAGACACCCACATAGGTCACATAGACACATAACACCCACATGGGTCACATAGACACAAAGACACCCAGTGGGTCACATAGACATCAACATGGGTCACATAGACACAGACACCCAAGTGGGTCATATAGACACCCACATGGGTTACATAGACACCCAAGAGGTTCACATAGACACCCACATGGGTCACATAGACACCCAAGTGGGTCACATAGACAGCCACATGAGTCACATAGACACCCAAGTGGGTCATATAGACACCCACATGGGTTACATAGACACCCAAGAGGTTCACATAGACACACACATGGGTCACATAAACACCCAAGTGGGTCACATAGACACCCAAGTGGGTCACATAGACACCCACATGGGTCACATAGACACCCACGTGGGTCACATAGACACCCAAGTGGGTCACATAGACACTCATATGGGTCACATAGACACCCAAGTGGGTCACATAGACACCCACGTGGGCCACATAGAGATGCTGCACACAGAATTGACCCACACACAAAACAAACACACAGAATTGACCCACACACAAAACAAACACACAGATGTTCTCCTTCTGTACACACCTTATCCTATTCCACTTATCTCTCTATTTCTCTTTCTCTTTCTCTCTCTCTCTCTCTCTCTCTCTCTCACGTAATTCTCTGTCTATTTCATCTTTTTACATTTCTCATCCCCTTTTCCTTCCACTCTTTCTTTCTCTCCCCCCCCCCTTCCTTCTTTCATTCTCCCACTTTCTACTACCATCGCTCTCTCTGTCTTACATCCGTTTTTCCTTTTCACCTCTTTCCCTACCTCCCATTCTCTCCCTCCCCCCATCCCCACCCCCTTTCCTTGATGAAATTGTTTCCTTATCTCTGTACATTTCACCACACCCTCATCTTACATTCTCTCTATTCTGTTCTTTCTTCTTTCCTTCCCATAATCCCACAGATAGATTACCCCCGTAATCTCGGTAATAACGGTACCTCGCGACCGTTATTATCAAATGCCCAGGGCATATATCCCCCGCTTTTCGTTACCTCATTTTCCGTGTTATAATTGGTGCCAATGAATAGTGGGGCCGATTAGCGTTTGATGTGAGATTTGGGTTCAATCAAAGGAAAATAACGGCAATTTATATTTGGGATTAGCAAGCCTTGTCGTCTTTGTGTTGCTCAACATTGGTCTGCTCGCACCACACCATTACTGGTTGAATTACCTCCCTTTGAGTAGTTGGCCAGTTGTAATCCCGTTGTTGATGAGGCGGATTGTTGGTGGGGTGGGTTGTTGAAGTGGTGGGTTGTTGAAGTGGTGGTTTGTTGGTGAGGTGGGATGTTGAAGTGGTGGGTTGTTGAAGTGGTGGGTTGTTGGTGAGATGGGATGTTGAAGTGGTGGGTTGTTCATGAGGCGGATTGTTGGTGAGGTGGGTTGTTGAAGTGGTATGTTATTGGTGAGGTGGGTTGTTGATGAAGCGGATTGTTTGTTGGTGAGGTGGGTTGTTGAAGTGGTGGGTTGTTGGTGTAGCGGGTTGTTGATGAAGCGGATTGTTTGTTGGTGAGGTGGGTTGTTTAAGTGGTGGGTTGTTGCGGTAGTGAGTTGTTGGTGTAGCGGGTTGTTGGTGAGGTGGGTTGTTGGTAAGGTGGGTTGTTGAAGTGGTGGGTTGTTGAATTGGTGGGTTGTTGGTGAGGTGGGTTGTTTAAGTGGTAGGTTGTTGCGGTAGTGAGTTGTTGGTGTAGTGGGTTGTTGGTGAGGTGGGTTGTTGGATGAGGACGGTTATTAGTGAGGTGGGTTATTGAAGTGGTTGGTTGTGGGTGTAGCGGGTTGTTGGTGTCGTGAGTTGTTGAAGTGGTAGGTTGTTGGCGTAGTAAGTTGTTGGTGAGGCAGGTTGTTGGTGAGGCGGGTTGTTGGTGCAGTGGGTTGTTGTTGAGGTGGATTGTTGGTGAGGTGGGTTATTGACGTGGTGGTTTGTTGGTGAGGTGGGTTGTTGTTGAGGTGGGTTGTTGACATGTTGGTTTGTTGGTGAGGTGGGTTGTTGTTTAGGTGGGTTGTTGACGTGGTGGTTTGTTGGTGAAGTGGGTTGTTGTTGAAGTGGGTTATTGACGTGGTGGTTTGTTGGTGAGGTGGGTTGTTGTTGAGGTGGGTTGTTGTTGAGGTGGGTTGTTGGTGAGGTGGGTTATTGACGTGGTGGTTTGTTGGTGAGGTGGGTTGTTGACGTGGTGGTTTGTTGGTGAGGTGAGTTGTTGGTGAGGTGGGTTCTTGGTGAGATGGGTTGTTGACGTGGTTGTTTTTTGGTGAGGTGGGCTGTTGTTGAGGTGGGTTATAGGTGAGGTGGTTTGTTGACGTGGTGGTTTGTTGGTGAGGTGTGTTGTTGATGTGGTGGGTTGTTGGTGAGGTGGGTTGTTGAAGTTGTGGGTTGTTGAATTGGTGGGTTGTTGAAGTGGTGGGTTGTTGATGAGGTGGTTTGATTGTGAGGTGGATTGTTGAAGTGGTGGGTTGTTGGTGAGGTGGGTTGTTGGTGAGGTGGGTTGTTGATGAGGTGGGTTGTTGACGTGGTGGGTTGTTGGTGAGGTGGGTTGTTGGTGAGGTGGGTTGTTGATGAGGTGGGTTGTTGACGTGGTGGGTTGTTGGTGTAGCGGGTTGTTGACGCAGTGGGTTGTTGGTGTAGCGGTTTGTTTGGTGTAGCGGGTTGTTGACGTGGTGGGTTATTTGTGAGGCTGTTTGTTGGCGTAGTGGGTTGTTGACGTGGTGGGTTGTTGGTGTTGCGGTTGTTGACGTTGTGATTTGTTGGTGACGCCGGTTGTTGGTGCAGCGGGTTGTTGGTGTAGCGGTTTGTTGGTGTAGTAGTTTGTTGACGTGGTGAGTTGTTGGGGAGGCTGGTTTAGTGGGTTGTTGACGTGGTGGGTTGTTGGTGTCGTGGGTTGTTGTTGAAGTGGGTTGTTGAAGTGGTGGGTTGTTGGTTTCGTGGGCTGTTGGTGAGGCGGGTTGTTGGTGAGGCAGTTTGTTGGCGTAGTGAGTTGTTGGAGTGGTGGGTTGTTGATGTGGCGGGTTGTTGATGATGTGGGTTGTTGGTGTGGTGTGTTGTTGGTGAGGTGAGTTGTTGGTGTGGTAAGTTGTTCAAGTGGTGGGTTGTTGGTGAGGCGGGTTGATGGTGTGGTGTTTTTTTGGTGATGTGGTTGTTGGTGGTGTGGTGTGTTGTTGGTGATGTGGGTTGTTGGTGAATTGGGTTGTTGAAGTGGCGTGTTGTTGATGAGGCGGGTTGATGATGTGGTGTTTTGTTGGTGAGGTGGGTTATTGGTGTGGTGTGTTGTTGGTGATGTGGATTGTTGGTGAATTGGGTTGTTGAAGTGGCGTGCTGTTGATGAGGCGGGTTGATGGTGTGATGCATTGTTGATTAGGTGGGTTGTTGGTGTGGTGTGTTGTGTTGTTGTGGTGAGGCGGTTTGATGGTGTGGTGTGTTGTTGGTGAATCGGGTTGAATGTGTGGTGTGTTGTTGGTAAGGCGATTTGATGGCGTGGTGTGTTGTGTAGTTGGTGAGGTGGGTTGATGGTGTGGTGTGTTGTTGGTGAGGCGGGTTGATGGTGTTGTGTGTTGTTGGTGAGGCGGGTTGATGGTGTGGTGTGTTGTTGATGAGGCGGGTTGATGGTGTGGTGTGATGTTGGTGAGGTTGGTTGTTGGTGTGGTAAGTTGTTGAAGTGGTGGTTTGTTGGTGTGGTGTGTTGTTGGTGAGGCGGGTTGATGGTGTGATGTGTTGTTGGTGAGGCGGGTTGATGTTGTGGTGTGTTGTTGGTGAGGCGGGTTGATGGTGTGATGTGTTGTTGGTGATGCGGGTTGATGGTGTGGTGTGTTGTTGGTGAGGCGGGTTGATGGTGGTATGTGTTGTTGGTGAGGCGGGAATATAGTGTGGTGTGTTGTTGGTGAGGCGAGTTGATGGTGTGGTGTGTTGTTGTTGAGGTGGGTTGTTGGTGTGGTAAGTTGTTGAAGTGGTGGGTTGTTGATGACACAGTTTGTTTGTGAGGCGGATTGATGGTGTAGTGTGTTGTTGGTGACGTGGGTTGTTGGTGATTCGGGTTGATGGTGTGGTGTGTTGTTGGTGAGTTGGGTTGTTGGTGTAGCTGTTTGTTGGTGAGACGGGTTGTTGGTGTAGCGGGTTGTTGGCATAGTGGGTTGTTGGTATGGTAAGTTGTTGAAGTGGTGGGTTGTTGGTGAGACGGGTTGTTGGTGATTCGGGTTGATGGTGTGGTGTGTTGTTGGTGAGTTGGGTTGTTGGTGTAGCTGTTTGTTGGTGAGACGGGTTGTTGGTGTAGCGGGTTGTTGGCATAGTGGGTTGTTGGTATGGTAAGTTGTTGAAGTGGTGGGTTGTTGGTGAGACGGGTTGTTGGCATAATGTTTTGTTGGTGTGGTGGTTTGTTGGATCATGGTACACTGGTACAAAATGTCTGGATCATTATGACATGTCAGTCTGGCACTTCTAGGCTATTCCCGACAGGCGATGGTCATTTCAATTGAAGTCGTTATCTGTGTGCTCCCAGTCTGGCCTCAGGAAGGCCAGGTATAATAGTGGGCGACAAACAATTTAAGAACATTAGAGAAGTGATGTAAGGATAGTGGCAGTGTGACGAACGCTAGTGCCACCTGCTATCAGCGGTCCCAGATGTGATAGTTCCGTGATCCCTCGGCCCTTATGGGGCACGTGCTCGGTCAGCGCTTGACCTGTCAGATCCTGACAGCTGCTCACTCCAGACAAATTGTTGGCCAGCTCGCACGTCATCTCCGGCCTGAGACCACGCAATTCAATCTTCTCTGACATCTCCAGCTCTGGTAAATCTACCTGGGCTTTCTCTGATCCTCCAGCTCTGAGATAGCTCTGGACATTTATGCTGGCTTTGGGTTCACCGTCTCTGCACTTAGTGAACACTTTACATTACTCATAGTTCATATTACATGCTCACTTTACATTACTCATAGTTCATATAACATGTTCACTTTACATTACTCATAGTTCATATTACATGCTCACTTTACATTACTCATAGTTCATATTACATGCTCACCTTACATTACTCATAGTTCATATAACATGTTCACTTTACATTACTCATAGTTCATATTACATGCTCACTTTACATTACTCATAGGTCATATTACATGCTCACTTTACATTACTCATAGTTCATATTACATGCTCACTTTACATTACTCATAGTTCATATTACATGCTCACTTTACATTACTCATAGTTCATATTACATGCTCACTTTACATTACTCATAGTTCATATTACATGCTCACTTTACATTACTCATAGTTCATATTACATGCTCACTTTCCTACTTTCTAACTTATTATTTCTCCTCATCTTCTCCCTATTGTTTCTCTATTGTTTCTCTATTGTTTCTCTATTGTTTCTCTATTGTTTCTCTATTGCTTCTCTATTGTTTCTCTATTGTTTCTCTATTGTTTCTCTATTGCTTCTCTATTGCTTCTCTATTGTTTCTCTATTGTTTCTCTATTGTTTCTCTATTGTTTCTCTATTGTTTCTCTATTGTTTCTCTATTGCTTCTCTATTGTTTCTCTATTGTTTCTCTATTGCTTCTCTATTGCTTCTCTATTGTTTCTCTATTGTTTCTCTATTGCTTCTCTATTGTTTCTCTATTGTTTCTCTATTGTTTCTCTTGTTTCTCTATTGTTTCTCTATTGTTTCTCTATTGCTTCTCTATTGCTTCTCTATTGTTTCTCTATTGTTTCTCTATTGTTTCTCTATTGTTTCTCTATTGTGTCTCTATTGTTTCTCTATTGCTTCTCTATTGTTTCTCTATTGTTTCTCTATTGTTTCTCTATTGTTTCTCTATTGCTTCTCTATTGTTTCTCTATTGTTTTTCTATTGTTTCTCTATTGCTTCTCTATTGTTTCTCTATTGTTTCTCTATTGTTTCTCTATTGTTTCTCTATTGCTTCTCTATTGTTTCTCTATTGTTTCTCTATTGTTTCTATATTGTTTCTCTATTGTTTCTCTATTGCTTCTCTATTGTTTCTCTATTGTTTCTCTATTGCTTCTCTATTGTTTCTCTATTGCTTCTCTATTGTTTCTCTATTGTTTCTCTATTGTTTCTCTATTGTTTCTCGATTGCTTCTCTATTGTTTCTCTATTGTTTCTCTATTGTTTCTCTATTGTTTCTCTATTGCTTCTCTATTGTTTCTCTATTGTTTCTCTATTGTTTCTCTATTGTTTCTCTATTGCTTCTCTATTGCTTCTCTATTGTTTCTCTATTGTTTCTCTATTGTTTCTCTTGTTTCTCTATTGTTTCTCTATTGTTTCTCTATTGTTTCTCTATTGTTTCTCTATTGTTTCTCTATTGCTTCTCTATTGCTTCTCTATTGTTTCTCTATTGTTTCTCTATTGTGTCTCTATTGTTTCTCTATTGCTTCTCTATTGTTTCTCTATTGTTTCTCTATTGTTTCTCTATTGCTTCTCTATTGTTTCTCTATTGTTTCTCTATTGCTTCTCTATTGCTTCTCTATTGTTTCTCTATTGTTTCTCTATTGCTTCTCTATTGCTTCTCTATTGTTTCTCTATTGCTTCTCTATTGTTTCTCTATTGTTTCTCTATTGTTTCTCTATTGTTTCTCTATTGCTTCTCTATTGTTTCTCTATTGTTTCTCTATCGTTTCTCTATCGTTTCTCTATTGTTTCTCTATTGTTTCTCTATTGTTTCTCTATTGTTTCTCTATTGCTTCTCTATTGCTTCTCTATTGTTTCTCTATTGTTTCTCTATTGTTTCTCTATTGCTTCTCTATTGTTTCTCTATTGTTTCTCTATTGCTTCTCTATGGTTTCTCTATTGTTTCTCTATTGCTTCTCTATTGTTTCTCTATTGTTTCTCTATTGTTTCTCTATTGTTCTCCTGTTTTCTCCAAATTAGATTCTTTTCCTCGCCTCCCTTATCTCATTCTTTCCCTTTTTTCTTTTCATATTCCTCTAACGTTCTTCTCTTTGTTTTTTCTCTTTGTTTCTTCTCATTGTTTCTTCTCTTTGTTACCTCTCAGTTACTTCAAGTCAAACCTTCATCATCATCATCGTCGTCATCATCATCATCATCATCATCATCATCGTCATCATCATCATCATGTGATAACCTCCTTCCAAGTATCCTTATCTAACTCTTCCGTCTAGTGCTTGTATTTCTCTTTTTCTCATCTGCTCAAATTCCCTCTTCTGTCTTCTAACTCATTATCTCTCTATTTTTTTAAATTATCATTTTGCACCGCTGCTTCGTCTCCCAACACCTCTTCCTTCTCTTCTTTTTCTCCATCTCATTCTTTATTTCTCCTTCATTTCTTCTCTTTCTCGTTTTCTCACGCCTCCTCCTACTTCTTCCATCTCCTTCACTTATTTTTCTACATATGAAATCAGAGGATATCTGCGTGTATGGCGAGGGATTACCCTCAGACACTGAGAACACATAGAGCTGAGTATTGTGGGTGTAAAATGCACCAGAACACGTTCGCAAAATTCAGTCCTTGAAAAGGTTGCCATGCCAAACACGGGGCCTCGCTAGAGGGGAATGGTCACGTGACGCAAACACGTTGTCTTCCTCTAATCTTCCCCACTCCGATCACAGTCCCATCCCCCCCCACTCCAACGACAGTTCCTCCCCCCTGCCACTCCTATCACAGTCCCCCTCACTCCGACCACAGTCCCGCCCCCCCACTCCAGCGACAGCCTCCTTCACTCCGACCACAGTCCCACCCCCCACTACAGCGACAGTCCCCCCTCCCACTCCCATCACAGTCCCCCTCACTCCGACCACAGTCCCCCCCCCACTACAGCGACAGTCCCCCCCTCCCACTCCCATCACAGTCCCCCTCACTCCGACTACAGTCCCACCCCCCCCCCCCCCACTACAGCGACAGTCCCCCCTCCCACTCCCATCACAGTCCCCCTCACTCCGACTACAGTCCCACCCCCCCCCCCCACTACAGCGACAGTCCCCCCCTCCCACTCCCATCACAGTCCCCCTCACTCCGACCACAGTCCCACCCCCCACTACAGCGACAGTCCCCCCCTCCCACTCCCATCACAGTCCCCCTCACTCCGACCACAGTCCCACCCCCCACCCCCGCCCCCACTACAGCGACAATCCCCCCTCCCACTCCCATCACAGTCCCCCTCACTCCTCCAAGCAGCATTTCCACTCTTTGTCCACCAATTTCCTCCAGGTTATACAATCATGATTGTATATGTCTATATGTGACGCCGATGCTATATGTGGTATCGTTGTTGAGCTCAACTCCTCGTCAATAATTCACTGACCTGAAGATGAATGTTGTCTGTGACGCCATCAAGATGGCACCAGCTGTTCACCATTAGCCCAGCTTAGGCTGCTGTAGTTATGTCTTTCCTGTTGGGATCATCATCACTGCACACCGGGCTAACCCATAGGTGCTCTGATATCCCCCTCGAGAATCTCGAGATAACCCGAGGAGAACCCTGGCCCACGTGCACGAACTCCGTAGTACTCACTGCCTGGGATCCACGGTGTGGGTCTGCTGACAACTTTGTCAGGGCAGCGGCATATTTGTGGCCTACTCTTTTCCATTCTAACTCACAAGAGTCCGGATCTCACAACCCAGAGACGGCTGGGCATCGGATCTCACTACCCAGAGACGGCTGGGCATCGGATCTCACAACCCAGAGACGGCTGGGCATCGGATCTCACTACCCAGAGACGGCTGGGCATCGGATCTCACTACCCAGAGACGGCTGGACATCGGATCTCACTACCCAGAGACGGCTGGGCATCGGATCTCACTACCCAGAGACGGCTGGGCATCGGATCTCACTACCCAGAGACGGCTGGACATCGGATCTCACTACCCAGAGACGGCTGGACATCGGATCTCACTACCCAGAGACGGCTGGGCATCGGATCTCACTACCCAGAGACGGCTGGACATCGGATCTCACAACCCAGAGACGGCTGGACATCGGATCTCACTACCCAGAGACGGCTGGACATCGGATCTCACTACCCAGAGACGGCTGGACATCGGATCTCACTACCCAGAGACGGCTGGACATCGGATCTCACTACCCAGAGACGGCTGGACATCGGATCTCACTACCCAGAGACGGCTGGACATCGGATCTCACTACCCAGAGACGGCTGGACATCGGATCTCACTACCCAGAGACGGCTGGACATCGGATCTCACTACCCAGAGACGGCTGGACATCGGATCTCACTACCCAGAGACGGCTGGACATCGGATCTCACAACCCAGAGACGGCTGGACATCGGATCTCACAACCCAGAGACGGCTGGACATCGGATCTCACAACCCAGAGACGGCTGGACATCGGATCTCACTATCCAGAGACGGCTGGACATCGGATCTCACTACCCAGAGACGGCTGGACATCGGATCTCACTACCCAGAGACGGCTGGACATCGGATCTCACAACCCAGAGACGGCTGGACATCGGATCTCACAACCCAGAGACGGCTGGACATCGGATCTCACAACCCAGAGACGGCTGGACATCGGATCTCACTATCCAGAGACGGCTGGACATCGGATCTCACTACCCAGAGACGGCTGGACATCGGATCTCACTACCCAGAGACGGCTGGACATCGGATCTCACAACCCAGAGACGGCTGGACATCGGATCTCACAACCCAGAGACGGCTGGACATCGGATCTCACTACCCAGAGACAGATCAACATCGGATCTCACAACCCAGAGACGGCTGGACATCGGATCTCACTACCCAGAGACGGCTGGACATCGGATCTCACTACCCAGAGACGGCTGGACATCGGATCTCACTACCCAGAGACGGCTGGACATCGGATCTCACTACCCAGAGACGGCTGGACATCGGATCCCACTACCCAGAGACGGCTGGACATCGGATCTCACTACCCAGAGACGGCTGGACATCGGATCTCACAAACCAGAGACGGCTGGACATCGGATCTCACAACCCAGAGACGGCTGGACATCGGATCTCACAACCCAGAGACGGCTGGACATCGGATCTCACTACCCAGAGACGGCTGGACATCGGATCTCACTACCCAGAGACGGCTGGACATCGGATCTCACTACCCAGAGACGGCTGGACATCGGATCTCACTACCCAGAGACGGCTGGACATCGGATCTCACAACCCAGAGACGGCTGGACATCGGATCTCACAACCCAGAGACGGCTGGACATCGGATCTCACAACCCAGAGACGGCTGGACATCGGATCTCACTATCCAGAGACGGCTGGACATCGGATCTCACTACCCAGAGACGGCTGGACATCGGATCTCACTACCCAGAGACGGCTGGACATCGGATCTCACAACCCAGAGACGGCTGGACATCGGATCTCACAACCCAGAGACGGCTGGACATCGGATCTCACTACCCAGAGACAGATCAACATCGGATCTCACAACCCAGAGACGGCTGGACATCGGATCTCACTACCCAGAGACGGCTGGACATCGGATCTCACTACCCAGAGACGGCTGGACATCGGATCTCACTACCCAGAGACGGCTGGACATCGGATCTCACTACCCAGAGACGGCTGGACATCGGATCCCACTACCCAGAGACGGCTGGACATCGGATCTCACTACCCAGAGACGGCTGGACATCGGATCTCACAAACCAGAGACGGCTGGACATCGGATCTCACAACCCAGAGACGGCTGGACATCGGATCTCACTACCCAGAGACGGCTGGACATCGGATCTCACAAACCAGAGACGGCTGGACATCGGATCTCACAACCCAGAGACGGCTGGACATCGGATCTCACTACCCAGAGACGGCTGGACATCGGATCTCACTACCCAGAGACGGCTGGACATCGGATCTCACTACCCAGAGTTGGCTGGACATCGGATCTCACTACCCAGAGACGGCTGGACATCGGATCTCACTACCCAGAGACGGCTGGACATCGGATCTCACTACCCAGAGACAGATCAACATCGGATCTCACTATCCAGAGACGGCTGGACATCGGATCTCACTACCCAGAGACGGCTGGACATCGGATCTCACTACCCAGAGACGGCTGGACATCGGATCTCACTACCCAGAGACGGCTGGACATCGGATCTCACTACCCAGAGACAGATCAACATCGGATCTCACTATCCAGAGACGGCTGAACATCGCATCTCACTACCCAGAGACGGCTGGACATCGGATCTCACAACCCAGAGACGGCTGGACATCGGATCTCACAACCCAGAGACGGCTGGACATCGGATCTCACAAACCAGAGACGGCTGGACATCGGATCTCACAACCCAGAGACGGCTGGACATCGGATCTCACAACCCAGAGACGGCTGGACATCGGATCTCACTACCCAGAGACGGCTGGACATCGGATCTCACTACCCAGAGACGGCTGGACATCGGATCTCACTACCCAGAGACGGCTGGACATCGGATCTCACTACCCAGAGACAGATCAACATCGGATCTCACTATCCAGAGACGGCTGGACATCGGATCTCACTACCCAGAGACAGATAAACATCGGATCTCACTACCCAGAGACGGCTGGACATCGGATCTCACTACCCAGAGACAGATAAACATCGGATCTCACTACCCAGAGACGGCTGGACATCGGATCTCACTACCCAGAGACAGATAAACATCGGATCTCACTACCCAGAGACGGCTGGACACCGGATCTCACTACCCAGAGACGGCTGGACATCGGATCTCACTACCCAGAGACGGCTGGACATCGGATCTCACTACCCAGAGACAGATAAACATCGGATCTCACTACCCAGAGACGGCTGGACATCGGATCTCACTACCCAGAGACAGATAAACATCGGATCTCACTATCCAGAGACGGCTGGACATCGGATCTCACTACCCAGAGACGGCTGGACATCGGATCTCACAACCCAGAGACGGCTGGACATCGGATCTCACTACCCAGAGACGGCTGGACATCGGATCTCACAACCCAGAGACGGCTGGACATCGGATCTCACAACCCAGAGACGGCTGGTCATCGGATCACACAACCCAGAGACGGCTGGACATCGGATCTCACAACCCAGAGACGGCTGGACATCGGATCTCACAACCCAGAGACGGCTGGACATCGGATCTCACAACCCAGAGACGGCTGGACATCGGATCTCACAACCCAGAGGGTAACGTCATAAACAAACCACGGAATAATTTCTTCTATTTTTGACAAATACCCCCCCCCCCCCCGGCTTCTGTTGAACTTTGAACCCGAGTCCTTCCTGTCTTGAGATCGATGTTTTAACCTCTAGACCACCCAGCTGCCGCGTGAAGAACGATTTCTTGTTAAGACTGGAACTAGCACACCCTCAACCTTCCTGGCTCGCTGGATCTACCAAGACTGACATTGCCAACATTTTCTTGCACTCATTTCTTGGCCACTTTATTGTGAACGTGACCTCAGGTAACGACCATATCTTGACTTCCCTGCGAACGTCGCGTGGACTTCACGTCTTCTAAATCACAGATCGTCCACAGAAACACAGAGGTCCATGAGGGAGACAGATTGTGGGTCAGGGACAAAGAGATGGCCATGCCTTGATTGTCACCAACAGCCAAGTCGTCATTTATTCATGTCAACGTTTAGACAAGTCATGGACATTAGCAGTGCAGACACGTGCACTTAGACAGAACATTGCACTTTCTGTCTCATTCACCTGGACGTTTCCACTAACTACTTGTGTGACTCATTCACCTGGACGTTTCCACTAACTACTTGTGTGACTCATTCACCTAGACGTTTCCACTAACTACTTGTGTGACTCATTTACCTGAACGTTTCCACTAACTACCTGTCTGGCTCAATCACCTGGGCTTTCATGCAATCATCAGTCTGACTCTAAATTAAAAACCATTCAGAGTGCATTTATAGACTCTACTAGACTCTACTAGACTCTACTAGACTCTACTAGACTCTACTAGACTCTACTAGACTCTAACTTACTACAAGATTGTGCTGAATTCTCTCCCTTCACTCTAGCTACAAATGTAGGGAATCTGTTCGTGGCTCGATATCTCTTCTCTGACTAATCTTTTCCTACTCTCTGACTAATCTTTTCCTACTCTCTGACTAATCTCTTCCTACTCTCTGACTAATCTCTTCCTACTCTCTGACTAATCTTTTCCTACTCTCTGACTAATCTTTTCCTACTCTCTGACTAATCTCTTCCTACTCTCTGACTAATCTCTTCCTACTCTCTGACTAATCTTTTCCTACTCTCTGACTAATCTTTTCCTACTCTCTGACTAATCTTTTCCTACTCTCTGACTAGTCTCTTCCTTCTCTCTGACTAATCTTTTCCTACTCTCTGACTAATCTTTTCCTACTCTCTGACTAATCTTTTCCTACTCTCTGACTAGTCTCTTCCTTCTCTCTGACTAATCTCTTCCTACTCTCTGACTAATCTTTTCCTACTCTCTGACTAATCTCTTCCTACTCTCTGACTAATCTCTTCCTACTCTCTGACTAATCTTTTCCTACTCTCTGACTAATCTTTTCCTACTCTCTGACTAATCTTTTCCTACTCTCTGACTAGTCTCTTCCTTCTCTCTGACTAATCTTTTCCTACTCTCTGACTAATCTTTTCCTACTCTCTGACTAATCTTTTCCTACTCTCTGACTAATCTTTTCCTACTCTCTGACTAATCTTTTCCTACTCTCTGACTAATCTTTTCCTACTCTCTGACTAATCTGTTCCTACTCTCTGACTAATCTTTTCCTACTCTCTGACTAGTCTCTTCCTTCTCTCTGACTAATCTTTTCCTACTCTCTGACTAATCTTTTCCTACTCTCTGACTAATCTTTTCCTACTCTCTGACTAATCTCTTCCTACTCTCTGACTAATCTTTTCCTACTCTCTGACTAGTCTCTTCCTTCTCTCTGACTAATCTTTTCCTACTCTCTGACTAATCTTTTCCTACTCTCTGACTAATCTTTTCCTACTCTCTGACTAGTCTCTTCCTTCTCTCTGACTAATCTTTTCCTACTCTCTGACTAATCTTTTCCTACTCTCTGACTAATCTTTTCCTACTCTCTGACTAATCTTTTCCTACTCTCTGACTAATCTTTTCCTACTCTCTGACTAATCTTTTCCTACTCTCTGACTAATCTTTTCCTTCTCTCTGACTAATCTTTTCCTACTCTCTGACTAATCTCTTCCTACTCTCTGACTAATCTCTTCCTACTCTCTGACTAGTCTCTTCCTTCTCTCTGACTAATCTTTTCCTGCTCTCTGACTAATCTTTTCCTACTCTCTGACTAATCTCTTCCTTCTCTCTGACTAGTCTCTTCCTACTCTCTGACTAGTCTCTTCCTTCTCTCTGACTAATCTTTTCCTGCTCTCTGACTAATCTTTTCCTACTCTCTGACTAATCTCTTCCTTCTCTCTGACTAGTCTCTTCCTACTCTCTGACTAGTCTCTTCCTACTCTCTGACTAATCTTTTCCTTCTCTCTGACTAATCTTTTCCTACTCTCTGACTAATCTCTTCCTTCTCTCTGACTAGTCTCTTCCTACTCTCTGACTAGTCTCTTCCTACTCTCTGACTAGTCTCTTCCTACTCTCTGACTAGTCTCTTCCTACTCTCTGACTAGTCTCTTCCTACTCTCTGACTAATCTCTTCCTTCTCTCTGACTAGTCTCTTCCTACTCTCTGACTAGTCTCTTCCTACTCTCTGACTAATCTTTTCCTTCTCTCTGACTAATCTTTTCCTACTCTCTGACTAATCTTTTCCTTCTCTCTGACTAATCTTTTCCTGCTCTCTGACTAATCTTTTCCTGCTCTCTGACTAATCTTTTCCTGCTCTCTGACTAATCTTTTCCTGCTCTCTGACTAATCTTTTCCTACTCTCTGACTAATCTTTTCCTGCTCTCTGACTAATCTTTTCCTACTCTCTGACTAATCTTTTCCTGCTCTCTGACTAATCTTTTCCTGCTCTCTGACTAATCTTTTCCTGCTCTCTGACTAATCTTTTCCTGCTCTCTGACTAATCTTTTCCTGCTCTCTGACTAATCTTTTCCTACTCTCTGACTAATCTTTTCCTGCTCTCTGACTAATCTTTTCCTGCTCTCTGACTAATCTTTTCCTGCTCTCTGACTAATCTTTTCCTGCTCTCTGACTAATCTTTTCCTGCTCTCTGACTAATCTTTTCCTACTCTCTGACTAATCTTTTCCTGCTCTCTGACTAATCTTTTCCTACTCTCTGACTAATCTTTTCCTGCTCTCTGACTAATCTTTTCCTGCTCTCTGACTAATCTTTTCCTGCTCTCTGACTAATCTTTTCCTGCTCTCTGACTAATCTTTTCCTGCTCTCTGACTAATCTTTTCCTGCTCTCTGACTAATCTTTTCCTACTCTCTGACTAGTCTCTTCCTACTCTCTGACTAATCTTTTCCTACTCTCTGACTAATCTCTTCCTACTCTCTGACTAGTTTCTTCCTACTCTCTGACTAATCTTTTCCTACTCTCTGACTAATCTTTTCCTACTCTCTGACTAGTCTTTTCCTTCTCTCTGACTAATATTTTCCTACTCTCTGACTAATCTCTTCCTTCTCTCTGACTAGTCTCTTCCTTCTCTCTGACTAATCTCTTCCTTCTCTCTGACTAATCTCTTCCTTCTCTCTGACTAATCTCTTCCTTCTCTCTGACTAATCTCTTCCTACTCTCTGACTAATCTTTTCCTACTCTCTGACTAATCTTTTCCTACTCTCTGACTAGTCTCTTCCTTCTCTCTGACTAATCTTTTCCTACTCTCTGACTAGTCTTTTCCTACTCTCTGACTAATCTTTTCCTACTCTCTGACTAGTCTTTTCCTACTCTCTGACTAGTCTTTTCCTACTCTCTGACTAGTCTTTTCCTACTCTCTGACTAATCTTTTCCTACTCTCTGACTAATCTTTTCCTACTCTCTGACTAATCTTTTCCTACTCTCTGACTAATCTTTTCCTACTCTCTGACTAATCTTTTCCTACTCTCTGACTAATCTTTTCCTACTCTCTGACTAATCTCTTCCTACTCTCTGACTAATCTTTTCCTACTCTCTGACTTATCTTTTCCTACTCTCAGACTAATCTCTTCCTACTCTCTGACTAATCTCTTCCTACTCTCTGACTAATCTCTTCCTACTCTCTGACTAATCTCTTCCTACTCTCTGACTAATCTCTTCCTACTCTCTGACTAATCTCTTCCTACTCTCTGACTAATCTTTTCCTACTCTCTGACTAATCTTTTCCTACTCTCTGACTAATCTTTTCCTACTCTCTGACTAATCTTTTCCTACTCTCTGACTAATCTTTTCCTACTCTCTGACTAATCTCTTCCTTCTCTCTGACTAATCTCTTCCTACTCTCTGACTAAACTCTTCCTTCTCTCTGACTAATCTCTTCCTGCTCTCTGACTAATCTCTTCCTTCTCTCTGACTAATCTTTTCCTACTCTCTGACTAATCTTTTCCTGCTCTCTGACTAATCTCTTCCTTCTCTCTGACTAATCTCTTCCTTCTCTCTGACTAATCTCTTCCTGCTCTCTGACTAATCTCTTCCTTCTCTCTGACTAATCTTTTCCTACTCTCTGACTAATCTTTTCCTACTCTCTGACTAATCTCTTCCTTCTCTCTGACTAATCTTTTCCTGCTCTCTGACTAATCTTTTCCTGCTCTCTGACTAATCTTTTCCTACTCTCTGACTAATCTCTTCCTTCTCTCTGACTAATCTTTTCCTACTCTCTGACTAATCTTTTCCTACTCTCTGACTAATCTCTTCCTTCTCTCTGACTAATCTTTTCCTGCTCTCTGACTAATCTTTTCCTGCTCTCTGACTAATCTTTTCCTACTCTCTGACTAATCTCTTCCTTCTCTCTGACTAATCTTTTCCTGCTCTCTGACTAATCTTTTCCTACTCTCTGACTAATCTCTTCCTTCTCTCTGACTAATCTTTTCCTGCTCTCTGACTAATCTTTTCCTACTCTCTGACTAATCTTTTCCTACTCTCTGACTAATCTCTTCCTTCTCTCTGACTAATCTTTTCCTACTCTCTGACTAATCTTTTCCTGCTCTCTGACTAATCTCTTCCTTCTCTCTGACTAATCTCTTCCTTCTCTCTGACTAATCTCTTCCTTCTCTCTGACTAATCTCTTCCTTCTCTCTGACTAATCTCTTCCTTCTCTCTGACTAATCTCTTCCTACTCTCTGATTAATCTCTTCCTACTCTCTGACTAATCTCTTCCTTCTCTCTGACTAATCTCTTCCTTCTCTCTGACTAATCTCTTCCTTCTCTCTGACTAATCTCTTCCTACTCTCTGACTAATCTCTTCCTTCTCTCTGACTAATCTCTTCCTTCTCTCTGACTAATCTCTTCCTTCTCTCTGACTAATCTCTTCCTACTCTCTGACTAATCTCTTCCTACTCTCTGACTAATCTCTTCCTTCTCTCTGACTAATCTCTTCCTTCTCTCTGACTAATCTCTTCCTTCTCTCTGTCTAATCTCTTCCTTCTCTCTGACTAATCTCTTCCTTCTCTCTGACTAATCTCTTCCTACTCTCTGACTAATCTCTTCCTACTCTCTGACTAATCTCTTCCTTCTCTCTGACTAATCTCTTCCTACTCTCTGACTAATCTCTTCCTACTCTCTGACTAATCTCTTCCTACTCTCTGACTAATCTCTTCCTTCTCTCTGACTAATCTCTTCCTTCTCTCTGACTAATCTCTTCCTTCTCTCTGACTAATCTCTTCCTACTCTCTGACTAATCTCTTCCTACTCTCTGACTAATCTCTTCCTTCTCTCTGACTAATCTCTTCCTTCTCTCTGACTAATCTCTTCCTTCTCTCTGACTAATCTCTTCCTTCTCTCTGACTAATCTCTTCCTTCTCTCTGACTAATCTCTTCCTACTCTCTGACTAATCTCTTCCTACTCTCTGACTAATCTCTTCCTTCTCTCTGACTAATCTCTTCCTACTCTCTGACTATTCTCTTCCTACTCTCTGACTAATCTCTTCCTTCTCTCTGACTAATCTCTTCCTTCTCTCTGACTAATCTCTTCCTTCTCTCTGACTAATCTCTTCCTTCTCTCTGACTAATCTCTTCCTTCTCTCTGACTAATCTCTTCCTTCTCTCTGACTAATCTCTTCCTTCTCTCTGACTAATCTCTTCCTTCTCTCTGACTAATCTCTTCCTTCTCTCTGACTAATCTCTTCCTTCTCTCTGACTAATCTCTTCCTTCTCTCTGACTAATCTCTTCCTACTCTCTGACTAATCTCTTCCTACTCTCTGACTAATCTCTTCCTTCTCTCTGACTAATCTCTTCCTTCTCTCTGACTAATCTCTTCCTTCTCTCTGACTAATCTCTTCCTTCTCTCTGACTAATCTCTTCCTTCTCTCTGACTAATCTCTTCCTTCTCTCTGACTAATCTCTTCCTTCTCTCTGACTAATCTCTTCCTTCTCTCTGACTAATCTCTTCCTTCTCTCTGACTAATCTCTTCCTTCTCTCTGACTAATCTCTTCCTTCTCTCTGACTAATCTCTTCCTTCTCTCTGACTAATCTCTTCCTTCTCTCTGACTAATCTCTTCCTTCTCTCTGACTGATCTCTTCCTTCTCTCTGACTGATCTCTTCCTTCTCTCTGACTAATCTCTTCCTTCTCTCTGACTAATCTCTTCCTACTCTCTGACTAATCTCTTCCTTCTCTCTGACTAATCTCTTCCTTCTCTCTGACTAATCTCTTCCTTCTCTCTGACTAATCTCTTCCTTCTCTCTGACTAATCTCTTCCTTCTCTCTGACTAATCTCTTCCTTCTCTCTGACTAATCTCTTCCTACTCTCTGACTAATCTCTTCCTACTCTCTGACTAATCTCTTCCTTCTCTCTGAGTAATCTCTTCCTTCTCTCTGACTAATCTCTTCCTTCTCTCTGACTAATCTCTTCCTTCTCTCTGACTAATCTCTTCCTTCTCTCTGACTAATCTCTTCCTTCTCTCTGACTAATCTCTTCCTTCTCTCTGACTAATCTCTTCCTTCTCTCTGACTGATCTCTTCCTTCTCTCTGACTAATCTCTTCCTTCTCTCTGACTAATCTCTTCCTTATCTCTGACTAATCTCTTCCTTCTCTCTGACTAATCTCTTCCTTCTCTCTGACTAATCTCTTCCTTCTCTCTGACCAATCTCTTCCTACTCTCTGACTAATCTCTTCCTTCTCTCTGACTAATCTCTTCCTTCTCTCTGACTAATCTCTTCCTTCTCTCTGACTGATCTCTTCCTTCTCTCTGACTAATCTCTTCCTTCTCTCTGACTAATCTCTTCCTTCTCTCTGACTAATCTCTTCCTTCTCTCTGACTAATCTCTTCCTTCTCTCTGACTAATCTCTTCCTTCTCTCTGACTAATCTCTTCCTACTCTCTGACTAATCTCTTCCTTCTCTCTGACTAATCTCTTCCTACTCTCTGACTAATCTCTTCCTACTCTCTGACTAATCTCTTCCTACTCTCTGACTAATCTCTTCCTTCTCTCTGACTAATCTCTTCCTACTCTCTGACTAATCTCTTCCTTCTCTCTGACTAATCTCTTCCTACTCTCTGACTAATCTCTTCCTACTCTCTGACTAATCTCTTCCTACTCTCTGACTAATCTCTTCCTTCTCTCTGACTAATCTCTTCCTTCTCTCTGACTAATCTACAAACCCGATGTCTCCACCTCGAAAACCGGAGCTGAACTCACAGGAACATCATCTCGTCAACTCTTGTTGGGACCAACCCGTCAGCAAACATCCTCGTCACCCACGTGTCTCACAACTATGCCTTGTTTTCCTTTGATATCTCAGGTACTATTACTTTATCTAACTCATTCTCAGACTCGTCTATTTATTTATTTTCTTCCATTTCATTGCGCATAATGACGGACCGTAATAGCTGTCTGTTTCTATCTGTTATCGATTACACCTCGCCTTATCACTTTAACACCCACCTTTTTCTATCTTTTATCGATTACACCTCACCTGATCACTTTAACTCCCACCTTTTTCTATCTTTTATCGATTACACCTCACCTGATCACTTTAACACCCACCTTTTTCTATCTTTTATCGATTACACCTCACCTGATCACTTCAACTCCCACCTTTTTCTATCTTTTATCGATTACATCTCACCTTATCACTTTAACACCCACCTTATTCTATCTTTTATCGATTACACCTCGCCTTATCACTTTAACTCCGACCTTTTTCTATCTTTTATCGATTACACCTCGCCTTATCACTTTAACTCCGACCTTTTTCTATCTTTTATCGATTACACCTCGCCTTATCACTTTAACTCCCACCTTTTTCTATCTTTTATCGATTACATCTCACCTTATCACTTTAACACCCATCTGTTTCTATCTGTTATCGATTACACCTCACCTGATCACTTTAACTCCCACCTTATTCTATCTTTTATCGATTACACCTCGCCTTATCACTTTAACTCCGACCTTTTTCTATCTTTTATCGATTACACATCAAATGATCATCTCACACCCGTCCTCTTCTCCTGTAGTACTGACTTTATTCTGCTACTACCATCTTGTCAGTAACATCAACACTATCTCTCTGCCCTGTACCTCCCCCCTCTCTTCATCTCCTCTCTCAGTTCTCAACTTCTTTGACTCAATATTCCAGAAGTTATTTCTCTTTTCTTACATTCCCAGTAGATCAGCCAGTGGTTCTGTCCTTCACGCCGACTTTTCTATATTGACCAGACTCCATCACCCCGGCCCTCCCCACCACTCAGATCGATTTCCTTCTGTCTTGAGTATCTATCTTCTAGAGGTCTATTCCTGTCACTCCAGTGCACTCTTCAGACTGTTTTTTGCCGCGTCGGGATGTTCCCTCCTCACTTACATCGCTCCGTCCGCCCTCTCCTCCTCACTTACATCGCTGTATTTCACCTCCGCCGTCCGCCCTCTCCTCCTCACTTACATCGCTCCGTCCTCCCTCTCCTCCTCACTTACATCGCTCCGTTCTCCCTCTTTAACTGTTGTCTAAGATTCCGTTCACGTGCCAGACACGTTGGAGTGCTTCCCCTTCAATGTTTCTTTTATCATTTGCAATTTTCCTGAATGTCCGTTACTCTCCCGCAGAAATGGCCGCCATATTTCTATGCATATGCTGGTTAACGAAGGACCTCTGTCTCGCCGGCGCAACTGGACCAACTAGCATCCCTTTCTTGTGGTCGTAAAGATATAATCTGGCGCGTCCCGATCTTTAGGCTCTGCGGTTATATGTTAAGCTTGACTTGTGTTGACGTCAGGTAGATCTAGATGTGCCCTGTCATTCATTTGGATGTTCTGTCTCCTTTAGACATGATTATGCTTGGTCTTTAAGTTGTATTTGGCTCCGTTTCCCTTCGGTGTAGGAGAATGACATCAACGTGCTGGGTTAAAGCTAAGGCAAGTTGTATACAACCGGGTATAGACCGTAGATTCGATCAGAAGTGTTGCATGGAATAAATGTTCAACAATTAGCCAAGTTATGCTCAAAGATCAACAATTAGCCATGTTAGGCTCAAAGATCGACAATTAGCCAAGTTAGTCTCAAACATCGACAATTAGCCAAGTTAGGCTAAAACATCGACAATTAGCCAAGTTAGGCTCAAAGATCGACATTCTCTGGCAAGTCAGACCAAAAGTATCGTCCCTTTAAGAATGGCCGTCATGTTAGTTTGGACGAAGTTTCATATTTGTTGTTGTTCTTGCTGTTTGTTGCTGTTGTTGTACTTACTATTGTTGTTCGTGCTGTTTGTTGCTGTTGTTATTGTCACCGCCTCCGTCGCTGTTGTTGTTGTTGTTGTTGCTGTTACTACTACTTTCATCTGAACAAAAATTAGGATATTTAGCGGAATTAATAATACATGGACGGACGGACGGACGGACGGACGGACGGACGGACGGACGGACGGACGGACGGACGGACGGACGGACGGACGGACGGACGGACGGGACGGACGGATGGATGGAATTATGACAAAGTAGATGAGTGGAAAACTCATTTATAAACAGATAACCGAATGAGATAACAAATAGCTAGAAGGATACTTGTGATGTTTAGATACATGATATATATTTTGATGACTGGACAAACGTTGACAAAATGGTTTGATGTATAAACAGATGGATTGGTTAAATTCAGTAATTGATGAACAGTTAGATGGACAGACGGATGGATGTCTCATTTTATTGTTGGAGAGGTGTTGTGCTAATTGATTGATGTATGAGTGGATTGATGTATGAGTGGATTGATGTAGGAGTGGATTGATGTAGGAGTCGATTGATGTAGGAGTGGATTGATGTAGGAGTGGATTGATGTAGGAGTGGATTGATGTATGAGTGGATTGATGTATGAGTGGATTGATGTATGAGTGGATTGATGTATGAGTGGATTGATGTATGAGTGGATTGATGTAGGAGTTTATTGATGTAGGAGTTTATTGATGTAGGAGTTTATTGATGTAGGAGTGGATTGATGTAGGAGTGGATTGATGTAAGAGTGGATGGATGTACTGTGGTCCTAACACAAAGTAATTGACAGTCACACCATCATGCAGGTGGGATATCGTCCCACCACGTCAGAGACATTCCCAGAAGCCCTTTACAGGTACTCTGACATGCCTCCACTCTCACCTGATGTGATCTCCACACACTCCACCTGCACATGACCAGGAAGAGATGGGTGTTACCACCTGTACAACAAACCGAACCTATATTACGTGTATGTCCTCTCACTGATATCTTCTCTCTATCCCCGTACTGGCAAGATCGAAGGCTGCAGCTTGAGTGAGTTGAAGGGCCACCTCTGCTCCAGGAGTGGCCCCGAGCCTCAATCTGTATGCGTTGTTTATCTAACTGTCAGGGCATCAGAGGGTCTTGATTGACAGATGAGAGGAGAGAGAGGATGCGAACTTGGGATAAGAATAATCGAATGTACTAGGGTCGATCCAAAACTGACAAGTGGAAAAAACCACGGAAATAGACAGTTGGAAAAATAGAATAAAGATACGTTTTGTAAGATAAGAAATTTGGTGGTGGATGGTAGAGGTGATAGTGGAGGAGGAAGTGGAGGTGGTGATGGTGGAGGAGGAAGTGGAGGTGGTGATGGTGGAGGAGGAAGTGGAGGTGATGGTGGAGGAGGAAGTGGAGGTGGTGATGGACGAGGAAGTGGAGGTGATGATGGTGGAGGAGGAAGTGGAGGTGATGATGGACGAGGAAGTGGAGGTGGTGATGGTGGAGGTGGTGATGGACGAGGAAGTGGAGGTGGTGACGGACGAGGAAGTGGAGGTGGTGATGGACCAGGAAGTGGAGGTGGTGATGGTGGAGGAGGAAGTGGAGGTGATGATAAAGGAATAAGTGAAGGTGGTGGTGGAGGAGGAAGTGGAGGTGGTGATGGTGGACGAGGAAGTGGAGGTGGTGGTGGACGTGGAAGTGGAGGTGTTGGTGGACGAGGAACTGGAGGTGGTGATGGACGTGGAAGTGGAGGTGTTGGTGGACGAGGAACTGGAGGTGGTGATTGACGTGGAAGTGGAAGTGTTGGTGGACGAGGAAGTGGAGGTGGTGGTGGACGTGGAAGTGGAGGTGTTGGTGGACGAGGAACTGGAGGTGGTGATGGACGTGGAAGTGGAGGTGTTGGTGGACGAGGAACTGGAGGTGGTGATTGACGTGGAAGTGGAAGTGTTGGTGGACGAGGAAGTGGAGGTGGTGGTGGACGTGGAACTGTGGGTGGTGATGGATGTGGAAGTGGAGGTGTTGATCGACGTGGAAGTGGAGGTGTTGTGGACGAGGAAGTGGAGGTGGTGATGGACGTGGAAGTGGAAGTGTTGGTGGACGAGGAAGTGGAGGTGTTGGTGGACGAGGAACTGGAGGTGGTGATTGACGTGGAAGTGTTGGTGGACGAGGAAGTGGAGGTGGTGGTGAACGAGGAACTGTGGGTGGTGATGGATGTGGAAGTGGATGTGTTGATCGACGTGGAAGTGGAGGTGTTGGTGGACGAGGAACTCGAGGTGGTGATGGACGTAGAAGTGGAGGTGTTGGTGGACGAGGAATTGGAGGTGGTGGTGAACGTGGAAGTGGAGGTGGTGATGGAACTTGGAAGTGGAGGTGGTGATGTACGAGGAAGTGGAGGTGGTGATGGACGTGAAACTGGAGGTGGTGTTGGACGAGAAACTTGAGATGGTGGTGATGGTGGAAGAGGAAGTGGAGGTGATGGTGGAGGAGGAAGTGGAGGTGATTGTGGAGGAGGAAGTTGAGGTGATGGTGGAGGAGGAAGTGGAGGTGATGGTGGAGGAGGACGTAGAGGTGATGGTGTAGGAGGAAGTGGAGGTGATGGTGGTGGAGGTGATGGACGAGGAAGTGGAGGTGGTGGTGGACGAGGTGATGGACGAGGAAGTGGAGGTGGTGGTGAACGAGGTGATGAACGAGGAAGTGGAGGTGGTGGTGGACGAGGTGATGGACGAGGAAGTGGAGGTGATGGTGGACGAGGTGATGGACGAGGAAGTGGAGGTGGTGGTGGACGAGAAACTGGAGGTGGTGGTGGACGAGAAACTGGAGGTGGTGGTGGACGAGGTGATGGACGAGGAAGTGGAGGTGGTGGTGGACGAGAAACTCCAGGTGGTCGTGGACGAGAAACTGGAGGTGGTGGTGGACGAGGTGATGGACGAGGAAGTGGAGGTGGTGATGGACGAGGAAGTGGAGGTGGTGATGGGCGAGGAAGTGGAGGTGGTGGTGGACGAGGTGATGGACGAGGAAGTGGAGGTGGTGATGGACGAGGAAGTGGAGGTGGTGGTGGACGAGGTGATGGACGAGGAAGTGGAGGTGGTGGTGGACGAGGTGATGAACGAGGAAGTGGAGGTGGTGGTGGACGAGAAACTGGAGGTGGTGGTGGACGAGGTGATGGACGAGGAAGTGGAGGTGATGGTGGACGAGGTGATGGACGAGGAAGTGGAGGTGGTGGTGGACGAGGTGACGGACGAGGAAGTGGAGGTGGTGGTGGACGAGAAACTGGAGGTGGCGGTGGACGAGAAACTGGAGATGGTGGTGGACGAGAAACTGGAGGTGGTGGTGGACGAGGTGATGGACGAGGAAGTGGAGGTGGTGGTGGATGAGAAACTGGAGGTGGTGATGGACGAGAAACTGGAGGTGGTGGTGGACGAGGTGATGGACAAGGAAGTGGAGGTGGTGGTGCACGAGGTGATGGACGATGAAGTGGAGGTGGTGGTGGACGAGGTGATGGACGAGGAAGTGGAGGTGGTGGTGGACGAGGTGATGGACGAGGAAGTGGAGGTGGTGGTGGACAAGGTGATGGACGAGGAAAAGAAGGTGGTGGTGGACAAGGTGATGGACGAGGAAGTGGAGTTGGTGGTGGACGAGGTGATGGACGAGGAAAAGAAGGTGGTGGTGGACGAGGTGATGGACGAGGAAAAGAAGGTGGTGGTGGACGAGGTGATGGACGAGGAAGTGGAGTTGGTGGTGGACGAGGTGATGGACGAGAAACTAGAGGTGGTGGTGGAGGAGAAACTGGAGGTGGTGGTGGACGAGAAACTGGAGGTGGTGGTGGACGAGAAACTGGAGGTGGTGGTGGACGAGAAACTGGAGGTGGTGGTGGACGAGAAACTGGAGGTGGTGGTGGACGAGGTGGTGGACGAGAAACTGGAGGTGGTGGTGGACGAGAAACTGGAGGTGGTGGTGGACGAAAAACTGGAGGTGGTGGTGGACGAGGTGGTGGACGAGAAACTGGAGGTGATGGTGGACGAGGTGGTGGACGAGGAAGTGAAGGTGGTGGTGGACGAGGAAGTGAAGGTGGTGGTGGACGAGAAACTGGAGGTGGTGGTGGACGAGAAACTGGAGGTGGTGCTGGACGAGGTGGTGGACGAGGTGGTGGACGAGGTGATGGACGAGAAACTGGAGGTGGTGGTGGACGAGGTTATGGACGAGGAAGTGGAGGTGGTGGTGGACGAGGTGATGGACGAGGAAGTGGAGGTGGTGGTGGACGAGAAACTGGAGGTGGTCGTGGACGAGAAACTGGAGGTGGTGGTGGACGAGGTGATGGACGAGGAAGTGGAGGTGGTGGTGGACGATGTGATAGACGAGGAAGTGGAGGTGGTGGTGGACGAGAAACTGGAGGTGGTGGTGGACGAGGTGATGGACGAGGAAGTGGAGGTGGTGGTGGACGACGTGATGGACGAGGAAGTGGAGGTGGTGGTGGACGAGGTGATGGACGAGGAAGTGGAGGTGGTGGTGGACGATGTGATAGACGAGGAAGTGGAGGTGGTGGTGGACGAGAAACTGGAGATGGTGGTGGACGAGGTGATGGACGAGGAAGTGGAGGTGGTGGTGGACGACGTGATGGACGAGGAAGTGGAGGTGGTGGTGGACGAGGTGATGGACGAGGAAGTGGAGGTGGTGGTGGACGAGGTGATGGACGAGGAAGTGGAGGTGGTGGTGGACGAGGTGATGGACGAGGAAGTGGAGGTGGTGGTGGACGAGGTGATGGACGAGGAAGTGGAGGTGATGGTGGACGAGGTGATGGACGAGGAAGTGGAGGTGGTGGTGGACGAGAAACTGGAGGTGGTGGTGGACGAGAAACTGGAGGTGGTGGTGGACGAGAAACTGGAGGCGGTGGTGGACGAGGTGATGGACGAGGAAGTGGAGGTGGTGGTGGATGAGAAACTGGAGGTGGTGATTGACGAGAAACTGGAGGTGGTGGTGGACGAGGTGATGGACGAGGAAGTGGAGGTGGTGGTGCACGAGGTGATGGACGAGGAAGTGGAGATGGTGGTGGACGAGGTGATGGACGAGGAAGTGGAGGTGGTGGTGGACGAGGTGATGGACGAGGAAGTGGAGGTGGTGGTGGACGAGGTGATGGACGAGGAAGTGGATGTGGTGGTGGACGAGGTGATGGACGAGGAAGTGGAGGTGGTGGTGGACGAGGTGATGGACGAGGAAGTGGAGGTGGTGGTGGACGAGGTAATGGAAGAGGAAGTGGAGTTGGTGGTGGACGAGGTGATGGAAGAGGAAAAGAAGGTGGTGGTGGACGAGGTGATGGACGAGGAAAAGAAGGTGTTGGTGGACGAGGTGATGGACGAGGAAGTGGAGTTGGTGGTGGACGAGGTGATGGGCGAGGAAAAGAAGGTGGTGGTGGACGAGGTGATGGACGAGGAAGTGGAGTTGGTGGTGGACGAGGTGATGGACGAGGAAAAGAAGGTGGTGGTGGACGAGGTGATGGACGAGGAAAAGAAGGTGGTGGTGGACGACGTGATGGACTAGGAAGTGGAAGTGGTGGTGGACGAGGTGATGGACTAGGAAGTGGAGGTGGTGTTGGACGAGGTGATGGACGAGGAAGTGGAGGTGGTGGTGGACGAGGTGATGGACGAGGAAGTGGAGGTGGTGGTGGACGAGGAGATGGACGAGGAAGTGGAGGTGGTGGTGGACGAGGTGATGGACTAGGAAGTGGAGGTGGTGGTGGACGAGGTGATGGACTAGGAAGTGGAGGTGGTGGTGGACGACGTGATGGACTAGAAGTGGAGGTGGTGGTGGACGAGGTGATGGACTAGGAAGTGGAGGTGGTGGTGGACGAGGTGATGGACTAGGAAGTGGAGGTGGTGGTGGACGAGGTGATGGATGAGGAAGTGGAGGTGGTGGTGGACGACGTGATGGACGAGGAAGTGGAGGTGGTGGTGGACGAGGTGATGGACTAGGAAGTGGAGGTGGTGGTGGACGAGGTGATGGATGAGGAAGTGGAGGTGGTGGTGGACGAGGTGATGGACGAGGAAGTGGAGGTGGTGATGGACGAGGTGATGGACTAGGGAGTGGGGGTGGTGGTGGACGAGGTGATGGATGAGGAAGTGGAGGTGGTGGTGGACGACGTGATGGACTAGAAGTGGAGGTGGTGGTGGACGAGGTGATGGACTAGGAAGTGGAGGTGGTGGTGGACGAGGTGATGGACTAGGAAGTGGAGGTGGTGTTGGACGAGGTGATGGACTAGGTGATGGACTAGGATGTGGAGTTGGTGGTGGACGAGGTGATGGACGAGGTGATGGACTAGGAAGTGGAGGTGTTGGTGGACTAGAAACTAGAGGTGGTGGAGGCTTTGTTAAATTATCGAAGGCAGGACTAGGTGAGGCGGTGCAGCTTGATGGTAAATGACTTATGTGACAGTCTTGGGGTTGTACTGTCCATGCTAAAATGTACCTATATTTTGTGTGCATGTGTGTTTGTTTGTGGGGAGATGGTCGTCAAACATGAGAAGGGATGCATACAAACCTCTCTATGATACATATCACATCGTGAGGTCTGTCGTTACGACGTCATTGCTTGCTGACTATTGCCACCTATATTGAATGTCCTACCCGCTGAGCGGGAACCACCCAAAGGTTGTGACGTTGTCAGCATTGTGACCAGGGGCAGTTGTGGGTAAAATGACGTCAGCCGTCTAGAGTTATCATAGCTGGTGACGTCACAAGCTTGGGGTGATTTCGGCAGCATCCTCTCAGCCTTTGGGCTTGCTATATAGGGGTGGGGGTTGCATTAGCGCTGAGACTAGTTGACATTACAGCAGCACCATGTGTCATCACGTGACTTCTGTAGGTCTTGACAAACTGTGACCTAACGCTTGCTTCTATCTATGCCAGGTCATAACGACCGGTGTCACGACCTGCCAGATTGTCAGAGTCAGGATTGTCCGGCTCCTCGTGTCAAGCTGCTGCCTGTGAGTACCATCGTCTGTGTTCGTCTCTCTCTCTCTCTCTCTCTCTCTCTCTCTCTCTCTCTATTATTATCTTTTCTTTGGAGATCAGTGTGCGGTACATGTCTCTAAACATTATAATCCAGATACCAGCATCCAGACATCAACATACACACAACAACATGCTAGACAGAGCAAGTCTCCTAGCTTCTATAACAGATGCACGACCACAACTGTGGCTGCTGTTGGAATTAGTCAAGTGATACCCGACATCAGAACTGTGGTTGCTGTTGGAACTAGTCAAGTGATACCCGACATCAGAACTGTGGTTGCTGTTGGAACTAGTCACGTGACATCAGAACTGTGGTTGCTGTTGGAACTAGTCACGTGACATCAGAACTGTGGTTGCTGTTGGAACTAGTCACGTGACATCAGAACTGTGGTTGCTTGAACTCCAGCCAATCATCCATGTGATCTTATCGTGACAACTTGCAACGTCATCTGCAGTGGCTACCACTACGAAGTCCAAGCTTACAGCTAACACATGACGGTCATGTCTCAATAAAGCAATACAGACACAGACACTGTCAGACAGACATTGATAGATAAACACTGACATATAGGAATACAGTAATAGATAAACACGTATAGATAGGACTACAGTGATAGATAAACACCTGAAAAGACAAAATCTTGCACCGAGCAAAGGAAGACATTAAGGAGACACCGACAGATATAGACAGACAAACAAAGATAGTCGGTGACTCATGTACTTAGACTAAACGTGAAATAGACAGTATGGTTAAGAAACATGGAAATAGATAAGCGTAGACAAGACACGGAGAGATAACAAAAATGTGATAGAGATGTCAGCAGATAAACATAGATAAAGTAGAGCCAGATAGTATACATTTGACAGAGAGATTGACAGACGAACGTAGACAAGACGCAGTCAGAGACAGACTGGCAGTGAGATTTAGTGGAAGTCTGGCCTCAGAGACCTCATCTCATAGCCATCAATGTGCCGGTCGGTAATCGTTGGTTAAACTAGCGTCGTGACCGGTCGCAGTTTAGCGTGCTTGAGACTATACACCTGATACATTCATGGCGTCACTAACAATTTCGATTGATCTCCCATTAATGTAGCGCCCACATCTTCAAATTGTCATATGTCATCTACGAATCCTCATATTCAAGTTGTCATTTGTTATCTACGAGTCCTCATCTTCAAGTTGTCATCTGTTATCGGTACGACTCCAATGCTGTTATCTTACCTTTCGTCACCTGCGCCCGTTCCTGGCGTGAACAATGAACTGCTTCCGGTACGAATAGGCGACGCCTCAGGTAGGGTTGGCTGTCACGTTAGATCTAGAAACATCACGTTAAATAGTCATAAGTGTCACGTTTAGTCTGGAATGTCACGTTAAATATCCATAAGAGCCACGATAAATATCTTGGAGTGTCACGGTAAATAGCCTGAAGTGTCACGGTAAATAGCCTGAAGTGTCACGATAAATAGCCTGGTGTGTCACGGTAAATAGCCTGGTGTGTCACGGTAAATAGCCTGGTGTGTCACGGTAAATAGCCTGAAGTGTCACGGTAAATAGCCTGGTGTGTCACGGTAAATAGCCTGGTGTGTCACCTCAGATAAGAAGCGCCAGGCAAACAAAGACAGCCAATTGCGCCATGTCAGGGTGCCAGGAGCGCTATTTTAAAGATCATTAGCGCCACGTCAGAGAACTAGGAGCGCCATGTTTGTGAGCCAAGAGCTCCATGTCTGTGAGCCAGGAGCGCGATGTTTGTGAGCCAAGAGCTCCATGTCTGTGAGCCAGGAGCGCCATGTTTGTGAGCCAAGAGCTCCATGTCTGTGAGCCAGGAGCGCGATGTTTGTGAGCCAAGAGCTCCATGTCTGTGAGCCAGGAGCGCCATGTTTGTGAGCCAAGAGCTCCATGTCTGTGAGCCAGGAGCGCGATGTTTGTGAGCCAAGAGCTCCATGTCTGTGAGCCAGGAGCGCGATGTTTGTGAGCCAAGAGCTCCATGTATGTGAATCAGGAGCACCACATCAGGGAGCCAAAAGCACCACGCCAGGGAGCCAGGAATGCCACGTCATGGAGCCAGGAGCGCTAAGTCATGAAGTCAGGAGCACCACATCAGGGAGCCAGGAATGTCACGCCAGGGAGCCAGACGCGCAAAGTAAGAGAGCAAGGAGTGCCACGTCAAGGAAATTGGAGCGTCACGTCAGGGAGCAAGGAGTGCCACGTCATTGATCCAGGGGAACTATGTCAAATAGTAAGAAACGGCTGCCCTCAATTCCTGCACCTCCCCCCCCCCCAAGTGGGACGTATGCCAGCAGATTGGAGAACCATCAATTGTTGGAGCTGTCATGGCTGCCGAGATTGATCTAGGTCATCTGACGTCATGGCTGTAGTTTGCCCAACAATGGGGCTTTGATCGTCGGTGTCGTCTGTCTTGTTCTCATTTCCGGTGTTGCCAGCCTCAATGTGATGGATGCGTCTCCTGTGATTGGAGTCAGGATTCAATCTGCGCTCGGGAGACTCTTTATGTGCTTGCTAAGCCAGGCCTGTCGTATTGTGGTCGGCCGTCGACAACCAATGGGAACATCCAATCATTTGGGGTTGACGGTATAGCTTGATGCAACTCGCGTGAATTGTTAAACAAAACAAGGATGAGGTGCTAGGGCAAAAACTGAGTGACAGGTGAACCACACATTCTTTAAAAGAGAAAAAAAATGGACGATTGACAGGCATTATGAAGGATGGAAATGTCTATCATGACTGGCTACTGTTGACGTCACACCTCAAGGAGGCCAGAATGGTTTATTTGTTTATTGTTAGGATCATCATTACTGCACACCGGGCGAACCCATAGGTGATCCGATATCCCCCCCCCCCCCTAGGGAAAATGGGAGGAGAATTCTGGCCCACGTGCACGAATTCCGTAGCACGGCCTGTGATCCATGGTGTGGGTAAGTTTCTGCTGACAACTTTTGCCCGGGCAGCGGCACATATTTATGTCCTACTCTTTTTGATTTTAACTGCCACGGGATCTTTAACGTGCGCGATCTTTAACACGGGGCCTCCTGTTTATCGTCGTTATTCGAGAGCGTTAAGGTTAGAGTCAGGGTTAGGGTTAGAGTCAGGGTTAGGGTTAGAGTCAGGGTTAGGGTTAGAGTCAGGGTTAGGGTTAGAGTCAGGGTTAGGGTTAGAGTTAGGGTTAAGGTTAGGGTTAGAGTCAGGGTTAGGATTAGGATTAGGGTTAGAGTCAGGGTTAGGGTTATAGTCAGGGTTAGAGTCAGGGTTAGAGTTAGGGTTAGGGTTAGAGTCATTGTTAGGGTTAGAGTCAGGGTTAGGGTTAGAGTTAGAGTCAGGGTTAGACGTCGGAGATCACTTCTCAGAGGATCAGGGGAGGGTAACGACATTAGGAAACCAAGGATTCATTTTTTTCTTATTTTCGAAAAATCTTCACCACTTCTGGTGGGCTTTGAACCCCAGGCTCTCCGTGTCCTGTAGCCGACGTCCTACCGCTATACTCACACCCCCCCCCCCCCCCCCCCGTATATAGAGACAATCTTGATGCCAGCAACTGACTTGCACTTACAACGTTACTACTTCCGGTATGCGCCGTGAATGGCCGCAGACAGTAGCGAAGTGGTGTTTGTGTCACGACCGTGAGACGTGACCCCGGACTATACTGTTATCGAAATCTGGTACTTGTAACAGGCCAGCAGTACGGTGTTTTTGTCGATGTTGACTTGTCTTGGAGAGAACATCGCCGCGCACGTCCGTTAATATCAACCAGGTGGGGACCTAGATTTCTTGTATGACCTTTGCTATCATGGGCGTAGGCACATACGCGTTTGTTGCCAGGGGCATATTGACATATGTTTTGGTCGTGTTTCGATATTCCGATTGTTTACGATGAGTGATGATATCGTATGATGGAGAACAGATGGCTGTGTTCACTATGTGTGCGGTTTCGCCATATGATTTTTGACGTGTTCTGAGACTGATATGATGGGGACTACAGCTACCTTACTTTGTTTGGAAGATGAGATAGTAATTCGGATGGTTCCACTGGCACGGGCGGTTGAGCAATTATGGAATTTAATTCGTTTGCAGTGATACCGGGACCATCATAACCATATAGACAGCCACGTTTGTGTTTTAGGGGTGTAGACATAGACACGTTTGTTGTCAGGGGCGTAGATACGTACAGTTTTGTTGTCAGGGGCGTAGACATATACACTTTTGTTGTCAGGGGCATAGACACATACACTTTTGTTGTCAGGGGCGTAAACACATTTACGTTTGTTGTCAGGGGCGTAGACACATACACGTTTGTTGTCAGGGGCGTAGATACATACACGTTTGTTGTCAGGGGCGTAGACACATACACGTTTGTTGTCAGGGGCGTAGACACATACACGTTTGTTGTCAGAGGAGTAGGAACAAAGCAAACGTTAAAAAACACACACACCTCCTCCTAGCCTTCTTTAAAAAAACAAAAAAAAAAGTATTTGTAAATGACTTGAACTTGTTATAACGAACCAAGATGGCAGCTCCGTCAAACTGATCACCCATCAAAGCGACACCTACTCGTGTCCGTGTGTCTTCATTTCTCTGTTTCATTATCCCAGGCATCTGAAGGATTTTTCCTGTAGCTTTTTGTTTCTAACGAATCGGTTTTCTTCTTTGCTGTTTGTGAGATTGTCCATGATTGTCTGTCTGCACACAATTTAGATATGTGGGACTGTACATGTTTAGTCCACCTCTCTCTCTCTCAACTCACACACACACACAATTTAGATGTGTGGGACTGTACATGTTTAGTCCACCTCTCTCTCTCAACTCACACACACACACAATTTAAATATGTGGGACTGTACATGTTTAGTCCACCTCTCTCTCTCAACTCACACACACACACAATTTAGATGTGTGGGACTGTACATGTTTAGTCCACCTCTCTCTCTCAACTCACACACACACACAATTTAAATATGTGGGACTGTACATGTTTAGTCCACCTCTCTCTCTCTCAACTCACACACACACACAATTTAGATGTGTGGGACTGTACATGTTTAGTCCACCTCTCTCTCTCAACTCTCACACACACACACACAAGCCGAAGAAACATTCTTACAGGACCTGACGACGCTCTCTGCCCGTCCTTCCCCCCCCACCCCACCCTCTTCCAAACTTGCCTCTAGACCTAGTCCAGTCGTATGTTGATATCTATGGACGCTGACATCTGCTGACATGTCATTCTGGACCCCAGCTTCCGACCAATGGCTGCCTACAATATTTGCTTATAGATGATCGCTATTAATAGAAGCCGCTTTGAAGGGCTTGCAGTCACGTGTTGGTTCCTTGCTGACGTCGTCGCTTGTTGCCCGGCTCCGCTGTAAAACGATCCGGTAATGTCACTGGATCTCCCAGCACCGGCTGCAAGAGTTGGCCAATGAATTATGGCTGTGCAGATGTCAACTTGGGCGATGCAGAGTTTCCCACCGGACAACAAACCATCTTTGATTTACTGCAGGGCTGCTCTTCAACCATTTCCGTCTCGTTGTTTGAGCACCAGAGAGCGAGATTCAGCGAGAGCTCTAGCCCTCGGCAAACACTTGCGGTATCATAACGGCAAACAAGCCCCGCGGTGCCAGGTTTTGGAGAAAATCTGTTTTGCTTGATCGTCGATCCTTCAATTGCGTGGCTCCAGAGTCACGTGATGGCTGTAGGTGGTTCCCCGAAAGTGATGTCCACATAATTAACACCGATCAGAATTTAGCTTAAGAGCTGTGGGCAGAAGTCAGAATATAGATCTTAGCTTAAGAGCTGTGGGCAGAAGTCAGAATAGAGATCTTAGCTTAAGAGCTGTGGGCAGAAGTCAGAATATAGATCTTAGCTTAAGAGCTGTGGGCAGAAGTCAGAATAGAGATCTTAACTTAAGATTATCAACACTTATAACAGGGAGTGTGCTGATTGGTCTAGAGGTAACATGTTGGCTCAGGACAGGGAGGGTGCTGGGTGGTCTAGAGGTAGCACGTTGGCTCAGGACAGGGACGGTGCTGGGTGGTCTAGAGGTAGCACGTTGGCTCAGGACAGGGAGGGTGCTGGGTGGTCTAGAAATAGCACGTTGGCTCAGGACAGGGAGGGTGCTAGGTGGTCTAGAGGTAGCACGTTGGCTCAGGACAGGGAGGGTGCTGGGTGGTCTAGAGGTAGCACGTTGGCTCAGGACAGGGAGGGTGCTAGGTGGTCTAGAGGTAGCACGTTGGCTCAGGACAGGGAGGGTGCTAGGTGGTCTAGAGGTAGCACGTTGGCTCAGGACAGGGAGGGTGCTAGGTGGTCTAGAGGTAGCACGTTGGCTCAGGACAGGGAGGGTGCTGGGTGGTCTAGAGGTAGCACGTTGGCTCAGGACAGGGAGGGTGCTGGGTGGTCTAGAGGTAGCACGTTGGCTCAGGACAGGGAGGGTGCTGGGTGGTCTAGAGGTAGCACGTTGGCTCAGGACAGGGAGGGTGCTAGGTGGTCTAGAGGTAGCACGTTGGCTCAGGACAGGGAGGGTGCTAGGTGGTCTAGAGGTAGCACGTTGGCTCAGGACAGGGAGGGTGCTAGGTGGTCTAGAGGTAGCACGTTGGCTCAGGACAGGGATGGTGCTGGGTGGTCTAGAGGTAGCACGTTGGCTCAGGACAGGGAGGGAGCTGGGTGGTCTAGAGGTAGCACGTTGGCTCAGGACAGGGAGGGAGCTGGGTGGTCTAGAGGTAGCACGTTGGCTCAGGACAGGGAGGGAGCTGGGTGGTCTAGAGGTAGCACGTTGGCTCAGGACAGGAAGGAGTCGGGTTCAAAGCCCACCAGAAGCGGTTTTGATTTTTCTTCAAAATGAGAATAAATATTAATCAGTGGTTTCTTTATGACATTACCTGATACCTTAGGTAGTGAGATCTGATGTCTTGCCAACTCTGATAACGGCAGTATATGGAGGGCCCGTGTGTACTCGCGCACGTTAAAGAACCTTTAGCAGTTGAAATTCTAAAAGATTAGGCCATAATAAAGATAACCTGACACAGTTAGCAGTAGAGACCCACACCGTGGATCCTAGACCATGCTACGGAGCTCGTGCACGCGGGCCAGGATTATCATCCAGTTTTCTCTAGGGGGATATGGGAGCACCTATGGGTCCGTCTAGTGTGCAGTGATGACAACCCTAGCAACATCTTATAATAGACACCTTATTTAAGAGCAGCAATCAACACTCAGATACAGGAGAGACACTTGTCTGTCCTCGGCAGCTATCACAAACCATTAGCGCCAAGCTCTGATATGCTAATCTCGTGACTCAAGGCTCCGGTCAAAGGGAATGGGCCGCTACGGCCGCCCGCAGCGCGGTTCAAAGTCTCACAGCGTAATTAGCACTACATTCCACGTAGTTAGCGTGCCGCACTGTTCTCAATTAGTGCCCAGCCTCCAGCGGCTCATTGATTGGAGGCTCATGTCATGGCTTATTGAATGGCTACAGCACAGTGGTAGAGCTCTGCTTTGGCGACAAAGTGGTAGCGAGTCACAACCTTTCTTGTTGGGCTGACGCAGAATGTCGGTTGTTGGTCAGCAAGAGATGTATAGCGGTGACGGCCAACTTCTGACGTTGTCAGGAAATGTGCGCCCCCCCCACACCTCCCAAAGTGTTGCACATGGAGGCTGATGATATTCTTGATTGACAAATGGTAGCTGGTCGAGATAACTTCTGATTACGTCAACAACCATCTCTAATCACATCAACAGCCTTCTCTCATTACATCAACAGCCTTCTCTCATTACATCAACAGCCTTTTCTCATTACATCAACAACCTTCTCTTATTACATCAACAACCTTCTCTAATTACATCACCAACTTTCTATCATTACATCAACAACCTTCTCTCATTACACCAACAACTTTCTATCATTACATCAACAACCTTCTCTCATTACACCAACAACTTTCTATCATTACATCAACAACCTTCTCTCATTACACCAACACCTTTCTATCATTACATCAACAACCTTCTCTTATTACATCAACAACCTGCTCTCATTACATCACCAACCTTCTCTTATTACATCAACAACCTGCTCTCATTACATCAGGGGTTAAGGCAAAGAAATGCAAATGAATGCATAAAATGCGAAGCTGCAGTAAAGCATTAATCACGTAAAGCTTCTAACATACCATTTATTTTTTTTTTCAATTTTTTCTCATTACATAACCAACCTTCTCTTATTACATCAACAACCTGCTCTCATTACATCACCAACCTTCTCTTATTACATCACCAACCTTCTCTTATTACATCAACAACCTGCTCTCATTACATCACCAACCTTCTCTTATTACATCACCAACCTTCTCTTATTACATCAACAACCTGCTCTCATTACATCAGCAACCGTCTCACATTACAACAAACCTCTCACTACATCAACAACCTTCTCTCATTACATCACCAACCTTCTCTTATTACATCAACAACCTGCTCTCATTACATCAGCAACCGTCTCACATTACAACAAACCTCTCACTACATCAACAACCTGCTCTCATTACATCAGCAACCGTCTCACATTACAACAAACCTCTCACTACATCAACAACCTTCTCTCATTACATCACCAACCTTCTCTTATTACATCAACAACCTGCTCTCATTACATCAGCAACCGTCTCACATTACAACAAACCTCTCACTACATCAACAACCTGCTCTCATTACATCAGCAACCTTCTCACATTACAACAAACCTCTCACTACATCAACAACCTGCTCTCATTACATCAGCAACCGTCTCACATTACAACAAACCTCTCACTACATCACCAACCTTCTCTCATTACATCTACAACCTTCTCCCATTACATTCATAAATACAAGTACAAACATCCCCTACAGTGGCAATTCAATCCCGCACCTCGACAACCCCCCCCCCCCCCCCCCCCATGTGACAAACGCTTCCTCATTTCACGGCCGGAACTAACAAGAAAACAATGAACCTTGCAATATTTCTGTGGGCACTGAACTGTGAAACACTGGGCCGTGCCAGCCAACCTGGGGACAGTCCGCCTGTTGATTAGTCATGTGTACCCGCCATTGGTTCCATGCTTCAGTCGTTGACTCAGCGACCAATAATTGTGTACGCCCTGTGTGTGTGTAAGCTTTGTCGCGCTTTTAATAAGATTGATTATGTTTACACATTGTCACGAGTCCGTGTCTCTGTTTACACATTGTCACGAGTCCGTGTCTCTGTTTACACATTGTCACGAGTCCATGTCTCTGTTTACACATTGTCACGAGTCCATGTCTCTGTTTACACATTGTCACGAGTCCATGTCTCTGTTTACACATTGTCACGAGTCCATGTCTCTGTTTACACATTGTCACGAGTCCGTGTCTCTGTTTACACATTGTCACGAGTCCGTGTCTCTGTTTACACATTGTCACGAGTCCATGTCTCTGTTTACACATTGTCACGAGTCCATGTCTCTGTTTACACATTATCACGAGTCCATGTCTCTGTTTACACATTGTCACGAGTCCATGTCTCTGTTTACACATTGTCACGAGTCCATGTCTCTGTTTACACATTGACACGAGTCCATGTCTCTGTTTACACATTGCCACGCCATTCACTACATGCCCACTGTTGTTCTTATGTCCCGTCTTCACCCTGAGTGCCCACTGTCGTCCTTATGTCCCGCCTTCACCCAGAGTGCCCACTGTCGTCCTTATGTCGGGTCTTCACCCAGAGTGCCCACTGCTGTCCCTATGTCCCGCCTTCACCCAGAGTGCCCACTGCTGTCCCTATGTCCCGCCTTCACCCAGAGTGCCCACTGCTGTCCCTATGTCCCATCTTCACCTGGAGTGCCCACTGCTGTCCCTATGTCCCGCCTTCACCCAGAGTGCCCACTGCTGTCCCTATGTCCCGCCTTCACCCAGAGTGCCCACTGCTGTCCCTATGTCCCATCTTCACCCAGAGTGCCCACTGCTGTCCCTATGTCCCGCCTTCACCCAGAGTGCCCACTGCTGTCCCTATGTCCCGCCTTCACCCAGAGTGCCCACTGCTGTCCCTATGTCCCGCCTTCACCCAGAGTGCCCACTGCTGTCCCTATGTCGGGTCTTCACCCAGAGTGCCAACTGCTGTCCCTATGTCCCATCTTCACCTGGAGTGCCCACTGCTGTCCCTATGTCCCGCCTTCACCCAGAGTGCCCACTGCTGTCCCTATGTCCCGCCTTCACCCAGAGTGCCCACTGCTGTCCCTATGTCCCGCCTTCACCCAGAGTGCCCACTGCTGTCCCTATGTCCCGCCTTCACCCAGAGTGCCCACTGCTGTCCCTATGTCCCGCCTTCACCCAGAATGCCCACTGCTGTCCCTATGTCCCGCCTTCACCCAGAGTGCCCACTGCTGTCCCTATGTCCCGCCTTCACCCAGAGTGCCCACTGCTGTCCCTATGTCGGGTCTTCACCCAGAGTGCCCACTGCTGTCCCTATGTCCCATCTTCACCTGGAGTGCCCACTGCTGTCCCTATGTCCCGCCTTCACCCAGAGTGCCCACTGCTGTCCCTATGTCCCATCTTCACCTGGAGTGCCCACTGCTGTCCCTATGTCCCGCCTTCACCCAGAGTGCCCACTGCAGTCCCTATGTCCCGCCTTTACCCAGAGTGCCCACTGCTGTCCCTATGTCCCGCCTTCACCCAGAGTGCCCACTGCTGTCCCTATGTCCCGCCTTCACCCAGAGTGCCCACTGCTGTCCCTATGTCCCGCCTTCACCCGGAGTGCCCACTGCTGTCCCTATGTCCCGCCTTCACCCAGAGTGCCCACTGCTGTCCCTATGTCCCATTTTCACCTGGAGTGCCCACTGCTGTCCCTATGTCCCGCCTTCACCCAGAGTGCCCACTGCTGTCCCTATGTCCCGCCTTCACCCAGAGTGCCCACTGCTGTCCCTATGTCCCGCCTTCACCCAGAGTGCCCACTGCTGTCCCTATGTCCCGCCTTCACCCAGAGTGCCCACTGTTGTCCCTATGTCCCGCCTTCACCCAGAGTGCCCACTGCTGTCCCTATGTCCCGCCTTCACCAAGAGTGCCCACTGTTGTCCCTATGTCCCGCCTTCACCCAGAGTGCCCACTGTTGTCCCTATGTCCCGCCTTCACCCAGAGTGCCCACTGTTGTCCCTATGTCCCGCCTTCACCCAGAGTGCCCACTGCTGTCCCTATGTCCCGCCTTCACCCAGAGTGCCCACTGTTTTCGCCCTCCACAATCTCTTCATCTGCACTACTCACAGCTTACACTTGTATGCTGCCCTCCACAATCTCTCATCTGCACTACTCACAGCTTACACTTGTATGCTGCCCTCCACAATCTCTCATCTGCACTACTCACAGCTTACACTTGTATGCTGCCCTCCACAATCTCTCATCTGCACTATTCAAAGCTTACACTTGTATGCCGCCCTCCACAATCTCTCATCTGCACTATTCAAAGCTTACACTTGTATGCTGCCTCTAGCTTCAAGTCAAATCATCAGAAAGAAACAATCAACATTTTTCGGGCACACCATGAGAAGACGAAAGTTGGAATATTTTGTTAAAACCAGCAAAATAAAAGGAAAGAGAAATCGCGAAAGACAAAGAGAGAAAATAATGGATAGCTTGGTGTCATGGCATGGAAAACAGTCAACAACAGAACTGATACGATGCACTGTAGATAGAAGATTGTGGAAGGACACGATCGCCTACGCCAACCGGTATGTCACATGATGATGATGAGCTCCCAGTACCCAATGTTTACCCTTTAATTCCGCCTCTTGCTCCCAGTACCCAATGTTTACCCTTTAATTTCGCCTCCAGTTCCCTGTACCCAATGTTTACCCTTTAATTTCGCCTCTTGCTCTCTGTACCCAATGTTTACCCTTTAATTTCGCCTCCAGTTCCCTGTACCCAATGTTTACCCTTTAATTTCGCCTCCAGTTCCCTGTACCCGATGTTTACCCTTTAATTTCGCCTCTAGTTCCCTGTACCCAATTTTTACCCTTTAATTTCGCATCCAGCTCACAGTACCCAATGTTTACCATTTATTCCCTCTCAAATCCTGCACCCTTCAGGCCCCGCCCATCCTGGTCGCCCCACTAAACGCCCCATCTGACCTTTTCGTTGTCAAACCTGACCGGCCCTAATTTGTCACGCCTGTGTCACGTCGATCCCTGTTTGCCCAATGTGCCCAACATATGCCACGTAATTGAACCCTGCACCAGTTGCCTTGTCATTATGATTGCCTCAATTGTGATACAACGTGCAGTCCCACCCTAGGAGTCACTGATGCCCATTGCCTCACAAGCGCCACCTATTACACTCTGCCTTCAGTGCCCTCTCTTTGTCACGTCTACCCTTTGTCCAATGGCCTCCATTCGTCACGCTATCCATTGTAAGCTCAGTGCCTGTCTTCTTCACATCACTCACCCTGCCACAATGCCTCCCTTGCCATATGCCCCCAATCCCGCGCCATCTAGCGACATGTTTACGACCCTTTGTACACTTTCCGTGTTATATTGTCCGCCCTATGTTGATGATCTCCCCGCTCGCGCATGTCACGAGCATTCACCGAAATGTCAGCCTGGAAGCACTGACTTCATTAAAACTATTTCTTGTATTGTGCCGATTTAATACCACTAGATTTCACCTGCTATTTATGTCGAACACTTTTTCTTGTCTGCTCTTTTCAGTCGTGGCCTTCATATTTCGTTTCATCTTTCTGAATTTTTCCTGTTTTTTTTTTCTCTTTCTAATGATAACTCGAAAGTTAATTTACTAACATCATTAATGACACAATAATGACAATAGATGGCGCATTAATTAAGATCAAAAATGAAGATCTGTAGAAGAAAAAAAGTCTTCTATTTATCATGTTCTCCTCACGTCTTATCCGCCGCCTCGATCAAAAGAACCTCCATTATGTGACACGTGATACTCCCTGGTCACCGTCACATCAGCTACAGTCTGTGTCACACCGACCTCTGTCACATGTCACCTTTATTCACTCTCTCACAAATGTCACGGTAGATATGTCACTTTTACACCTTCCACTCTGTCACAAATGTCACGGTAGATATGCCACTTTCACACCTGCTCTGTCACACCTGACATCTTCTGTCACATCTAATATTAATACGTCGTAACTTCTACGTCTGTCGCACCCACACCTCTACTATAGTCACACAAGCTACTTCTGGTCCATCGTCACCTCTATATGGTCACACAAGCTACTTCTGGTCCATCGTCACCTCTATATAGTCACACAAGCTACTTTTGGTCCATCGTCACCTCTATATAGTCACGCGAGCTGCTTCTGGTCCATCGTCACCTCTACTATAGTCACAAGAGCTACTTCTGGTCCATCGTCACCTCTACTATAGTCACGTGAGCTACTTCTGGTCCATCGTCACCTCTACTATAGTCACCTCTACTATTGTCACGTGAGCTACTTCTGGTCCATCGTCACCTTTACTATAGTCACGTGAGCTACTTCTGGTCCATCGTCACCTTTACTGTAGTCACGCGAGCTGCTTCTGGCCCATCGTCACCTCTACTATAGTCACAAGAGCTACTTCTGGTCCATCGTCACCTCTACTATAGTCACGTGAGCTACTTCTGGTCCATCGTCACCTCTACTATAGTCACCTCTACTATTGTCACGTGAGCTACTTCTGGTCCATCGTCACCTTTACTATAGTCACGCAAGCTGCTTCTGGTCCATCGTCACCTCTACTATAGTCACAAGAACTATTTCTGGTCCATCGTCACCTCTACTATTGTCACGTGAGCTACTTCTGGTCCATCGTCACCTCTACTATTGTCACGCTAGCTACTTCTGGTCCATCGCTACCTCTACTATAGTCACGCGAGCTACTTCTGGTCCATCGTCACCTCTATTATAGTCACGCGAGCTGCTTCTGGTCCGTCGCTACCTCTACTTTACTCACACGAGCTGCTTCTAGTCCATCTTCACCTCTACTATAGTCACGCGAGCTACTTCTGGTCCATCGTCACCTCTACTCGAAGTCTTCGTCACACCTGTCACATTTACTAAATCACACTTGTCATTTCCAATTGCATGCCTGTCATTCACTCCGTCACACTGTCTCTACCTCGTGTCACATCTACTGTGTAAAAAAATATCACCTCTACTCTGTGTCACCTTTACTCCCTGAATATCACTTCATTCTTGGGTCATCTCTATCTTGTGCCACCTCTATCGCGTATCACCTATACTCTAGGTCACATCTATTCCGTGTCACCTTCTATCCTGTATCGCGTGTTTTCTGTAACACCACTATCATTCATCTTCTCTATCGCCTAACTCTTCTATCTTACATCCCTCTATCTTGTATCAACATTATCCCGTAACACCTTCAACCTGTATCACTTCTATCCTGTAACACCTTCAACCTGTATCACTTCTATCCTGTAACACCTTCAACCTGTATCACTTCTATCCTGTAACACCTTCAACCTGTATCACTTCTATCCTGTAACACCTTCAACCTGTATCACTTCTATCCTGTAACACCTTCAACCTGTATCACTTCTATCCTGTAACACCTTCAACCTGTATCACTTCTATCCTGTAACACCTTCAACCTGTATCACTTCTATCCTGTAACACCTTCAACCTGTATCACTTCTGTCCTGTATCACCTTCATCCCTCGTCGCCAAAAAAAAGAGCTAAAATTGGAAGTTAGAAGGAAGAACACGAGATAAAAGTGGGAATTATCAAGGAAGAACACAAGATAAAAGTGGGAATTATCAAGGAAGAACAAGATAAAAGTGGGAATTATCAAGGAAGAACAAGATACAAGAATGAGTAAATATGGAAAAACCAGATTTTTAAAAATTGAAAGGCGCAATGACGATAGGCGTTTATTGTTGGCTTGGTGGAGGAAAGCTTCTCTCAATATTAGACTCGATCGGCCTCCATCACGTACAAGTGGCAAGTTAGAATATCAGAGCAGGTCTTACTTCCGGCCTCTTGTCTCACCACCAATCGAAGCCTGATTGTTTTCCATTCAGGAAGGAAATGCGATCAATCGATTGGAACTGGCCTCCTCTGTAGGGCCTCTAATTGTTCTCTAGGTCGGTAAAGCTGCTTGAAGAAATGATTGGAAACAGGTAATCAATGCAGGTGAGATTACTTCTCTCTGATCTTCATATCAATAACTGGCTACATGCCCCACCCACCATTTGCTGATGAAGCTCTGTCAAACCTGGGCCTGTGAATCAGCCATGGATCGTCGGGTCCGACATGTGTTGTTGTTGCCATTTTATGATTGGCGCGTCTTGTTTTAGAGGAAATACAGCTCGTTGTTAACTTTGAGTAGTCCACTCTCAGGTAGCTTGACTTATTGTTAACTTTGGGTAGTCCACTCTCAGGTAGCTTGACTTATTGTTAACTTTGGGTAGCCCACTCTCAGGTAGCTTGACTTATTGTTAACTTTGGGTAGCCCACTCTCAGGTAGCATGACTTATTGTTAACTTTGGTAGTCCACTCTCAGGTAGCATGACTTATTGTTAACTTTGGGTAGTCCACTCTCAGGTAGCATGACTTATTGTTAACTTTGGGTAGTCCACTCTCAGGTAGCTTGACTTATTGTTAACTTTGGGTAGTCCACTCTCAGGTAGCTTGACTTATTGTTAACTTTGGGTAGTCCACTCTCAGGTAGCTTGACTTATAGTTAACTTTGGGTAGTCCACTCTCAGGTCGCTTGACTTATTGTTAACTTTGGGTAGTTCACTCTCAGGTAGCTTGACTTATTGTTAACTTTGGGTAGTTCACTCTCATGTAGCTTGACTTATTGTTAACTTTGGGTAGTCCACTCTCATGTAGCATGACTTATTGTTAACCTTTGGTAGTCCAATCTCATGTAGCATGACTTGCTGTTAACTTTGGGTAGTCCACTCTCAGGTAGCTTGACTTATTGTTAACTTTGGGTAGTCCACTCTCAGGTAGCTTGACTTATTGTTAACTTTGGGTAGTCCACTCTCAGGTAGCATGACTTATTGTTAACCTTTGGTAGTCCAATCTCAGGTAGCTTGACTTATTGTTAACTTTGGGTAGTCCACTCTCAGGTAGCATGACTTGCTGTTAACTTTGGGTAGTCCACTCTCAGGTAGCATGACATATTGTTAACGTTAATTAGTCCACTCTTAGGTAGCTTGACTTATTGTTAACTTTGGGTAGTCCACTCTCAGGTAGCATGACATATTGTTAACGTTCATTAGTCCACTCTTAGGTAGCTTGACTTATTGTTAACTTTGGGTAGTCCACTCTCAGGTAGCATGACATATTGTTAACGTTCATTAGTCCACTCTCATGTAGCTTGACTTATTGTTAACTTTGGGTAGTCCACTCTCAGGTAGCATGACATATTGTTAACGTTCATTAGTCCACTCTTAGGTAGCATGACTCGTTAACTTTGTCTAGCTCACTTTCATGTAACTTAACTTGATGTTAACTTTGTTTAGTTCTTTCTCGGCCTTTTTCTCCTTCTTTCATGACACCGCTTTTTGTCACTTTCTCCTTCTTTCATGACACCGCTTTTTGTCACTTTCTCCTTCTTTCATGACACCGCTTTTTGTCACTTTCTCCTTCTTTCATGACACCGCTTTTTGTCACTTTCTCCTTCTTTCATGACACCGCTTTTGTCACTTTCTCCTTCTTTCATGACACCGCTTTTTGTCACTTTCTCCTTCTTTCATGACACCGCTTTTTGTCACTTTCTCCTTCTTTCATGACACCGCTTTTTGTCACTTTCTCCTTCTTTCATGACACCGCTCTTTGTCACTTTCTCCTTCTTTCATGACACCGCTCTTTGTCACTTTCTCATTCTTTCATGACACCTCTCTTTGTCTATGTTCTCATTCTTTCATAACACCGTTCTTTGTCTATGTTCTCATTCTTTCATAACACCGTTCTTTGTCTATGTTCTCCTTCATTAATTACATCTCTTTCCGTCTCTTTCTCCTTTTTCGTGACACTTGTCTCTTTCTCTAATATTCATCAACATCTTGTGCTGTCTCCAGGCCGAGGGTTGGCTACCATGGAGCTCCATTTCACACTGTCTCTTGTCCTGACAGTACACGCTGCTGTAGGTTCCCCTGTACATCTCTTATTGTTGTCTCAACCACTTTAGTCTGTATCCGCCTATGCCTCGCTGACCTTGTATGTCCCCCCCTCATGGTCACCTCGTCCACTCTTCCCATTATCCTAGAAACCCACGTCACAGCATCTTCATTGTTTCTGTTTCCCTACACTGCAAATTGTCCATGTTTTGGGCCGTACATGAATGCTGAGTAGCTGCAGCACATGTTTGTTATCAGTTTTACCTCTGATGTTATCTGCTGTGAGTACATCTTGTTATCAATGATCGTTACCATTTGTTTTCTTGCGTTTATTTGTCTCACCTGCTCCAACTATATCACCTACGCCACTTACCCTACCTGCCCCACCTACTCCACCTGCCCCACCTTATATTGTAATTATATTCATCGAAATAAAAAGGGGAATATCTAATAAATTCTCATTTGAAGTAAACGGGACAGTATTAAAACGGGCCAATGCATTCATGGAAATGATGTTAACTTCCGATGAAGATGTACAACAGAAGTGAGGTGCAGAATAACTCAGGGAAAACTGTTGCATACAAAGGAATGTGAACAGAAATTGTAATGTGCAATCTGTTAATCATATCAGAAGAAAGGCAAAATAGTTCTTTAATCAGTTCCGACATAGGTGTGAATCATGGACAATCAGATCAGTTCCGACATAGGTGTGAATCATGGACAATCAGATCAGTTCCGACATAGGTGTGAATCATGGACAATCAGATCAGTTCCGACATAGGTGTGAATCATGGACAATCAGATCAGTTCCGACATAGGTGTGAATCATGGACAATCAGATCAGTTCCGACATAGGTGTGAATCATGGACAATCAGATCAGTTCCGACATAGGTGTGAATCATGGACAATCAGATCAGTTCCGACATAGGTGTGAATCATGGACAATCAGATCAGTTCCGACATAGGTGTGAATCATGGACAATCAGATCAGTTCCGACATAAGTGTGAATCATGTAACAATCAGATCAGTTCCGACATAGGTGTGAATCATGGACAATCAGATCAGTTCCGACATAGGTGTGAATCATGGACAACCAGATCAGTTCCGACATAGGTGAGAATCATGGACAACCAGATCAGTTCCGACATAGGTGTGAATCATGGACAATCAGATCAGTTCCGACATAGGTGTGAATCATGGACAACCAGATCAGTTCCGACATAGGTGTGAATCATGGACAATCAGATCAGTTCCGACATAGGTGTGAATCATGGACAATCAGAGAACAAATAAGAAGGTTTTTTAGATGCCAGAAAAATGTCTCACAGACAAAACATTGGGAATGACATGGGCAACGTGAACGTGAGGCGAAATAAGAAAGTAGCAGAAGCGAGAATATCATTGTCAGCATGAGAAGGGAAGAGTCGGCTTAGTTTGTGACAACTGGGGAAACTGAGGAATAAAGAAACAGAGGCAAACAAGATACAACTATAAGAGAGGATTGAAGAGAATGAGTTGGTAGGTATAGGACAGCAGACTGTAAAATAATTGTAGAGATGGAGAGTTGTGGGGTTTCATGGTCGCCTACACCGGCTGGCTCAGTACTTGAGGACTATGATGACGTTAATGTTAACAGTGACCTCTCACATTACGTCTCTCTATACATCTAATGTTAACAACGAACTCCCTCACATTACGTCTCTCTATACATCTAATGTTAACAACGACCTCCCTCACATTGCGTCTCTCTATACATCTAATGTTAACAACGACCTCCCTCACATTGCGTCTCTCTATACATCTAATGTTAACAACGACCTCCATCACATTACGTCTCTCTCTATACATCTAATGTTAACAACGACTTCCCTCACATTACGTCTCTCTCTATACATCTAATGTTAACAACGACCTCCATCACATTACGTCTCTCTCTATACATCTAATGTTAACAACGACTTCCCTCACATTACGTCTCTCTCTATACATCTAATGTTAACAACGACCTCCATCACATTACGTCTCTCTCTATACATCTAATGTTAACAACGACCTCCATCACATTACGTCTCTCTCTATACATCTAATGTTAACAACGACTTCCCTCACATTACGTCTCTCTCTATACATCTAATGTTAACAACGACCTCCATCACATTACGTCTCTCTCTATAAATCTAATGTTAACAACGACCTCCATCACATTACGTCTCTCTCTATACATCTAATGTTAACAACGACTTCCCTCACATTACGTCTCTCTCTATACATCTAATGTTAACAACGACTTCCCTCACATTACGTCTCTCTCTATACATCTAATGTTAACAACGACTTCCCTCACATTACGTCTCTCTCTATACATATAATGTTAACAACGACTTCCCTCACATTACGTCTCTCTCTGTACATCTAATGTTAACAACGACTTCCCTCACATTGCGTCTCTCTCTATACATCTAATGTTAACAACGACCTCCATCACATTGCGTCTCTCTATACATCTATTGTTAACAACGAACTCCCTCACATTACGTCTCTCTCTATACATCTAATGTTAACAACGACCTCCATCACATTGCGTCTCTCTATACATCTAATGTTAACAACGACCTCCCTCACATTGCGTCTCTCTATACATCTAATGTTAACAACGACCTCCATCACATTACGTCTCTCTCTATACATCTAATGTTAACAACGACTTCCCTCACATTACGTCTCTCTCTATACATCTAATGTTAACAACGACTTCCCTCACATTACGTCTCTCTCTATACATCTAATGTTAACAACGACTTCCCTCACATTACATCTCTCTCTATACATCTAATGTTAACAACGACCTCCATCACATTACGTCTCTCTCTATACATCTAATGTTAACAACGACTTCCCTCACATTACGTCTCTCTCTATACATCTAATGTTAACAACGACTTCCCTCACATTACGTCTCTCTCTATACATCTAATGTTAACAACGACCTCCATCACATTACGTCTCTCTCTATACATCTAATGTTAACAACGACCTCCATCACATTACGTCTCTCTCTATACATCTAATGTTAACAACGACTTCCCTCACATTACGTCTCTCTCTATACATCTAATGTTAACAACGACTTCCCTCACATTACGTCTCTCTCTATACATCTAATGTTAACAACGACCTCCATCATATTACGTCTCTCTCTATACATCTAATGTTAACAACGACTTCCCTCACATTACGTCTCTCTCTATACATCTAATGTTAACAACGACTTCCCTCACATTACGTCTCTCTCTATACATCTAATGTTAACAACGACTTCCCTCACATTACGTCTCTCTCTATACATCTAATGTTAACAACGACTTCCCTCACATTACGTCTCTCTCTGTACATCTAATGTTAACAACGACTTCCCTCACATTGCGTCTCTCTCTATACATCTAATGTTAACAACGACCTCCATCACATTGCGTCTCTCTATACATCTAATGTTAACAACGAACTCCCTCACATTACGTCTCTCTCTATACATCTAATGTTAACAACGACCTCCATCACATTGCGTCTCTCTATACATCTAATGTTAACAACGACCTCCCTCACATTGCGTCTCTCTATACATCTAATGTTAACAACGACCTCCCTCACATTGCTTCTCTCTATACATCTAATGTTAACAACGACCTCCATCACATTACGTCTCTCTCTATACATCTAATGTTAACAACGACTTCCCTCACATTACGTCTCTCTCTATACATCTAATGTTAACAACGACTTCCCTCACATTACGTCTCTCTCTATACATCTAATGTTAACAACGACTTCCCTCACATTACATCTCTCTCTATACATCTAATGTTAACAACGACCTCCATCACATTACGTCTCTCTCTATACATCTAATGTTAACAACGACTTCCCTCACATTACGTCTCTCTCTATACATCTAATGTTAACAACGACTTCCCTCACATTATGTCTCTCTCTATACATCTAATGTTAACAACGACTTCCATCACATTACGTCTCTCTCTGTACATATAATGTTAACAACGACTTCCCTCACATTACGTCTCTCTCTATACATCTAATGTTAACAGCGACCTCCATCACATTACGTTTCTCTCTATACATCTAATGTTAACAACGACTTCCCTCACATTACGTCTCTCTTTATACATCTAATGTTAACAACGACTTCCCTCACATTACGTATCTCTCTATACATCTAATGTTAACAACAACCTCCATCACATTACGTATCTCTCTATACATCTAATGTTAACAACGACCTCCATCACATTACGTCTCTCTCTATACATCTAATGTTAACAACGACTTCCCTCACATTACGTCTCTCTCTGTACATCTAATGTTAACAACGACTTCCCTCACATTACGTCTCTTTCTGTACATCTAATGTTAACAACGACTTCCCTCACATTACGTCTCTCTCTGTACATCTAATGTTAACAACGACTTCGCTCTTCATAACGTCTCCTATATGTCCAATGTGAACAACAAAGAAACAGACACACAAATACATAGCGTCAACATAGGAAACAGTGGAAACGTGACACCACCATAGGAAACAGTGGAAACGTGACACCACCATAGGAAACAGTGGAAACGTGACACCAACATAGGAAACAGTGGAAACGTGACACCACCATAGGAAACAGTGGAAACGTGACACCAACATAGGAAACAGTGGAAACGTGACACCAACATAGGAAACAGTGGAAACGTGACACCAACATAGGAAACAGTGGAATCGTGACACCAACATAGGAAACAGTGGAAACGTGACACAACATAGGAAACAGTGGAAACGTGACACCAACATAGGAAACAATGGAAACGTGACACCAACATAGGAAACAGTGGAAACGTGACACAACATATTAAACATAGGAAACGTAACAACAACATAGGAAACAATGGAAACGTGACACCAACATAGGAAACAGTGGAAACGTGACACAACATATTAAACATAGGAAACGTAACAACAACATAAGAAACAGTGGAAACGTGACACCTACATAGGAAAACAGTGGAAACGAGACATCAAAACACGCAACAGCGGAAACGTTATATTAACATAGGAAATAGTGGAAATGTGCCATCAACATAGGAAACAGTAGGAAAGTGATATCAGTATAGAAAGCAGTAGAAACGTCATGTCAACTTAGAAAACAGTGGACACGTCATGTCAACACAGGAAACATGACATTGACATGACCGGGGCAGCCGTCTGGACGTTGTCTTTCGCCGCTAGTAGATCGATACAAACGTCAATTATTGGGAAATGCTACTCACATCAGTTTTTTGTGATCGGGGATCAAACTGTGAGATGCCGGGCTTTTATCGACATCCATCTCTGTGTGAGTCTATGTGTGTCTGTATGTGTGTGTCAGTGTGTGATGTGAGTAAAAGCGTCTTTGAGAGCCTGTGTCACTGTGGGCTGGCATTGCCCTAATGATGTTTGTGAGTTCGTCTTCATTTTGTTTCTTTAGAGGTAGACACAATGTCGCGGGAATCTCTAGAGGTAGTCACAATGTCGCGGGAATCTCTAGAGGTAGTCACAATGTCGCGGGAATCTCTAGAGGTAGTCACAATGTCCAGGGAATCTCTAGAGGTAGTCACAATGTCGCGGGAATCTCTAGAGGTAGTCACAATGTCCAGGGAATCTCTAGAGGTAGTTACAATGTCCAGGGAATCTCTAGAGGTAGTCACAATGTCGCGGGAATCTCTAGAGGTGGTCACAATGTCGCGGGAATATCTAGAGGTTGTCACAATGTCGCGGGAATCTCTTTAGGGAGACACAATGTCGCTGGAATCTTTAGAGGGAGACACAATGTCGCGGGAGTCTATAGAGGAAGACACAATGTCGCTGGAATCTTTAGAGGGAGACACAATGTCGCGGGAGTCTATAGAGGAAGACACAATGTCGCGGGAATCTCTACAGGGAGACACAATGTCGCTGGAATCTCTAGAGGGAGACACAATGTCGCGGGAATCTCTAGAGGGAGACACAATGTCGCGTGAATCTCTAGAGGGAGACACAATGTCGCGGGAATCTCTAGAAGGAGACACAATGTCGCGTGAATCTCTAGAGGGAGACACAATGTCGCGTGAATCTCTAGAGGAAGACACAATGTCGCGTGAATCTCTAGAGGGAGACACAATGTCGCGTGAATCTCTAGAGGGAGACACAATGTCGCGTGAATCTCTAGAGGAAGACACAATGTCGCGTGAATCTCTAGAGGGAGACACAATGTCGCGTGAATCTCTAGAGGAAGACACAATGTCGCGTGAATCTCTAGAGGAAGACACAATGTCGCGTGAATCTCTAGAGGAAGACACAATGTCGCGTGAATCTCTAGAGGAAGACACAATGTCGCGTGAATCTCTAGAGGAAGACACAATGTCGCGTGAATCTCTAGAGGTAGTCTCAATGTCGCGGGAGTCTCTGCCTCAGCTTTGGCTCTTGTTTTGTCTTCCTGTTCGATCTACTTTTGGAGTCTTCGCGGACAGGAAGTTCTTGTTCTTTTAGTTCCTCTCACCGACAGGAAGTTCTTGTTCTTTTAGTTCCTCTCACCGACAGGAAGTTCTTATTCTTTTAGTTCCTCTCACCGACAGGAAGTTCTTATTCTTTTAGTTCCTCTCACCGACAGGAAGTTCTTGTTTTTTTAGTTCCTCTCACCGAAAGGAAGTTGTTGTTCTTTTAGTTCCTTTCACCGACAGGAAGTTCTTGTTCTTTTAGTTCCTCTCACCGAAATGAAGTTGTTGTTCTTTTAGTTCCTCTCACCGAAAGGAAGTTCTTGTTCTTTTAGTTCCTCTCACCGACAGGAAGTTCTTGTTCTTTTAGTTCCTCTCACCGACAGGAAGTTCTTGTTCTTTTAGTTCCTCTCACCGACAGGAAGTTCTTGTTCTTTTAGTTCCTCTCACCGACAGGAAGTTCTTGTTCTTTTAGTTCCTCTCACCGAAAGGAAGTTCTTGTTCTTTTAGTTGCTCTCACCGACAGGAAGTTGTTGTTCTTTTAGTTCCTCTCACCGACAGGAAGTTCTTATTCTTTTAGTTCCTCTCACCGACAGGAAGTTCTTGTTCTTTTAGTTCCTCTCACCGAAAGGAAGTTCTTGTTCTTTTAGTTCCTCTCACCGACAGGAAGTTCTTGTTCTTTTAGTTCCTCTCACCGACAGGAAGTTCTTGTTCTTTTAGTTCCTCTCACCGAAATGAAGTTGTTGTTCTTTTAGTTGCTCTCACCGACAGGAAGTTCTTATTCTTTTAGTTCCTCTCACCGACAGGAAGTTCTTGTTTTTTAGTTCCTCTCACCGACAGGAAGTTCCTATTCTTTTAGTTCCTCTCACCGACAGGAAGTTGTTGTTCTTTTAGTTCCTCTCACCGACAGGAAGTTCTTATTCTTTTAGTTCCTCTCACCGACAGGAAGTTGTTGTTCTTTTAGTTCCTCTCACCGACAGGAAGTTCTTATTCTTTTAGTTCCTCTCACCGACAGGAAGTTCTTGTTTTTTTAGTTCCTCTCACCGAAATGAAGTTGTTGTTCTTTTAGTTGCTCTCACCGACAGGAAGTTCTTGTTCTTTTAGTTGCTCTCACCGACAGGAAGTTCTTGTTCTCCTTGTACCCACCCACCCTCTCCCCAATCGTATGTCCTTAAAGTTGTCCATGTTGTGCGCCAATAAGTGGTTTTTCGCCAGTCCCTTTCTTTGACGGCATCATTCCATTTACAAACTTTCACTATTACCTGTACTATAGTTTGTACCAGACCGAGATCTTGAGTTAAGCCTATAGCAAAGCAATGTCCTTCACCTTACAGCCCTTTATGTGGACCCTAAGGCCAGGATATGATTGTCCACGCTCACCCAAAATGGCGGAGATCAGCAGACAGGCGTGTCAGACAGGTCTGCATGTTGCAACAGTTAGACGCTACATAACAGACATATCTTTTGTTCATTTCTCACATGCTGGAATATCTTCACTCGTGTTGTTAACTCATGTTGGAATATCTTCAGTCATGTTGAAATATCTTCACTCGTGTTGGAATATCTTCAGTCATGTTGGAATATCTTCAGTCATGTTGGAATATCTTCACTCGTGTTGGAATATCTTCACTCGTGTTGGAATATCTTCAGTCATGTTGGAATATCTTCAGTCATGTTGGAATATCTTCACTCGTGTTGGAATATCTTCACTCGTGTTGGAATATCTTCAGTCATGTTGGAATATCTTCAGTCATGTTGGAATATCTTCACTCGTGTTGGAATATCTTCAGTCATGTTGGAATATCTTCAGTCATGTTGGAATATCTTCACTCATGTTGGAATATCTTCAGTCATGTTGGAATATCTTCACTCGTGTTGGAATATCTTCAATCATGTTCAAATATCTTCACTCATGTTGGAATATCTTCACTCATGTTGGAATATCTTCACTCGTGTTGGAATATCTTCACTCGTGTTGGAATATCTTCACTCGTGTTGTTCACTCGTGTTGGAATATCTTCACTCGTGTTGGAATATCTTCACTCGTGTTGTTCACTCGTGTTGGAATATGTTCACTTGTGTTGTTCACTCGTGTTGTTCACTCGTGTTGTTCACTCGTGTTGGTCACTCGTGTTGTTCACTCGTGTTATTCACTCATGTTGGAATATCTTCACTCATGTTGTTCACTCGTGTTGTTCACTCGTGTTGGAATATCTTCACTCGTGTTGTTCACTCATGTTGGAATAGCTTCACTCGTGTTGTTCACTCATGTTGGAATATCTTCACTCGTGTTGTTCACTCATGTTGGAATATCTTCACTCGTGTTGTTCACTCATGTTGGAATATCTTCACTCGTGTTGTTCACTCGTGTTGGGATATCTTCACTCGTGTTGTTCACTCATGTTGGAATATCTTCACTCGTGTTTGTTCACTCGTGTTGTTCACTCGTGTTGTAATATCTTCACTCTTGTTGTTCATTCGTGTTCACTCGTGTTGGAATATCTTCACTCGTGATGGAATATCTTCACTCGTGTTGGAATATCTTCACTCATGTTGGAATATCTTCACTCGTGATGGAATATCTTCACTCGTGTTGGAATATCTTCACTCGTGATGGAATATCTTCACTCGTGATGGAATATCTTCACTCATGTTGGAATATCTTCACTCGTGTTGTTCACTCAAGCTGGAATATCTTCACTCTTGTTGTTCACTCATGTTGGAATATCTTCACTCGTGTTGGAATATTTTCACTCATGTTGGAATATCTTTACTCGTGATGGAATATCTTCACTCGTGTTGGAATATCTTCACTCGTGATGGAATATCTTCACTCGTGATGGAATATCCTCACTCGTGTTGTTCACTCAAGCTGGAATATCTTCACTCTTGTTGTTCACTCGTGTTGTTCACTCATGTTGTTCACTCATGTTGGAATATCTTCACTCGTGTTGTTCACTCATGTTGGAATAGCTTCACTCGTGTTGTTCACTCATGTTGGAATATCTTCACTCGTGTTGTTCACTCATGTTGGAATATCTTCACTCGTGTTGTTCACTCATGTTGGAATATCTTCACTCGTGTTGTTCACTCGTGTTGGGATATCTTCACTCGTGTTGTTCACTCATGTTGGAATATCTTCACTCGTGTTGTTCACTCGTGTGTTCACTCGTGTTGGGATATCTTCACTCGTGTTGTTCACTCATGTTCACTCGTGTTGGAATATCTTCACTCGTGATGGAATATCTTCACTCGTGTTGGAATATCTTCACTCATGTTGGAATATCTTCACTCGTGATGGAATATCTTCACTCGTGTTGGAATATCTTCACTCGTGATGGAATATCTTCACTCGTGATGGAATATCTTCACTCATGTTGGAATATCTTCACTCGTGTTGTTCACTCAAGCTGGAATATCTTCACTCTTGTTGTTCACTCATGTTGGAATATCTTCACTCGTGTTGGAATATTTTCACTCATGTTGGAATATCTTCACTCGTGATGGAATATCTTCACTCGTGTTGGAATATCTTCACTCGTGATGGAATATCTTCACTCGTGATGGAATATCCTCACTCGTGTTGTTCACTCAAGCTGGAATATCTTCACTCTTGTTGTTCACTCGTGTTGTTCACTCATGTTGTTCACTCATGTTCAAATATTTTCACTCGTGTTGTTCACTCGTGTTGTTCACTCATGTTGGAATATCCTCACTCGTGTTGTTCACTCAAGCTGGAATATCTTCACTCGTGTTGTTCACTCGTGTTGTTCACTCATGTTGGAATATCTTCACTCGTGTTGTTCACTCATGTTGGAATATCTTCACTCGTGTTGTTCACTCATGTTGGAATATCTTCACTCGTGTTGTTCACTCGTGTTGTTCACTCTTGTTGGAATATCTTCACTCGTGTTGTTCACTCTTGTTGGAATATCTTCACTCGTGTTGTTCACTCGTGTTGTTCACTCTTGTTGGAATATCTTCACTCGTGTTGTTCACTCTTGTTGGAATATCTTCACTCGTGTTGTTCACTCGTGTTGTTCACTCGTGTTGTTCACTCTTGTTGGAATATCTTCACTCGTGTTGTTCACTCGTGTTGTTCACTCGTGTTGTTCACTCTTGTTGGAATATCTTCACTCGTGTTGTTCACTCTTGTTGGAATATCTTCACTCGTGTTGTTCACTCGTGTTGTTCACTCTTGTTGGAATATCTTCACTCGTGTTGTTCACTCTTGTTGGAATATCTTCACTCGTGTTGTTCACTCGTGTTGTTCACTCTTGTTGGAATATCTTCACTGGTGTTGTTCACTCGTGTTGGAATATCTTCACTCGTGTTGTTCACTCGTGTTGGAATATCTTCACTCATGTTGTTCACTCGTGTTGTTCACTCGTGTTGGAATATCTTCACTTATGTTGTTCACTCGTGTTGTTCACTCGCGTTGTTCACTCATGTTGGAATATCTTCAGTCGTGTTGTTCACTCTTGTTGGAATATCTTCACTCGTGTTGTTCACTCGTGTTGTTCACTCTTGTTGGAATATCTTCACTGGTGTTGTTCACTCGTGTTGGAATATCTTCACTCATGTTGTTCACTCGTGTTGTTCACTCTTGTTGGAATATCTTCACTCGTGTTGTTCACTCGTGTTGGAATATCTTCACTCGTGTTGTTCACTCGTGTTGGAATATCTTCACTCATGTTGTTCACTCGTGTTGTTCACTCTTGTTGGAATATCTTCACTCATGTTGTTCACTCTTGTTGGAATATCTTCACTGGTGTTGTTCACTCGTGTTGGAATGTCTTCACTCATGTTGTTCACTCGTGTTGTTCACTCTTGTTGGAATATATTCTCTCGTGTTGTTCACTCGTGTTGGAATATCTTCACTCGTGTTGTTCACTCGTGTTGGAATATCTTCACTCATGTTGTTCACTCGTGTTGTTCACTCTTGTTGGAATATCTTCACTCGTGTTGTTCACTCTTGTTGGAATATCTTCACTCGTGTTGTTCACTCTTGTTGGAATATCTTCACTCGTGTTGTTCACTCTTGTTGGAATATCTTCACTCGTGTTGTTCACTCTTGTTGGAATATCTTCACTCGTGTTGTTCACTCTTGTTGGAATATCTTCACTCGTGTTGTTCACTCTTGTTGGAATATCTTCACTCGTGTTGTTCACTCGTGTTGACATATCTTCACTCTTGTTGTTCACTCGTGTTGTTCACTCGTGATGGAATATCTTCACTGGTGTTGTTCACTCGTAATGGAATATCTTCACTCCTGTTGTTCACTCGTGATGGGATATCTTCACTCGTGTTGTTCACTCGTGATGGGATATCTTCACTCGTGTTGTTCACTCGTGATGGGATATCTTCACTCGTGTTGTTCACTCGTGATGGAATATCTTCACTCGTGTTGTTCACTCGTGATGGGATATCTTCACTCGTGTTGTTCACTCGTGATGGAATATCTTCACTCGTGTTGTTCACTCTTTTTGGAATATTTTCATTTGTGTTGTTCACTCGTGATGGAATATCTTCACTCGTGTTGATCACTCGTGTTGTTCACTCTTGTTGGAATATCTTCACTCGTGTTGTTCACTCTTGTTGGAATATCTTCACTCGTGTTGTTCACTTGTGTTGACATATCTTCACTCTTGTTGTTCACTCGTGTTGTTCACTCGTGATGGAATATCTTCACTCGTATTGTTCACTCGTGATGGAATATCTTCACTCGTGTTGTTCACTCGTGATGGGAAGAATATCTTCACTCGTGTTGTTCACTCGTGATGGGATATCTTCACTCGTGTTGTTCACTCGTGATGGAATATCTTCACTCGTATTGTTCACTCGTGATGGAATATCTTCACTCGTGTTGTTCACTCGTGATGGGAAGAATATCTTCACTCGTGTTGTTCACTCGTGATGGGATATCTTCACTCGTATTGTTCACTCGTGATGGGATATCTTCACTCGTGTTGTTCACTCGTGATGGAAAGAATATCTTCACTCGTGTTGTTCACTCGTGATGGATTATCTTCACTCGTGTTGGAATATCTTCGCTCGTGTTGTTCACTCGTGTTGGAATATCTTCTCTCGTGTTGTTCACTCGTGTTTGAATATCTTCACTCGTGTTGAAATATCTTCACTCGTGTTAGAATATCTTCACTCGTGATGTTCACTCGTGTTAGAATATCTTCACTCGTGTTGGAATATCTTCACTCGTGTTTTAATATCTTCACTCGCGTTGGAATATCTTCACTCGTGTTGGAATTCTTTTGTAATATCTTTACTCGTTGATTACTTACTTGCTTGCCTAATAAAATGCCTACTTACTTCTCTACCATTATTCCTACCTACCTGTTCCTACCTGTCTGTCTGACACAGTGTCTACTTCTCCACCTGTTTGCCTATCTATCTGCCTTCCTAACACAGTGTCTACCTCTCCACCTGTTTGCCTACCTATCTGCCTGCCTAACAGACGGTCTACTTCTCCACCTGTTTGCCTACCTATCTGCCTGCCTAACAGACGGTCTACTTCTCCACCTGTTTGCCTACCTATCTGCCTGCCTAACAGACGGTCTACCTCTCCACCTGTTTGCCTACCTATCTGCCTGCCTAACAGACGGTCTACTTCTCCACCTGTTTGCCTACCTATCTGCCTGCCTAACAGACGGTCTACTTCTCCACCTGTTTGCCTATCTATCTGCCTGCCTAACAGACGGTCTACTTCTCCACCTGTTTGCCTATCTATCTGCCTTCCTACCCCAGTACCTGTATGCCGTTCTCTGTAGCTAAAACGTGTCTAGTTATCGTTTGTGTAGACACGTCCCTGGGGTACGAATATTGCCTGGAACCTTTTATCGAATTGAATGAATGCAATTATGAGATATCTACAATTATTCTTCTTATTTCCTTCCTTATTTGCCTTTCAGCTTTGATGAGAAATATAATCTCTAGCTCTTCTGTTGGCCTCTTCTGCTATTATGTTTTTAATATTCCATCAGTCCATCATTTTCATCGTCGGCCCTTGTGTCTGGTGTTCTCGCAACGTTTGTTGATGGCTCGCCGTGTCGTGCGTTGATCTTTCTGCCTTGTCATGTGACAGAAACATTTTATCTGTTGTTTCTTTATATATTCTATAGCGGGAATTATTCCTAGCTGTTTTCTCAGCTCTTCATTTCTGATCTTATCTCTCAGGATGTCTCCTTTCCTTTCATCTCAGTACAGGTTATTTTTCTTATTGTTCTTGCATCTAGGGTCCAGGTCTGGCATTGGTAGCACAACGTTGGGATGAAGATTGTGTTGTAGAGTGCCCGTTTTGCCTCTAGAGTTATTTCCTTGTTGGACAATAGTGGTGATAGCTGTCCAATGATTTGACAAGTTTTGTTGCAAGTTGAGTCTATCTCTGCTGTTTGTGAATTGTCATTTGCCACTGGATTTCCTAGGTATTTAAATTCCTCTACCTGTTTTAATTGCCTGCCGTCTATAGTTATGTAGATATTATGTATCTCTTTTGTGATATTCATGTTTTGTTGATTTTCATGTTGTATTTTGTGTCTGTGCTGTTAAGCCTATTTGAGTGTTCTTGTAGGTCTTCTATTTGTCCATGTAGTAATTCCTGAACGTCAGCAAATAGAAGCTCGTTGATCTCCCCTGTCTCGGACGAGTTGGCTGACATATGTAGTCCATGTAGGTCATAAACATTAGGGTAGATAGTAGACATTAGTATTGTACCGCACTTATCGGATTGTTGAAATGCTAAAATATTCATATCCTGAAATGTGCTCAAAACAAAGTAATCGTAAAGGGAAATACGGGATCAAATGTCTGTAGACAGAAACATGACTCGGGAAACGGACATTGCTGCACCAGCGTAATTGTTAAAAGTCAAACAAGATTAATGTCATAACCCCTTCTCTCCCCTTCCCCCCCTCCACAGCAACCTCACTTTATTTCTTTCCTCTAATTACTGGTACATCAACAAAGTGTGGGCAGCCCCTAGTACACGATGCAACATCTACCAGTGCCCATCTCTCCTCGTACACCTCGTACTCCTATCTGTCATTGAGATGGCACTTTCTTCAAACCAGGACTACCCCACCCCCTCCCCTCCCCTACACACACACACACACAAATAAGAGGACAAAGAGAAGCTTCTAGTCCCGGGAGAATTAATCGGCTAATGCGTGTCTCTCTACTTGACGGCACTGCTCCAGCTTCTTCTCAATCGAACTCAATTCCCAAGGCTGGCTTCTTGTTTACAACTCTATCTATCTATCTATCTATCTATCTATCTATCTATCTATCTATCTATCTATCTATCTATCTATCTATCTATCTATCTATCTATCTATCTATCTATCTATCTATCTATCTATCTATCTATCTATCTATCTATCTATCTATCTATCTGTCTGTCTGTCTGTCTGTCTGTCTGTCTGTCTGTCTGTCTGTCTGTCTGTCTCTGTCTGTCTGTCTGTCTGTCTGTCTGTCTGTCTGTCTGTCTGTCTGTCCGTCCGTCCGTCCGTCCGTCCGTCCGTCCGTCCGTCCGTCCGTCCGTCCGTCCGTCTGTCTGTCTGTCTCTCTGTCTGTCTGTCTCTGTCTGTCTGTCTGTCTGTCTATCTATCTATCTATCTATCTATCTATCTATCTATCTATCTATCTATCTATCTATCTATCTATCTTTGTCTGCCTGCATGCCTGCCACTCTCTATCTTTGTCTGCCTGCCACTCTCTATCTTTGTCTGTCTGTTTTAATGTGTGTTTGTGTATAGAGTATGTGAAAGTATTTGTTCTGTTCTGGTTTTTGTGGTGGTGGGTTTGTGTTTACCAGTTTGTGTTTATTTTTCTTCATCTTCGGCAATCATGACGTCATTCAGACCAGGACTCTGACCTCTCTTATGAAGGCTGGTGCCTCTTTCAGTGATTCGATTGCCTTGTAGAGTTTCTCTTCTAGGAAAGGTGGGCGTGGGCCACTTGACCTCCTCAGGTCTGTGTGCGGGAGGTCATCCTGTAGGACGTAATTTGTTGTGTTTACCATGTGTGTGTGTAGTTGGCAAATGTCAGGTTGACATGTGGCAGTGACAAGCACAACGTGAGTGGCTATAGAAACGTAGAAGTTGAAATGCCAAAGTCTACAAGAACAATTGCCTTCAACACCTGACGTGATGGCCATAGAACGCAGTCCTGATTGCCTTTACAACACAGCTCTCTAGCCGCACTTCACAAACTCACGTGACTCATTAACTTGCTTGCCTCTCCCCTCTCAGAAATACTTCTTTTGGCCGTCTACACAATCTATACAACGCTATTTCCTAAATTGTACACGCTATAGTGTTTAAGGCAACTGCCGATGGTTTGACACTCCCTGAAATCTAAAACGCATCACAACCACTGCTTGGCTAGCACCAATAATCTGACCTCAGAATACCTCTAAAGTACATATAACAAATAAATCATTTCAGATGAGTCTCCTTTAATCTCGACCCAAATTCTTTGAGCGAATCTTCTCTTGAATTCAGTACTTTTCTCTGTGACGTCACTTCCTACGAACTACAGAAATTCTCGAAATAAGATTCAACATATGAAGCTCACCATCTACAACAAGCTCTGATATCAACTCTTCTTCTGATGAACTCCGTATGCTCGTCTAGCTCAAGTGTCTGTCCCATTGACTTGTAAGCGCGTCAGGCTTATCGCCACCTTCTAATATAGCGGGTCCAGCCAAGCGTGGTCTATTATCGTATTGACTATTCTTTGTTTGACAGCCCCGTTAAGCAGTGTATGTGCCAAAGTCCGTTAAGCAGTGTATGTGCCAAAGTCCGTTAAGCAGTGTATGTGCCAAAGTCCGTTAAGCAGTGTATGTGCCAAAGTCCGTTAAGCAGTGTATGTGCCAAAGTCCGTTAAGCAGTGTATGTGCCAAAGTCCGTTAAGCAGTGTATGTGCCAAAGTCCGTTAAGCAGTGTATGTGCCAAAGTCCGTTAAGCAGTGTATGTGCCAAAGTTTATTGTCTGAATAGACAGTTTGGCTCATCTCTAATTAACAGCTAAGGTGTTTCACATCAACATCGCATTGCTGCAACATCTGTCACGTGGCTAAGGTATCATAAACATTTCAATAGACCAACATTTATCTAGGGCTAAGTTGATGTATTGATACTACCTCAGGCGGGGGTGGGGGTGGGGGTGGGGCTGTATTCTGTTGAGTAGAAATAGACAAGAAAATGCGTTGTTTTGAGAATAGCAAGATTCGGACATTCTCAACATTGACATACGGTCACGTGTGCTCGAGAGTGGGGTGTGCTCATTATAAGAGTGGGTGAAGGCGTGACCCAATGATGGTAGTTGAATAGATGCTGCTGGGGGAATGAGTGGGAGTGGAGGAGTGGTGGACATGAGAATGAGAGTTGTTGAAAGGAGCCAGTATTGGGGTGTAGTATACACTCACACCAGGTATGATGATAGCTTTACATACAAGATATGATGATAGCTTTACACACAAGATATGATGATAGCTTTACATACAAGATAGGATGATAGCTTTACATACAAGGTGTGATGATAGCTTTACTTACAAGGCATGGTGATAGCTTTACACACAAGGCATGGTGATAGCTTTACACACAATCTATGATGATAACTTTACACACAAGGTATGGAGATAACTTTACACACAAGGTATGGTAATAGCTTTACACACAAGGCGTGGTGATAGATTTACACACAAGGCATGATGATAGCTTTACACACAAGATATGATGATAACTTTACACACAAGGTATGATGATAGCTTTACACACAAGCTATGGTGATAGCTTTACATACAAGGTATGGTGACAGCTTTACATACAAGGTATGGTGATAGCTTTACACACAAGGTATGGTGATAGCTTTAAACACATGGTATAGTGATAGCTTTGCACACAAGGTTTGATGATAGCTTTGCACACAAGGTTTGATGATATCTTTACACGCAAGATATGGTGGTAGCTTTACATATAAGATATAATGATAGTTTTGCATACAAGATATGATGATAGCTTTACACACAAGGTATGGTGATAGCGACCCCATTACCCCAAAAATCATGTGCTGAAGGTCTGTAAAATTTATGGTCACTAACACATATTCCTTATATGCCACTTGGCGTGACGGGGTACTTTACTTTTTTATGGTGATAGCTTTACACACAAGGTATGGTGATAGCTTTACACACAAGGTATGGCGATAGCTTTACAAAAAAAAAAGGAACACAACAAAATACTAACGTTTCGGCCAACATGCCGAAGCAAGGAAATTCTGAATCATCTGAACATGATAAAAGAACTACTTAAAACAATCAGAAAGTAGCCAACCTTCGATGTGGAGACGTCATCCAGTGAATGAATGACGTTCTCTAGTAGCCAACCTTCGATGTGGAGACGTCATCCAGTGAATGAATGACGTTCTCTAGTAGCCAACCTTCGATGTGGAGACGTCACCCAATGAATGAATGACGTTCTCTAGTAGCCAACCTTCGATGTGGAGACGTCACCCAATGAATGAATGACGTTCTCTAGTAGCCAACCTTCGATGTGGAGACGTCACCCAATGAATGAATGACGTTCTCTAGTAGCCAACCTTTGATGTGGAGACGTCATCCAATGAATGAAGCAAACTTTTCTCCTTCAAGATTTCCGCAACTGTATCTGGGAGAAAAATTTGACAAACCAGGATAAACTTAACCAACCAGATTAAACTTGACCAACCAGGATAACTTTGACCAACCAGTATAAATTTGACCAACCAGGACAAACTTGACCATGCAGGATAAACTTGACCAAACAGGATAAACTTGACCAACCAGTATAAACTTGACCAACCAGGATAAACTTGACCATCCAGGAAAAACTTGACCAACCAGGATAAACTTGACCAACCAGTATAAACTTGACCAACCAGTATAAACTTGACCAACCAGGATAAACTTGACCATCCATGATAAAACTTGACCAGCCAGGATAAACTTGACCAACCAGGATAAACTTGACCAACCAGTATAAACTTGACCAACCAGTATAAACTTGACCAAGCAGGATAAACTTGACCAACCAGTATAAACTTGACCAACCAGGACAAACTTGAACATCCAGGATAAACTAGACCAACCAGGATAGACTTGACCATGCAGGATAAACTTGACCAACCAGGATAAACTTGACCATGCAGGATAAACTTGACCAACCAGGATAAACTTGACCAACCAGGATAAACTTGACCATGCAGGACAAACTTGACCAACCAGGATAAACTTGACCAACCAGGATAAACTTGACCATGGAGGATAAACTTGACCAACCAGGATAAACTTGACCATGGAGGATAAACTTGACCAACCAGGATAGACTTGACCATGCAGGATAAACTTGACCAACCAGGATAAACTTGACCATGAAGGATAAACTTGACCAACCGGGATAAACTTGACCATGGAGGATAAACTTGACCAACCAGGATAAACTTGACCATGGAGGATAAACTTGACCAACCAGGATAAACTTGACCATGGAGGATAAACTTGACCAACCAGGATAAACTTGACCAACCATGATAAACTTGACCAACCATGATAAACTTGACCAACCAGGATAAACTTGACCAACCAGGATAAACTTGACTCAACCAGGATAAACTTGAGCCAACCAGGATAAACTTTACCAACCATGATTACTTGACCAACCAGGATAAACTTGACCAACCAGGATAAACTTGACCAACCATGATAAACTTGACCAACCAGGATAACTTAACCAAAATAAACTTCACAACCATGATAACTTGACCAACCAGGATAAACTTTACCAACCATGATAACGTGACCAACGAGGATAAACTTGACCAACCAAAATAAACTTCACCAACCATGATAAACTTGACCAACCAGGATAAGCTTGACCAACCATGATAAACTTGACCAACCAGGATAACTTCACCAACCAAAATAAACTTCACCAACCATGATAACTTGACCAACCAGGATAAACTTGACCAACCAAAATAAACTTCACAAACCATGATAAACTTGACCAACCAGGATAAACTTGACCAACCAGGATAAACTTGACCTACCATGATAAACTTGACCAACCAGTATAAACTAAACCAACCAGGATAAACTTGACCAACGAGGATAAACTTGATCAACCATGGTAAACTTGACCAAGCAAGATAATCTTGACCAACCAGGATAAACTTGACCAACCAGGAATAACTTGACCAAGCAAGATAACCAGGATAAACTTGACCAACCATGATAAACTTGACTAACCATGATAAACTTGACTAACCATGATAAACTTGACTAACTATGATAAACTTGACTAACTATGATAAACTTGACTAACTATGATAAACTTGACTAACTATGATAAACTTGACTAACTATGATAAACTTGACCAACCATGATAAACTTGACCAACCAGGATAAACTTGACCACCATGATAAACTTGACCAACAAGGATAAACTTGACCAACCAGGATAAACTTGACCAACCAGGATAAACTTGTGAAACGGTCGCTGGAGTGAAAGTTTCTCGACGAGGTAAAGTCAGATCAGCCCCTTCCATTTCTCCACCAGATGACGACATGTGAGTGTCCCTTGGTAGCCAACTCCAGAATATAGGCAGGCATGTCCATGGTTTACGGTCGCTATGGAGGTTCAGTTGTTGAACAGATATTCAAACCACAGATTTACTGAAGTACAAAAAATAACAATTTGACTGAATCATTCAAGGTATACTATTTGTCTGATGCCATCTTAGCGGCTAGAGCTGATATGGGTGAGTAGGAACGATATCACCAAGAGCTTCCATAGATGCGTGGCTGTGTAGCATCTATAGCTCCCATAAGTGTGTAGCAGTGAAGCATATATAGCTGTCATAAGTGTGTGGCAGTGAAGCATATATAGCTGCCATAAGTGTGTAGCAGTGTCGCATCTACAGCTCTCGTAAGTGTGTAGCAGTGTAGCATCTATAGCTCCCGTAGGGGTGTAGCAGTGTAGCATCTATAGCTCCCATATGTGTGTAGCATCTATAGCTCCCGTAGGGGTGTAGCAGTGTAGCATCTATAGCTCCCATATGTGTGTAGCAGTGTAGCTTCTATAGCTCCCATAAGTGAGTAGTAGTGTATCATCTATAGCTCCCATAGATGTGTAGCATCTATAGCTCCCGTAGGAGTGTAGCAGTGTAACATATATAGCTCCCATATGTGTGTAGCAGTGTAGCTTCTATAGCTCCCATAAGTGAGTAGTAGTGTATCATCTATAGCTCCCGTAGGGGTGTAGCAGTGTAGCTTCTATAGCTCCCATAGGTGTGTAGTAGTGTAGCATCTATAACTCCCATAAGTGTGTAGCAGTGTTACATCTATAGCTCCCATAGGTGTGTAGCAGTGTAACATCTATAGCTCCCCTAGGTGAGTAGCAGTGTAGCATCTATATCTCCCATAGGTGTGTAGCAGTGTTACATCTATAGCTCCCATAGGTGTGTAGCAGTGTAACATCTATAGCTCCCCTAGGTGTGTAGCAGTGTAGCATCTATAGCTCCCCTAGGTGTGTAGCAATGTAACATCTATAGCTCCCATAGGTGTGTAGCAGTGCAACATCTATAGCTCCCATAGGTGTAGCAGTATAACATCTATAGCTCCCATATGTGTGTAGCAGTATAACATCTATAGCTCCCATAGGTGTGTAGCAGTGTAACATCTATAGCTCCCATAGGTGTGTAGCAGTGTAGCATCTATATCTCGCATTAGTGTGTAGCAGTGTTGCATCTATAGCTCCCGTTAGTGTATATCTGTGTAGCATCTATAGCTCCCATAAGTGTGTAGCATCTATAACTCCCATGTGTGTGTAGCAGTGTAGCATCTATAGCTCCATAGGTTTATAACAGTGTAGCATCTATAGCTCCAATAAGTTTATATCAGTGTAGCATCTATAGCTCCCATAAGTGTGTAGTAGTGTAACATCCATAGCTCCCATATGTGTGTAGCAGTTTAGCATCTATAGCTCCCATAGGTATGTAGCAGTGTAGCATTTATAGCTCCCATAGGTGTATAGCAGTGTAGAATCTATAGCTCCCATAGGCGTAGCAGTGTAACATCTATAGCTCCCATAGGTGTGCAGCAATGATGTCAGGTCACAGCAATGATTTCAGGTCACGGCAATGGTGTCAGTTCACAGCAATGGTGTCAGGTCACAGCAATGGTGTCAGGTCACAGCAATGGTGTCAGGTCACAGCAATGGTGTCAGGTCACAGCAATGGTGTCAGGTCACAGCAATGGTGTCAGGTCACAGCAATGGTGTCAGGTCACAGCAATGGTGTCAGGTCACAGCAATGATGTCAGGTCACGGCAATGATGTCAGGTCACGGCAATGGTGTCAGGTCACGGCAATGATGTCAGGTCACGGCAATGGTGTCAGGTCACGGCAATGGTGTCAGGTCACGGCAATGATTCAGGTCACGGCAATGATGTCAGGTCACGGCAATGGTGTCAGGTCACGGCAATGATGTCAAGTCATCGACTGTATAATTCTCCTCGTCCGTGTTTCATGTCCTTCAAGTTCTGCAGACATTACTCGTGCCCTGTCTGTACTAACTCCAACAAACTTCAGCCAACCCAAGCCACGAGACGTTATGGACATGCCTAACCTGTCAAATACTTCTACAGCTGCAGCGTGCACCAACAAGAAGATTAACAGTCAGTCACAGTAAACATCTCTCTCTTACTTATATCTAACCTAGCACAGTAAGGTCACCCATAAACATCTCTCTCTTACTCATATCTAACCTAACACAGTAAGGTCACAGTAAACATCTCACCCCTGCTCATATCTAACCTAACACAGTAAGGTCACAGTAAACATCTCTCTCCTACTCATATCTAACCTAACACAGTAAGGTCACAGTAAACATCTCACTCCTGCTCATATCTAACCTAACACAGTAAGGTCACAGTAAACATCTCACTCCTGCTCATATCTAACCTAACACAGTAAGGTCACAGTAAACATCTCACTCCTACTCATATCTAACCTAACACAGTAAGGTCACAGTAAACATCTCACTCCTGCTCATATCTAACCTAACACAGTAAGGTCACAGTAAACATCTCTCTCCTACTCATATCTAACCTAACACAGTAAGGTCACAGTAAACATCTCACTCCTGCTCATATCTAACCTAACACAGTAAGGTCACCGTAAACATCTCTCTCTTACTCTATCTAACCTAGCACAGTAAGGTCACCGTAAACATCTCTCCCCTACTCATATCTAACCTATCACAGTAAGGTCACCGTAAACATCTCTCCCCTACTCATATCTAACCTATCACAGTAAGGTCACCGTAAACACATCTCTCTCCTACTCATATCTAACCTAACACAGTAAGGTCACCGTAAACATCTCTCTCCTACTCATATCTAACCTAACACAGTAAGGTCACCGTAAACATCTCTCTCCTACTCATATCTAACCTAACACAGTAAGGTCACCGTAAACATCTCTCTCCTGCTCATATCTAACCTAACACAGTAAGGTCACAGTAAACATCTCACTCCTACTCATATCTAACCTAACACAGTAAGGTCACAGTAAACATCTCTCTCCTGCTCATATCTAACCTAACACAGTAAGGTCACCGTAATCATCTCTCTCCTGCTCATATCTAACCTAACACAGTAAGGTCACCGTAATCATCTCTCTCCTGCTCATATCTAACCTATCACAGTAAGGTCCCTTTGTGTTTTGATGTTTGTTGTTTCGTCAAACAGAAGATCAAATTGGGGAGGAGGGGAGGGGGGGGGGGGAGAGAGAGAGATGTGAATAATTTGTAATTGCTGCTGGGAGATAATGGCTAAGGGAGCGTCGCTAACTAAGTGTGGAGTCCGAGAAAAACGTGAAATTAAAGCAATGTCTTTATCAGGTTTCTTGTTGATCAATAGGGAGACCATGATTGGTGCACCCATTAGTTGTGTAGTTGTTGAGCACACATGCCCGGTTGTTGTTGATGTTAGTTGAGGAACTTCACATTCGTTGTGTTTGTTGTCACCAGTTGTACTCTGTTTGCTTTACTAACTTGCAACGTTTTCGAGCCTCATGTCTGTTTCTTTTAACTTGAAAAAAAATCTCTTTGTGGCGTGTTCTTTATATTGAGTGTCGAGATGTGATTCGCTGTTGTAGCCGTTCATTTACCTCGGTGACCGTTCATTTACCTCGCTAGACAATATAGCGTAACGCGCGCACGCACGCACACACACACACACGCACACACACACACGCACGCACACACACACACGCACACACACACACACACGCACACACACACACACACGCGCGCACGTGGTAGTTACTTGTCTTCAGGACATGAACACGTGATTGACGCGGCACTTGTTGCTTGCTCTAACGGCGCCACTTTTACCTTCAACACAACGCTCCCTCGGCGCCATTTTGTTTTAAAGTGCTTCCGTTCTGGAGCTCTTGCAAAGTCATTTAACGAAACCGAGTGTTGTAACATTGGAACGTCTCTGTATGAGACAGTAACCGAGTGTTGTAACATTGGAACGTCTCTGTATGAGACAGTAACCGAGTGTTGTAACATTGGAACGTCTCTGTATGAGACAGTAACCCGAGTGTTGTAACATTGGAACGTCTCTGTATGAGACAGTAACCGAGTGTTGTAACATTGGAACGTCTCTGTATGAGACAGTAACCGAGTGTTGTAACATTGGAACGTCTCTGTATGAGACAGTAACCGAGTGTTGTAACATTGGAACGTCTCTGTATGAGACAGTAACCGAGTGTTGTAACATTGGAACGTCTCTGTATGAGACAGTAACCGAGTGTTGTAACATTGGAACGTCTCTGTATGAGACAGTAACCGAGTGTTGTAACATTGGAACGTCTCTGTATGAGACAGTAACCGAGTGTTGTAACATTGGAACGTCTCTGTATGAGACAGTAACCGAGTGTTGTAACATTGGAACGTCTCTGTATGAGACAGTAACCGAGTGTTGTAACATTGGAACGTCTCTGTATGAGACAGTAACCGAGCCGCTCTATTATGGTAAATCAAAGAAGAAATCAGGCAGGAAATAGTTCTGAATTCTCACATTGACACTGAATGTCTTCCAATCTCTCTTCTCGCCACTTCTTACCGTGTGTAAATTAGCAGGAAATGCCAGGAGCTACCACTCAGTGTCATTCAGCTAATCTTCTCAACGTGTGCAACGATATCACGGGGCTACTGCATGTTCCGCTATCAAAGGATTTCTTTTTATCAAAAATGTGTGTGTTCGTCATCTATCTCCTACTAATGAAGCCGGTTGGTTAAAAATGCAATGTTTGTCGCACGAGTTGGCCATTAGCATTTCGATGTGTGCCCTTTTCTTCTTGCTCTCATTCATGGCCCCATTCTATATCAGTCTCGTGTGACATCGACGAGGGTTGGTTAAGTGCAACTAACAGACACGACTTACACAGCTGGGATGTAGAACTGAGGGGTCGATGAAGATCGGGTTTCATTAGAAGGCATAAAAAGCTAATGGTAAACGGTGAAATAGAGGACATCAATAATGTTGTTTGTGACATTGAAGACAAACTTAGAACATTAGCCACTAATGGATCAACTTTTCTATCCTACTTGTGGCTTCTTCACATATTTTAGCCCTCGCTTCACGCTCGTTACAAATTTCTCGACGAGTGGTCATTGACGTCAATAATGTTAAGTCAAGCTTTGCATAAAAACACAATCCTAGAAGATAATAACTGATGGGAAGATAATAACTGATGGGAAGATAATAACTGATGGGAAGATAATAACTGATGGGAAGATAATAACTGATGGGAAGATAATAACTGATGGGAAGATAATAGCTGATGGGAAGATAATAGCTGATTGGAAGATAATAGCTGATGGGATGATAATAACTTATGGGAAGATAATAGCTGATGGGAAGATAATAACTGATGGGAAGATAATAACTGATGGGAAGATAATAACTGATGGGAAGATAATAGCTGATGGGAAGATAATAACTGATGGGAAGATAATAACTGATGGGAAGATAATAACTTATGGGAAGATAATAGCTGATGGGAAGATAATAGCTGATGGGAAGATAATAACTGATGGGAAGATAATAACTGATGGGAAGATAATAACTGATGGGAAGATAATAACTGATGGGAAGATAATAACTGATGGGAAGATAATAACTGATGGGAAGATAATAACTGATGGGAAGATAATAGCTGATGGGAAGATAATAGCTGATGGGAAGATAATAGCTGATGGGAAGATAATAGCTGATGGGAAGATAATAGCTGATGGGAAGATAATAACTGATGGGAAGATAATAACTGATGGGAAGATAACAGCTGATGGGAAGATAACAGCTGATGGGAAGATAATAACTGATGGGAAGATAATAACTGATGGGAAGATAATAACTGATGGGAAGATAATAACTGATGGGAAGATAATAACTGATGGGAAGATAATAACTGATGGGAAGATAATAACTGATGGGAAGATAATAACTGATGGGAAGATAATAGCTGATGGGAAGATAATAGCTGATTGGAAGATAATAGCTGATGGGATGATAATAGCTGATGGGAAGATAATAGCTGATGGGAAGATAATAGCTGATGGGAAGATAATAACTGATGGGAAGATAATAACTGATGGGAAGATAATAGCTGATGGGAAGATAATAGCTGATGGGAAGATAATAACTGATGGGAAGATAATAACTTATGGGAAGATAATAGCTGATGGGAAGATAATAGCTGATGGGAAGATAATAACTGATGGGAAGATAATAACTGATGGGAAGATAATAACTGATGGGAAGATAATAACTGATGGGAAGATAATAACTGATGGGAAGATAATAGCTGATGGAAGATAATAGCTGATGGGAAGATAATAGCTGATGGGAAGATAATAGCTGATGGGAAGATATAGCTGATGGGAAGATAATAGCTGATGGGAAGATAACAGCTGATGGGAAGATAACAGCTGATGGGAAGATAACAGCTGATGGGAAGATAACAGCTGATGGGAAGATAATAGCTGATGGGAAGATAATAGCTGATGGGAAGATAATAGCTGATGGGAAGATAATAGCTGATGGGAAATAATAGCTGATGAGAAGATAATAGCAAATGGTTTGTCTTAGGGAGCAAGAAAATAAATGGTTTGCGTTTGTGAAGGAACAAGAAGGAATAATACAATAAAAGGTAGTAAGTGGCCAGAAGCAATGAGAAAGCTAAGACAAACTATTGGTTGTACACTGACGAGAAATCATGAACAGCCAAACGGGAAGAAAATCTCAAAGAAGTGGGAGATCAGTAGCAAAGAACATCACAATAAACAAAGAAGATTGTGTCACCAATGACACCTAGTGCGCTGACATGGCTGCATCAGTAATCTACACCGCGACTGTAATCACAGCTCGACAGTTGCACGCCATTACCACGACCGCCATCTGTCTGCCTGACAGTCCAGTCCACTGACTTGGGCTCAAGTTGCGCCAACAATTATGCCGTGTTTGTTGCTGCTATCTCTTATTTTAATCCCTAAGTTACCTGCGCAGGTGTATGTGCGTGCTGGAGCAATATAACATGCAAAGCCACATATGAAAGCACAGAGTTATCAACTTTCAAAAGCCCGAAGATCTAAAAATAAATGGCACGCTTTCTGTGGACGGATATCAAAACTGCAATTTAAAAATAGCTGTACAGCAGCAACAGACTAAGAGTATGTGTACAGGTGTGTTCAATAATAGTACAAGATGGCGTCATTCAGACATCACACGTTGGGATATCACACATTATTCAGACATCACACGTTGGGATATCACACATCATTCAGACATCACACTTTGGGATATCACACATTATTCAGACATCACACGTTGGGATATCACACATTATTCAGACATCACACGTTGGGATATCACACATCATTCAGACATCACATGTTGGGATATCACACATCATTCAGACATCACACGTTGGGATATCACACATCATTCAGACATCACACGTTGGGATATCACACATCATTCAGACATCACATGTTCTGATATCACACATTATTCAGACATCACACGTTGGGATATCACACATCATTCACACATCACACGTTGGGATATCGCACATCATTGAGACATCACACGTTGGGATATCACACATATTCAGACATCACGGCTTGGGATATCACACATCATTCAGACATCACACGTTGGGATATCACACATTATTCAGACATCACACGTTGGGATATCACACATTATTCAGACATCACACGTTGGGATATCACACATTATTCAGACATCACACGCTGGGATATCACACATTATTCAGACATCACGGGTTGGGATATCACACATCATTCAGACATCACACGTTGGGATATCACACATTATTCAGACATCACGGCTTGGGATATCACACATCATTCAGACATCACACGTTGGGATATCACACATTATTCAGACATCACACGTTGGGATATCACACATTATTCAGACATCACGCGATGGGATATCACACATCATTCAGACATCACACGTTGGGATATCACACATCATTCAGACATAACACGTTGGGATATCACACATTATTATGACATCACACGTTGGAATATCACACATCATTCAGACATCACACGTTGGGATATCACACATCATTCAGACATCACACTTTGGGATATCACACATTATTCATACATCACACGTTGGGATATCACACATTATTCAGACATCACACGATGGGATATCACACATCATTCAGACATCACACGTTGGGATATCACACATTATTCAGACATCACACGTTGGGATATCACGCATCATTCAGACATCACACGTTGGGATATCACACATCATTCAGACAGCACACGTTGGGATATCACTCATCATTCAGACATCACACATTCGGATATCACACATCATTCAGACATCACACGTTGGGATATCACACATCATTCAGACATCACACGCTGGGATATCACACATCATTCAGACATCACACAATATTCACATATCGCACCATTCAGGGATCACATTTTCAGAAGTCACGAATTTAGAGATCACTGAGATATTGCTAATTCAATGCACATCATTTAGATGTCACACATCATTCAGATGTCACACATCATTCAGATGTCACACATCATTCAGATGTCACATATGAAACGTCATGAGAGATATGACACTAAACAACTAGATGTGACTTGACATATAACCCACATAAAAAACGTCAGTCAGAGAGAGATATGACACTAAACAACTAGATGTGACTTGACGTTTCCAGTCATTTATGGGGACAATTCTGGAGAACTATCTGAGACATTGGTTGTCTGATAGAGAACAACCGAGGACGCATCGAGTGCAGATCTATGACGTCATGGCGTGGCAAATATTGAAAGCAACAGAGATTTGTGGTGGAGCGGGGAGACTACAACGATGAAGAGATAATCGAGTTCGGAAAGTTGAGCCGATGACATCATCGTTGGACGAGATGACTGGTCACGTTTTGTGACAAGAAACGCGGTTGTCCACTTTCTGCTTGATCACGTGTCCTTCATTATCAAGATAACCTTGACTCATGCGTCAGTGGAGACGAAAATCCAACGGGAAATGTGAAAACGATTAATCTGTGGTGCCTGGTCAGTGCGGGGACACACGCAAGGTCTCAAGTATCAGGAACAAATATTGTCATGTCCTTGTCACACGACACGCCTTGGTCGCCATGGCTGTAACTAAAGCGATGGCCTCGCTAGAAACACAACCTTTCACTCATGTGTGCTTTCTGAGTGACTCAATAAGTGACTCGATGAATGGCTCAAGTCAGTGGCTCGATGAATGGCTCAAGTCAGTGGCTCGATGAATGGCTCGAGTCAGTGGCTCGATGAATGACTCAAGTCAGTGGCTCGATGAATGGCTCAAGTCAGTGGCTCGGTGAATGGCTCAAGTCAGTGGCTCGATGAATGGCTCGTCAGTGACTCGATGAATGGCTCAAGTCAGTGGCTCGATTAATGGCTCAAGTCAGTGGCTCGGTGAATGACTCAAATGAGTGGTTCGATGAATGGCTCAAGTCAGTGGCTCGATGAATGGCTCAAGTCAGTGGCTCGGTGAATGACTCAAATGAGTGGTTCGATGAATGGCTCAAGTCAGTGGCTCGATGAATGGCTCAAGTCAGTGGCTCGATGAATGGCTCAAGTCAGTGGCTCGATGAATGGCTCAAGTCAGTGGCTCGATGAATGGCTCAAGTCAGTGGCTCGATGAATGGCTCAAGTCAGTGGCTCGATGAATGGCTCAAGTCAGTGGCTCGATGAATGGCTCAAGTCAGTGGCTCGGTGAATGACTCAAATGAGTGGTTCGATGAATGGCTCAAGTCAGTGGCTCGATGAATGGCTCAAGTCAGTGGCTCGATGAATGGCTCAAGTCAGTGGCTCGATGAATGGCTCAAGTCAGTGGCTCGATGAATGGCTCAAGTCAGTGGCTCGGTGAATGGCTCAAGTCAGTGGCTCGATGAATGGCTCAAGTCAGTGGCTCGATGAATGGCTCAAGTCAGTGGCTCGATGAATGGCTCAAGTCAGTGGCTCGGTGAATGGCTCAAGTCAGTGGCTCGATGAATGGCTCAAGTCAGTGGCTCGGTGAATGGCTCAAGTCAGTGGCTCGATGAATGGCTTGGTGAATGGCTCGATGAAGCACTCGATGAATGGCTCAAATGAGTGGCTCGATGAATGACTCAAATGAGTGGCTCGATGAATGGCTCAAGTCAGTGGCTCGATGAATGGCTCAAGTCAGTGGCTCGATGAATGGCTTGGTGAATGGCTCGATGAAGCACTCGATGAATGGCTCAAATGAGTGGCTCGATGAATGGCTCAAGTCAGTGGCTCGGTGAATGAATGGCTCGATGAATGATTCAAATGAGTGGCTCGATGAATGATTCAAATGAGTGGCTCGATGAATGATTCAAATGAGTGGCTCGATGAATGATTCAAATGAGTGGTTCGATGAATGATTCAAATGAGTGGTTCGATGAATGATTCAAATGAGTGGCTCGATGAATGATTCAAATGAGTGGCTCGATGAATGATTCAAATGAGTGGCTCGATGAATGATTCAAATGAGTGGCTCGATGAATGATTCAAATGAGTGGCTCGATGAATGATTCAAATGAGTGGCTCGATGAATGATTCAAATGAGTGGCTCGATGAATGATTCAAATGAGTGGCTCGATGAATGACTCAAATGAGTGGCTCGATGAATGACTCAAATGAGTGGCTCGATGAATGACTCAAATGAGTGGCTCGATGAATGACTCAAATGAGTGGCTCGATGAATGGCTCAAATGAGTGGCTCGATGAATGGCTCAAATGAGTGGCTCGATGAATGGCTCAAATGAGTGGCTCGATGAATGACTCAAATGAGTGGCTCGATGAATGGCTCAAATGAGTGGCTCGATGAATGGCTCAAATGAGTGGCTCGATGAATGGCTCAAATGAGTGGCTCGATGAATGGCTCAAATGAGTGGCTCGATGAATGACTCAAATGAGTGGTTCGATGAATGACTCAAATGAGTGGCTCGATGAATGACTCAAATGAGTGGTTCGATGAATGACTCAAATGAGTGGCTCGATGAATGGCTCAAATGAGTGGCTCGATGAATGACTCAAATGAGTGGTTCGATGAATGACTCAAATGAGTGGCTCGATGAATGACTCAAATGAGTGGCTCGATGAATGACTCAAATGAGTGGCTCGATGAATGACTCAAATGAGTGGCTCGATGAATGACTCAAATGAGTGGCTCGATGAATGGCTCAAATGAGTGGCTCGATGAATGGCTCAAATGAGTGGCTCGATGAATGACTCAAATGAGTGGCTCGATGAATGGCTCAAATGAGTGGCTCGATGAATGACTCAAATGAGTGGTTCGATGAATGACTCAAATGAGTGGCTCGATGAATGACTCAAATGAGTGGCTCGATGAATGACTCAAATGAGTGGCTCGATGAATGGCTCAAATGAGTGGCTCGATGAATGACTCAAATGAGTGGTTCGATGAATGACTCAAATGAGTGGCTCGATGAATGACTCAAATGAGTGGTTCGATGAATGACTCAAATGAGTGGCTCGATGAATGACTCAAATGAGTGGCTCGATGAATGACTCAAATGAGTGGCTCGATGAATGACTCAAATGAGTGGTTCGATGAATGACTCAAATGAGTGGCTCGATGAATGACTCAAATGAGTGGTTCGATGAATGGCTCAAGTCAGTGGTTCGATGAAATACTCGATGAATGGCTCAAATGAGTGACTAGATGAGTGGCTCGATGAATGACTCAAATAAATGGCTCAGAATAGTTGAAGGAGGCTGGGTACGAAGGCAGTGGCTGGAGTCACTAGAGAAAAAGAACTCAGGTCTGATTGGGATGTATTTCATTTGCGTTCCTGGACATTCGGGTGTGAGAGGAAACCGATGAGTTGACAGTCTGGCTGGAGCAGCTGTCATGGGTGGTGGACGTGCAAGCGACCGGGCTTGAGGTATCAAACTAAAAATGTTCGAACTCAGCCTACTGAAAATTCTCCAATACCTTCATGATGATCACAATGACCGTCAACCCGCCCCCACCTCCTTCCCCTCCCTCAATGTAGCCTGATTGCGAAGCCTTCAAACCAGAAAAAAAATGGTTGAACCATCTTGTTTAAGACTTTCAATCCTCCGGTTAACGAAGATTATCTAAGACAGACCTGTAATCCCTTGGCTAACGAAGATTATCTAAGACTTCGTGTAAGCAACTAGTGTGTCATAACAAAGATCTTTACGCCAATATACGTCATGATATCACTTCCTTAGTTTGAGTGTGACTTCCCGCAGACGCGGGTGTTTGCTCATATGTGTCCCTCATGAGAACAGTTTGAGATGCGCTCTCTAGACTAATCTCTGTCAATACCACAGGAAAGCATTGGCACTCGGAAGATAAAAGACTCGTTCTGTCCTCAGACAGGCCATATTGATCTCCCTCGATGACCTGTATATTGCTGTAAGCAACGGGCAGTGCCACGGAGTCTCATCTAATTGTCATCGACGTCTGCGCAACTTAGCGCCTTCTCCCAAACTTAACGCCGGCTCAAAGTTAGCAGATTAGTTGAGATCTCCAGCCGGGTTGGGGAAGATGGCGGGGAGCATGTCACATTCGTTTCTAATCGATCAGCCATCTTGACATTTGTCACCAACTGGGAAGAAAAATGTTTGCACATGCGGGAGCTGCGGCTTCCATGGGTGACAGGAGTCGACGGCACACAGGTTGTCATGGAGGACCCGAAAATGGGGCGGGAGGGGGGGCATTCTCAACAAAAATGTGTGTTTATTATTAGATCGGGGACCCACGGAGATCACGTGCCGAATCGATAGCTTGTGTGCTTGAAACTAAGAGAGCGCGGGTTCAAATCTCGGTTGGCGCAACAGTTTTCGTATGGGGAGGTGGGGAATAGAAATTCAGACACGAAAACCTCGTGGTGACTGCACTGGGCACTCGGCCTTTATTCTCCATTCTATATAATCCCATCGACAGATCCTAGAAATGAGATAAATGTGGCACCGCAAATGTGTACAAGTTTTCTTGTACTTTTGAGTGGCTGAAATAATCGCGCACTCGTGGACATTTGTGTCCGGTCACGCTGATAGTCACGTGGTTCGTTTCAGACATACTTGTCGCGTGAATCAACAATTTGCTAGTCAACAATATCATTACTCCCCCCACCCCCCTTCCCCCTTGAATAGAAGGGCAGCACTCACAAGCTGGTCGACACCACGAGTCTAGCCTCGTGCTATGACTGACATTTGAGCGCAGCAATTGCTGCTGCCTTGACAGTCGCCAGATAATTGTTGGAGCTGTCCTGAAAACCGTGGGAAGGTCACACTTAATGCCGTTAGCTGGACAGACAACTCTTCGCCGCCGGGACTATTCCAACAATAGTTCATGCCGAGTTATTGTTCTTGAATGTAAAGCGACTTGATGTCACGGTATCTCCACCATTTCTAGTTGTTTGGCTTGTAATCCTAACACGATTGTCCATCTCAGATAGCAAATCCTGCTCGGGGAGGGAACAATGGAGGCTGGATGTAAAGCAAGCTGAAACAAAATTAAGCGCTTTGTTCTGTTAGACGCTGCCATCTTTGGTTCGTTCGTGACGGGTAATTTGACATTCCCTAGGTGATGCCGCTCGGGTCTGGGTAACCGGACACAACAGAAAGCATCAATGTGTGATCTGTTTCTCCTGAGATAGTCGGGATGATGGTTCTGGGACATCTGATCCAGTCGGAGCAAACAATGTTTGTGGCTGTCCCAACCAGTAGACGTGCTTGTTGATGGGGGCCTCGTCCAAATGTTCAGTTTTTTGTTTTTTTTTCTGGTAGATTCGTTCTTGTTAGCGAATATGAGAGAGAGAGAGAGAGAGAGAGAGAGGTGTCGTGGTGGGTGAGTTTAAGGTCAATGCCTTCACGAGAGATGCCATCTTGTAGATCAAGTTGATACCTCGGCTTGTTCGGCTTTCTTCAATACCCGAGGCGTGTTCGAGGAGATAGAGCACGGCTAGCGGCAAGTGCAATACTAGGTCTTCTATATCATCCACTGTTTCCCATAGGCTTACAAGTGCACGTACTTCTATTTGTCGTTCTTTTCTTCTAAGTTATCGCTTATTACTTGTGTGTGTGTGTGTTTCCATAGTATGTAAAGGTTTCCTCCTTGCTATGTGGAAACATGATGGTAGTGACCAACTTTTTCCTTGTTGGTCCGAACAAAAATGCGCCACTTCTGGGAATCGAACGCGGACTCTGTTGACTAGGAAGCGAGTAGACTAACCACTCAACCAACAGAGGCTCGTGTTTTTCGATAACGTTCACTTTCATATGTGGGACGTGTGTGTGTGTGCCCTAGCTATTGGCACGGCAGACGGCACGTGTGACTTGTCAAGCGCATTCGGCCTCCAAACACCGAGGCATGTTATCAGTAATGGCTGCCACGCAAACAAGCCAAGATACGTCATATCATAAATGTCAATGGGATACGAGCCGATATCGTGTAATTATATCGAGCCACATCGTCTCGTTATAGCCCCGACATCTGTGTGGATGCATGTGAGTCTGTGTGTGTGCTTGGAGAGGGGCGAATCCCACAAATAATTTGTGTGGGGACAACTGAAAGTAATGGCGGTAAGTTGTATGTAGACATGTGGATCCTGGAATATTGGTGACTGGAATATTGGTGACTGGAATATTGGTGACTGGAATGTTACTGGCGGAATATTGGTGGCTAAAATGTTACTGACTGGAATATTGGTGGCTAAAATGTTACTGACTGGAATATTGGTGACTGGAATATTTGTTATAGAAAAATTAGTGATACATAAATTAGTGGCGACAGAAATGTGAAGGAATGAGAAAGAAAGGAGTGAAATATGAGCGTTGTTTCAGCTGTAATTTGTTATCAGAATGGGATTATGGGCGGTCCTTGGTGATTGACGCATAGTCCGTGTGTTTGTCCGTCCAATGAGCGAGCAAGGAAGTGTCGACATTACATGTCAATTATCGTTTAGTAGGAACAAATGTACGTTAGTGGGCATACGGCCACTTTTGTGAAGGCATTACTACTTTCGTGAGGACATAACTACTTTGGTGGGGTGGGGAGACATTACTACTTTGGAGGGGCATCACTACACGTGGTTTACGATCAATGATGTACAATTGTAGTGAGAATAGCATTACTTTAATGATATTACTGTTTTTATTGTATCAGTACTACTTTAATGGGAATAGTAATATATTTGTGGGGATAGTACTACTTTAATGGGAATAGCAATATGTTTGTGGAGATAGTACTACTTAATGGGAATAGTAATATTTTTTGTAGAGATAGTACTACTTTAATGGGAATAGTAATATGTTTGTGGGGATAGTACTACTTTAATGGGAATAGTAATATGTTTGTGGGATAGTACTACTTTAATGGGAATAGTAATATGTTTGTGGGGATAGTACTACTTCAATTTGAATAGTAATATATTGGTGGGGATTGTACTACTTTAATGGGAATAGTAATATATTTGTGGAGATAGTATACTTTAATGGGAATAGTAATATGTTTGTGGAGATAGTACTACTTTAATGGGAATAGTAATATTTTTTGTGGAGATAGTACTACTTTAATGGGAATAGTAATATGTTTGTGGAGATAGTACTACTTTAATGGGAATAGTAATATATTTGTGGGGATAGTACTACTTTAATGGGAATAGTAATATGTTTGTGGAGATAGTACTACTTTAATGGAAATAGTAATATGTTTGTGGAGATAGTACTACTTTAATGGGAATAGTAATATGTTTGTGGAGATAGTACTACTTTAATGGGAATAGTAATATGTTTGTGGAGATAGTACTACTTTAATGGGAATAGTAATATGTTTGTGGAGATAGTACTACTTTAATGGGACTAGTAATATATTTGTGCCGATAGTACTACTTTAATGGGAATAGTAATATGTTTGTGGAGATAGTACTACTTTAATGGAAATAGTAATATGTTTGTGGAGATAGTACTACTTTAATGGGAATAGTAATATGTTTGTGGAGATAGTACTACTTTAATGGGAATAGTAATATGTTTGTGGGGATAGTACTACTTTAATGGGAATAGCAATATGTTTGTGGAGATAGTACTACTTTAATGGGAATAGTAATATGTTTGTGGAGATAGTACTACTTTAATGGGAATAGTAATATGTTTGTGGAGATAGTGCTACTTTAATGGAATAGTAATATGTTTGTGGAGATAGTACTACTTTAATGGGAATAGTAATATGTTTGTGGAGATAGTACTACTTTAATGGGAATAGTAATATTTTTTGTAGAGATAGTACTACTTTAATGGGAATAGTAATATTTTTTGTAGAGATAGTACTACTTTAATGGGAATAGTAATATTTTTTTGTGGCGATAGATTTGCCTACAGGTGATTGTAAAACTTCTTAAGTTTTATATTTCGATTGAACACAGCAACAGTGGTCATGCTAGAGGTTGGTGGGCCTTAGTGGTAAGTGGGTTGTTTGTTGCTGTGGAGAATGAGAGCTATAGAGTAACCAATATGGCGGGACACTGATCCATGTGACACATACAGTGACGTGGTTCCTTCATTGTTACGATTTAATGGCACAATGCAAGACTTGACATCCATCTACAAGTATTCACATATGGGCAAGTATGTACATCTATCTATCTACAAGTGTTCACATACGGGCAATTATGTACATCTATCTATCTACAAGTGTACACATACGGGCAAGTATGTACATCTATCTATCTACAAGTGTACACATACGGGCAAGTATGTACATTTATCTATCTACAAGTGTACACATACGGGCAAGTATGTACATCTATCTATCTACAAGTGTACACGTACGGGCAAGTATGTACATCTATCTATCTACAAGTGTACACATACGGGCAAGTATGTACATCTATCTACTACAAGTGTACACATACGGGCAAGTATGTACATCTATCTATCTACAAGTGTTCACATACGGGCAAGTATGTACATCTATCTATCTACAAGTGTACACATACGGGCAAGTATGTACATTTATCTATCTACAAGTGTTCACACACGGGCAAGTATGTACATCTATCTATCTACAAGTGTACACATACGGGCAAGTATGTACATCTATCTATCTACAAGTGTTCACATACGGGCAAGTATGTACATCTATCTATCTACAAGTGTTCACATACGGGCAAGTATGTACATCTATCTATCTACAAGTGTTCACATACGGGCAAGTATGTACATTTATCTATCTACAGGTGTTCACATACGGGCAAGTATGTACATCTATCTATCTACAAGTGTACACATACGGGCAAGTATGTACATTTATCTATCTACAAGTGTTCACATACGGGCAAGTATGTACATCTATCTATCTACAAGTGTACACATACGGGCAAGTATGTACATCTATCTATCTACAAGTGTATACATACGGGCAAGTATGTACATCTATCTATCTACAAGTGTTCACATACGGGCAAGTATGTACACCTATCTATCAACAAGTGTTCACATACGGGCAAGTATGTACACCTATCTATCTACAAGTGTTCACATACGGGCAAGTATGTACACCTATCTATCTACAAGTGTTCACATACGGGCAAGTATGTACACTTATCTATCTACAAGTGTTCACATGCGGGCAAGTGTGTACATCTATCTATCTACAAGTGTACACATACGGGCAAGTATGTACATCTATCTATCTACAAGTGTTCACATACGGGCAAGTATGTACATCTATCTATCTATCTACAAGTGTACACATACGGGCTAGTATGTACATCTATCTATCTACAAGTGTACACATACGGGCAAGTATGTACATCTATCTATCTACAAGTGTTCACATACGGGCAAGTATGTACATCTATCTATCTATCTACAAGTGTACACATACGGGCAAGTATGTACATCTATCTACCTACAAGTGTACACATACGGCGCAAGTATGTACATCTATCTATCTACAAGTGTTCACATACGGGCAAGTATGTACATCTATCTATCTACAAGTGTTCACATACGGGCAAGTATGTACATCTATCTATCTACAGGTGTACACATACGGGCAAGTATGTACATCTATCTATCTACAAGTGTACATATACGGGCAAGTATGTACATCTATCTATCTATCTACAAGCGTAGACATACGGGCAAGTATGTACATTTATCTATCTACAAGTGTACACATACGGGCAAGTATATACATCTATCTATCTACAAGTGTACACATACGGGCAGGTATGTACATCTATCTATCTGCATGTGTACACATACGGGCAAGTATGTACATATATCTATCTACATGTGTACACATACGGGCAAGTATGTACATATATCTATCTACATGTGTACACATACGGGCAAGTATATACATCTATCTAACTACAAGTGTACACATACGGGCAAGTATGTACATCTATCTATCTGCATGTGTACACATACGGGCAAGTATGTACATCTATCTATCTACATGTGTACACATAGGGGCAAGTATGTACATCTACCTACAAGTGTACACATACGGGCAAGTATGTACATCTATCTACAAGTGTACACATACGGGCAAGTATGTACATCTATCTACATCTATCTACAAGTGTACACATACGATCAAGTATGTACATGTGTATCAGGAAGAAGTATTTGTCGCTTGGATGGAGATTTCTTGATGTTATTTTGAACACGAACAGCTGGTAAATCAGCTGTTATAATCAGCTGTTCGCTGCCCTGGTCTCTGGCCGTACGATATGACCGGCGACACACTTGCGCCGCGGCATGACCTTACTTGACGCCTGGAGCTGGTCAAGCATGAGATCGCTCGCTTAGGAAACCCCGACACGTTATAACGTGTCCCGTGTTAGAGTATAGTGGTTTGTTTACGTTGTGCCGTGACGTTTTATTTCTTCTTTTCTTCCCCAAGTCTTTCTTCGCCAGGCGTGATCTGCTATTAGTTGGACACACCAAATTAGAACACTTTAATGCGAACAGTCTTTATTTCACAGCCCAATCCACGGGCGACGTGTTTAACAGGTTTACATAACATTACATGACCAATGTTTGGTAATAAGGTCATTCACACGTTGCCCAGTAGCAATATTACTCGCCACTGGGCCCTAGGCATCTACACACTTCTCTACTTATCTACTCACATGTAAGCGGAAACCGTTCCCCATTGAACGGCCTCCTCAGGTCTAAGTCTAATATACTTATTCTACCAGTTTAGTGTACTTATATCGAGACTGTTCCTCATTGAACAGCCTCCTCTGCTCTAATGCTAACCTACTTATTCTATTAGTCTCGTGGACTTTAATTATCTGGAAACGCCTAACCTAATCCTCGAGGTGTAATCTATGTCTTTTCAGAACTCTTTACATCTAACGGTTCTTAGTCGACACTCAGTTAATCACTGCTTACTAAGTTGGCTAAGGTTAGCCTCTGAGGTGGACCACACATGTGGCCGCTCTCTCTACATCTATGCGTGTGACATCTCTAATGTTCTCCTAGAAAATCCTGCCGTTTCCTTGTGTCTCACCTTTAAATAATTGTCGGCTCCCTCCAATCAAATCAATCCACGTGTTTAATTTCTCGACTAATACACCCCCGTAAATCTCGAGATAGTCTGTTTCATATTTTTCTCCACTTTCTCGTGGACTCTATCATTTCCGGTTGCTTGTCGGCTATTTCGGAACTCACGCTATACACCCCCGCAATTCTCGTGGTGTCTCTCCCACCCACTTCTTCAATTTCTCGTGGTGTCTCTCTCTCCACACGTCTACACATCTATCTGTCTTTCTGTCTCTCTCTCTGCCTGCCTGACTGCCTGTCTGTCTGCTACCGTCGGTAGCCTTAACATATTAACGAAATACAAAAGGAAACGATAATTTATTATATTTCATTCATAATTATATTACAAATTTTGAATATTCTATTACACATTTCGTAGGCCAATATGGTTTTTTTTGCTTTGATTTATATTTATTAAAGCAAGGTTTTCATATGGCCACTATAACGTTTGTGAATGAAACAGAAACTACACTATATATATAGTACATGAAACCGCTAATAATTAGCGGTACTTCTCTCCGACTTAGAATTATTGACCTTGACATTCAAAAATTCCATTGAAAATAATACGGAAGAAAGATACCGCTAGAGGAATGCAGTTTGATGGGTTATTTTTAGCTCTAGCCAATCAGAAGCGTCACAAAGTAAAAGTGAAACTATGTCTGATTACCTGAACTTCCTAACCTATTTATAACTACGTTATGCGCACCAGCATTTGTAGAAAGAACTTTTTCTGCTCTCAAGAGAATCAAATCTTATTGTCGCTCAACTCAGACACAAGAACGCTTATCTGGTTTGGAATTAATGTCCATTGAGAAATCATTCCCACAGGAACTTAGAAACCAACCCAACAGTACTTTCAATGACCAAGTCATCGAGACATTTTCGTCCCAAACAAGACGGATAGAGTTTACATATAAATAAGTAATTTAAAATGTAAGGATGCCATTCGAAAATATTATTTCATGTCAGCATGCTGAATATATTGTATGTGTTTATTTACTACGTCAGCGGTAGCCCAGACACCAAAACCAGTATACGCCACTGCTATTTATTAGTGTTTACATACGGGCAAGTATGTACATCTACCTATAAGTGTACACATACGGGCAAGTATGTACATCTATCTATAAGTGTACACATACGGGCAAGTATGTACATCTATCTATAAGTGTACACATACCGGCAAGTATGTACATCTACCTATAAGTGTACACATACGGGCAAGTATGTACATCTACCTATAAGTGTACACATACGGGCAAGTATGTACATCTATCTATAAGTGTACACATACGGGCAAGTATGTACATCTATCTATAAGTGTACACATACCGGCAAGTATGTACATCTATCTATAAGTGTACACATACGGGCAAGTATGTACATCTATCTATAAGTGTACACATACGGGCACGCATGCACATCTATCTATAAGTGTACACATACCGGCAAGTATGTACATCTATCTATAAGTGTACACATACGGGCAAGTATGTACATCTATCTATAAGTGTACACATACGGGCAAGTATGTACATCTATCTATAAGTGTACACATACGGGCAAGTATGTACATCTATCTATAAGTGTACACATACGGGCAAGTATGTACATCTATCTATAAGTATACACATACGGGCAAGTATGTACATCTATCTATAAGTATACACATACGGGCAAGTATGTACATCTATCTATAAGTGTACACATACGGGCACGCATGCACATCTATCTATAAGTGTACACATACGGGCAAGTATGTACAGCTATCTATAAGTGTACACATACGGGCAAGTATGTACATCTATCTATAAGTATACACATACGGGCAAGTATGTACATCTATCTATAAGTGTATAAAGCAGGACAAAAGGCATAACTCTCACAAATGTCTACATCAACGAACTTGCAACACACTTCAGCACAAATCTGTACCGAGCCGGTACAAGAAACATGTACACCCCCCACCTCTCGCGCCACGCTATATTTCTCTCACTTGACACACACACACACACACACTCGCGTACCATCGCATCACACTTTTGTACAAACACACATGCTTTTGTACCACCACACATGTTCTCGTTGACAACAAAACCAGCACTTGTATTTCCCCCTCCCCGCTAAACACATACATATGAAGAGCACAGCATATACACAAAATACAAAACACATATACACACATAAACAAAACACAACACACACAAAACAAAACACAACACACACATAAACCAACACACACATACAGAAAAGACACACAGACCACAGACTCACCCAAACATATACACGTCCACACAAATATGTGTAGTTATTGATGCGATCGATACATAGTGATCGAACCCTGAACTTTCCATGATGTCCCCCCCCCCCCCTCCCGAATCCAAATCATATAATCCCCACCCCCCCCACCCACCCACCCCATATCTGAAGCGATGCAGACAAGGGAAAGAATCCGATAGACTAACAATATATCAGCCTGAGTGATGCGATTATCGGTCCTGGAACATCTGTGCACATACCAGCTGTGATAGCAGCCAGTGATATCATTCCGGTGAATGCATTTCTTTATGTCATTACATGTGATACTTCCATGAAATTTACAAATACATCTTTTTTATCAATTGTAAGTTATTTAGGATTTATTTTATCTGATAAAAAGTCGCTCAATAATTTCACGAGGATAAATCTTGTTAGAAAAGAGCAAAACGAGTTACGTGCTTGGATAAGGTGTTCCGAGATGATACAAATAAAGACGACGCAGTAAAATGTACAAGTAATTACATCCACTAGTCAAAATGTACAAGTAATTACATCCAATAGTAAAAATGTACAAGTAATTAGATCCAATAGTAAAAATGTACAAGTAATTGCATTCATTAGTCAAATTGTACAAGTAATTACATCCAATAGTAAAAATGTACAAGTAATTACATCCAATAGTCAAAATGTACAAGTAATTACATTCATTAGTCAAAATGTACAAGTAATTACATCCACTAGTCAAAATGTACAAGTAATTACATCCAATAGTCAAAATGTACAAGTAATTACATCCAATAGTCAAAATGTACAGTGTAATTAATTCCAATAGTAAAAACGTACAAGTAATTACATCCAATAGTCAAAATGTACAAATAATTACATCCAATAGTCAAAATGTACAAGTAATTACATCCAATAGTCAAAATGTACAAGTAATTACATCCAATAATCAAAATGTACAAGTAATTACATCCAATAGTCAAAATGTACAAGTAATTATATCCAATAGTCAAAATTTACAAGTAATTACATCCAATAGTCAAAATGTGCAAGTAATTACATCCAATAGTCAAAATGTACAAGTAATTACATCTAATAGCCAAAATGTACAAGTAATTACACCCAATAGTCAAAATGTACAAGTAATTACATCCACTACTCAAAATGTACAAGTAATTACACCCAATAGTCAAAATGTACAAGTAATTACACCCACTACTCAAAATGTACAAGTAATTACACCCAATAGTCAAAATGTACAAGTAATTACACCCAATAGTCAAAATGTACAAGTAATTACACCCACTACTCAAAATGTACAAGTAATTACACCCAATAGTCAAAATGTACAAGTAATTACATCCACTACTCAAAATGTACAAGTAATTACACCCACTACTCAAAATGTACAAGTAATTACACCCACTAGTCAAAATGTCTTCCAATCTTCATTCCAACGTTGTGCTACCAATGCCAGACCTGGACTCTAGATGCAAGAACAATAAGAAAAATAACCTCTACAGAGATGAAATGTGTTAGACGAATGACAGGAAACAGTCTGAGAGATAAGATCAGAAATGTAGAACTGAGAAAAAAGCTAGGAATAGCCCCAGCCATAGAATATATAAGGAAACAACAGATAAAATGGTTCGGCCACGTGACAAGGCAGAAAGAACAAAACACAACACAACGAGCCTTCAACAAACGTTGTGAGAACAACAGACCCAAGGGTCGACCACGAAAAAGATGGATCGATGGAATATTAGAAGCACTAGGAAACATAACAGCAGCAGAGGCGAACAGAAGAGCAAAAGACCGCAAATTATATCTCCCCTCGACGCTGAAAGGCAGATGAGGAAGGAAAGAAGAAGAAGAAGAAGAAGTCAAAATGTACAAGTAATTACACCCACTACTCAAATGTACAAGTAATTACACCCACTACTCAAAATGTACAAGTAATTACACCCAATAGTCAAAATGTAGAAGTAGTTGGAGGTGTAGCGTAACGCATAGTCTGTCATGGCACGGCCCCGTCTCGAGGACTACAGGTTCGATACCGCTTCGGGCTTGTCTGTCTGTCTGTCTGTTTGTCTGTTTTTTGTTGTTTGTTTGTTGATTATTTGTTGATTATTTGTGAAGTGTTTCCCCGACTTTGATCTTCCTATAAAATGAGCCGCTGATCTATCGCCTCCAAAGTCTCCCCCCCCCCCCATAATAATATTAATTTATTGTTCTTTGTCTCCTTGATTTACTCTCTGTTCATGGACAATGAAACGTGTCCATGTTTGTGGTCAATGCTACTTATACAGGTCCATGACTCTCTTGCATCCAGTGATCTGTTGAACAACTGAATCGCATTCAGTCTAAAAGTCCTGTAGTACTAGGTCTTCTATATCAATATTCTCATCTCTGTTGAAGCTACTGCTATCGTGGGGCAGTCACTGGGACGGGAAACACTGGGACGGGAAGTGACGTGTAATACCTTTGAAGCACCTGTACAAGCCTCGTTGATCTCCATTGTTTGGTTGCGCTTGCACGAGATGTTCTGCCATTTGTATAAACGTTGATGTGGAGGGGAGAGCCAACAATAACAGAGCAATGACATGCTCGGTGTCAGGCCACACAGCAGCAACACAAGAGTTAGCGGCTTCCAGGGGCGGCGGCGGCGGCGGCGGCTCTCACTGGCGTCTGCTGCAGGTTAAACATTTCTCTGATCAGTTGTCTTCAACAAAATGGGGGGGGGGGGGGGGGTTAAGGGAGAAGAAAACAATTTTCTGTCACAAAAATTGTGAAACGTTATGTTGGAATGTTGCAAGTTGTTACTGCTTGAATGTTGAATGTTGTTACTGCTAGAATGTTGAATGTTGTTACTGCTAGAATGTTTAATGTTGTTACTGCTAGAATGTTGCAAGTTGTTACTGCTAGAATGTTGCAAGTTGTTACTGCTAGGATGTTGCAAGTTGTTACTGCTAGAATGTTGCAAGTTGTTACTGCTAGGATGTTGCAAGTTGTTACTGCTAGGATGTTGCAAGTTGTTACTGCTAGGATGTTGCAAGTTATTACTGCTAGGATGTTGCAAGTTATTACTGCTAGGATGTTGCAAGTTGTTACTGCTAAAATGTTGCAAGTTATTACTGCTAGGATGTTGCAAGTTGTTACTGCTAAAATGTTGCAAGTTGTTACTGCTAGGATGTTGCAAGTTATTACTGCTAGGATGTTGCAAGTTGTTACTGCTAAAATGTTGCAAGTTGTTACTGCTAGGATGTTGCAAGTTATTACTGCTAGGATGTTGCAAGTTGTTACTGCTAAAATGTTGCAAGTTGTTACTGCTAGAATGTTGCAAGTTGTTACTGCTAGAATGTTGAAAATTGTTACTGCTAGAATGTTGCAAGTTGTTACTGCTAGGATGTTGCAAGTTGTTACTGCTAGAATGTTGCAAGTTGTTACTGCTAGAATGTTGCAAGTTGTTACTGCTAGAATGTTGCAAGTTGTTACTGCTAGAATGTTGCAAGTTGTTACTGCTAGAATGTTGAAAATTGTTACTGCTAGAATGTTGCAAGTTGTTACTGCTAGAATGTTGCAAGTTGTTACTGCTAGAATGTTGCAAGTTGTTACTGCTAGAATGTTGCAAGTTGTTACTGCTGGGATGTTGAAAATTGCTACTGCTAGAATATTGTAAATTGCTACTGCTAGAATGTTTCAAGATGTTACTGTTGTAATTTTGAACGTAATTACTACGAGAATGTTGCAGTTGTTGATGCTAGAATGTTGCAACTTGCAACTGTTTGAATGTTGCAAGTTGAAACTGCTAGAATATTGCATCTTGTTACTGCTAGACTTTTGCAGCTTGTTATTGTGTGAATGTTGGAAGTTGTTACCCTGAGAATGTTGGAAGTTGTTACCCTGAGAATGTTGGAAAGTTGTTACCCTGAGAATGTTGGAAGTTGTTACCCTGAGAATGTTGGAAGTTGTTACCCTGAGAATGTTGGACTTCACTTGCCAGCTGCAACATTCCACAAACTTTACATGACAGAAGGTGGCCTTGACCTTGGAATGTGAGAGACAGGTAGTGTTCAACAGTTGTGTCACGTGACACTGAAATGGCATAGACAAGATAGAGGGTGTTTGTGGCACTTGCGCCCTTCTTGTAGCACTATTCGTCGTTTGCAGTAGCAATACTTGGCGTTTGTTGTAGCACTATTCCGCGCTTGTCGTTGCACTATTCGTCGTTTGTACGTAGTAGCAATACTTGGCGTTTGTTGTAGCACTATTCCGCGCTTGTCGTTGCACTATTCGTCGTTTGTAGTAGCAATACTTGGCGTTTGTAGTAGCACTATTCCGCGCTTGTCGTTGCACTATTCGTCGTTTGTAGTAGCAATACTTGGCGTTTGTAGTAGCACTATAGACTCACGTGCACTTGCTCAGTTAGATATAACAAAGAGACATGGCTCAATGCGGCAGTATTTGCATATGACGTCTTCGAAGGCTTCCACAGACGAGAGGAGACATGTGCTGCTGCTATAGATCTGGAGGATGCATACAACAGGGTACCATTTGAATATCTCATGCATATGCTTCTCAAACTGGCGGTGAACCCCTTCCTCATAAGATGGATCGCCGCGGCACTGTTTCAGAGGAAGGTGATACTCAGATGTGGAAGTTGGTCTTCCGAGCCAACATCCATTTGTCCTGGGCTGCCACAAGGCTCACCATTGTCACCAGTTCTATTTAATGTGTACACAATAACGATCACGTCCCAACAGCTGGATGGGAGGGGAAGAACTATGACTTTTGCTGATGATATTCTGGTATATCGACAGGGAAGAGACAGACGGGGAATCGCCTCCACAATGCAAGACGAACTCGATCGCATTTCTTCCTGGTGTGGGGTTTCAGGTGCCTTGGTTAATCCTAATAAAGCATCAGTTTCATGGTTCTCCCTTAACAATCATATCGTTAATACGACCACACCGGTAGTACGAATGGGAGCTGATGAGGTGACCAGGGACAAGTTGATGACATACCTCGGAGTTAAGTTTGATCGCAGCCTGTGTTTTCGGGACCACGTCGACCATGTGATAACAAAATCCCGCAAAGGATTAGCCGCCTTGAAGGTCATGGCAGCTGCCAACATCGAGCAGAGGCTACTTACTCTTCTGTTCCAGGGATTAGTCCTCGCACCAATCGAGTATGCCCTGGCCATTCTTACTGTTAGTACGACTCAAATTGATAGGCTGGAGAAAATACAAAATGAAGCCATGCGCATTATCCTGGGATGTACGAGGGACACTCCCTGTGTGGCAATGAGGTATCTTCTTGACTTTCCAACCATGGATGACAGAATCAAGATCTGGAGAGCACGAGCATACCTGAAGATTAGTACAGATACAGAGCATCCATTGCACCACGTGCTCAACACAGAGAAAGGCACCAGGCTAAAAAGAGGCAAATCATGGGTGGGCCGAGCAGAAGATGTCATCAACAGGTCTGTGGCTTACCAATCTCAGCGTTGGTGAGGAGTGGATACCGGTGCCTACGACATTCAAGGGGACTTTCTCATGTATTGTCACACTCGACAGGAAAAGTAGGGAACAGAACCCGGTCGTGGTTAATGCTGAGGTCAACGGTCTCATCTGCGATAACACCGATGAGAAAGATGCAGTCATCTATACAGACGGATCTGTAAGACGACACGAAAGAAGTGCATGGGCCTTTACAGCACGTTCGGCAGGCAGAATGGCCAAGGAAGACAGTGGTGCATACGCCATGACCACGAGTAGCATGACAATGGAGGTGATGGCAGTGACCAAGGCATTCAAATGGTTAGAGTCACAAGACTACATCCACGCATGTATACTGAGTGATTCGATGAGCATGATAAAAAAAGTGGAGGCGGGCTTTGTACGCATGCAATGGGTAGAGTCGTTGCAGAAATCCAAAATACGTAAGGTCACCTTTGTCTATGTCCCTGGACATGCGGGAGTGCGGGGAAATGAGAGAGCGGACAGGTTGGCTAGCTGCGCTGTCGTTGAGGACGGGCAACCGATGGATCGGGCGGACATCATCAATGCACTCCGAGATGTGGGAAGAGCACATGACTTCGACAAACACAGATCAACGTCGCTTCTTCGGATGATGGAAATGGGAGTTAAGATGGGCACAGCCAGAAATGAGAAACTTGGTGGCCGTGTAAGAAGACTTATCAACCAACATAGAACTGGAGTCGTCAGTCGCTGGACACTGAGGGAATTGCTGAGGAGGGGATCTGAGCACCTATGGACATGTTCGGAGTGCAATGATGATGACCCGCATATAACTCAATATAACTCAATAACAATAGTAGCACTATTCCACGCCTGTTGCAGCAACAACGTTCACTGTACGACACTACAAATCTAGTACCTTCTCAACGACATAAATTTCACGCTTGGTGAGTAATCTGACATTTGTACACAACGTGACGGCACTGGTCTCAACCAAAGTTGACGGGTCTGGTCTCAACCAAAGTTGACGGCACTGGTCTCAACCAAACCTGGCGGCACTGGTCTCAACCAAACCTGACGGGTCTGTATAGACAGACGTGGTGTCCGACCTTGTACATTTTACCTTTAGAGTTGTGGGCGGCGTTTAAGTTGAGCGACCTTGTCGTTAGTAGCGCTCTACTTTAGTATATGTTCGGGTCGCTAGGTGCGCTTCATGTGACGGATTCTCAAGACGTTTTTTGAACCCGACTTATATCAGAGACCCATGGACCCTGTTGACCTACAGATCATTGCACGAGGCATTAACGATAACGACACTCGTGGCGCATGCGTGTGTGTGTGCTGGTCATGTGTATGTGTTAGTGTGGTACATGTGTGTACATGCCTGGTGATTGTGTGTGTGCATGGGGCACATGTGTGTACATGCGTGGTGCTTCTCTGTGTGTTCGTGTGGTACACGCATGTTGTGGTACACGCATGGTGCTTGTGTGTGTGTGTGGTGGTACATGTGTGGTGCGTGCGGGTGTGTGGTATATGTGTGTACATGCGTGGTGCGTGTGAGTGTGTGTGTGTGTGTGTGCGTGCAGCAATCACTGACTCCCAACCGCAGCTGCTCTAGGGCATGCCTCATTAAGTGCCTCGCAGATTTCAGCGTCACTGACGCGCGGTCTGATTGGTCCTGGACTGTACGAGTCTCGTCAATGACGGCAGTCACGTGTACACAACATATTGAAATGTGTACACAAATAATGAATTCACTTTAATGACGATTTCATTTGTTTGCATGCTATTTTCACGTGGATCAAGCAGACTCACCAACTCTAGATGTTATCAGCGCCCACATGTTGACTGGCACACGTGGCTCACAATTATTTTGAAGCTGTCCGCCATTTTAACATTCGTGAGCAGAACTAATTGTTTCAAATTCTTTTGATTGGTCAATAACAACGGCCGTACAACTATCACCACTATAGTCCAACAAGGAAATAACTCTAGGAAGCAAAACGGACTATCTACAATACAATTTTCAGCCCAACTTTGTGCTGTCAATGCCAGTCCTAGACCATAGATGCAAGAACAACGGGAAAAATAACCTCTACTGAGATGAAATGTGTTAGACGAATGACAGGAAACAGTCTGAGAGATAAGATCAGAAATGAAGAACTGAGAAAAAAAAAGCTAGGACTAGTTCCTGTCAACGAATATATAGAAAAACAACAGAAAAAAATGGTTTGGCCACGTGATAATGCAGAAAGATCAAAACACAACACAACGAGCTTTCAATAAACGTTGCGAGAACACCAGACCCAAGAGTCAACCACGAAAAATGACGGATTACTGGAATATTACAAGCACTAGGAAACATAACAGCAGTAGAGCTCAACAGAAGAGCAAATTATATATCTGCCACTCGACGCTGAAAGGCAAATTAGGAAGGAGAGAAGAAGCAAAAGATTAGTTGCAATTCAATGATTTCATCTCGTGTGTGGAGAAGACAGAACCGGCAATTATGTAATAGCTGTTGGCATGTTCAACGTTGAACGAGATGTCGTCGCTGTTCGAGCTACGACCAACACGATGGATGGCGACAGCAGCTGGGCCCACAGTTTCTTCTCTTCAAAGTAGCCAATGTATGAACTACTTTACAAACTTGGGGCTCGGTAATTGCTACCATTACTTTAATTACACAATGTTCACACACACAATGTTCACACACACAATATGTTCACACACACACACACACACAGTGTTCAACCTCACAATGTTTACACACACAATGTCCACACACACAATGTTCACACGCGGCAGTGTTCACTCACACGTTAGTGATGGTTACTCGAAGGTCCCGATATCCCTACAAACAAATTAAATTCTACAATTGCTCAACCTCCCGTGGAATCATCGGAATTATAACTCATCTCGTTGAAGGATCCAAAAAAAGAAAGGCAGTTGCAGCCCCCATCATAGCAGCTACAGCACACGTCAAAAGATATAAGACCAAGCGGCACCGAAAGTGAACGCAGCTGAATTGTCCTTCTTCATACGATATCATCATTCATCGTAAGCAATCGGAATATCGAAACACGATCCGGATGAAACACACAGCTCACGGTGCGCACTGAGCACTAAACTCAGCAGTCCCAGCAACAAGTCGGACTTGGAATATGAGGCAACAACAAGGAACACTTTTCAGGCTATGCCTCAAAGCTTCTTGCCGCCCATCCGCCATATTGACCGGTATTCCAATGATGGCGTATACTGCAATCAACACAGAACACACTATCGCACACACTGTGAATGATGTGAGATCACATGCACGTACTCCACTGCACCGCCTAAGATCCCAACAGTGGAACTTCCTATCTATACATTTATCACCATTGGAAACATAGAATGAACTCACTTATCGCAATTGGAAACATAGAATGAACTCACTTATCGCCATTGGAAACATAGAATGAACTCACTTATCGCCATTGGAAACATAGAATGAACTCACTTATCGCCATTGGAAACATAGAATGAACTCACTTATCGCCATTGGAAACAAAGAATGAACTCACTTATCGCCATTGGAAACATAGAATGAACTCACTTATCGCCATTGGAAACATAGAATGAACTCACTTATCGCCATTGGAAACATAGAATGAACTCACTTATCACCATTGGAAACAAAGAATGAACTCACTTATCGCCATTGGAAACAAAGAATGAACTCACTTATCACCATTTGAAACAAAGAATGAACTCACTTATCACCATTGGAAACAAAGAATGAACTCACTTATCGCCATTGGAAACAAAGAATGAACTCACTTATCGCCATTGGAAACATAGAATGAACTCACTTATCGCCATTGGAAACATAGAATGAACTCACTTATCGCCATTGGAAACATAGAATGAACTATCTTTCCGACAAAAAAAATTAAAGGTGAAAGTTGACGCAAACATGATCGCGCCATCTTGAAACCAGAAGTGAAATGTTCACACACTCAATCTTCACACACAATGTTCATACACTAAATGTTCACACACAATCTTCACACACACAATCTTCACACGCGCAATCTTCACACACTCAATGTTCACACACACAATATTCATATATACTCAATCTTCACACACAATGTTCACACACAATCTTCACACAATTTCTTCACACGCGCAATCTTCACACGCGCAACCTTCACACGCGCAATCTTCACACACACAATCTTCACACACTCAATCTTCACACACAATGTTCATACACTAAATGTTCACACACAATCTTCACACACACAATCTTCACACACTCAATCTTCACACACTCAATCTTCACACACAATGTTCATACACTAAATGTTCACACACAATCTTCACACACACAATCTTCACACGCGCAATCTTCACACACTCAATCTTTACACACTCAATGGTCATACACACTCAATCATCATCATCATTGAGTGCCGTCTCCGCAACGAAGGTTGGCTACCATGGAGCACCATTCTGCTCTGTCTCTTGCTTTGATGGTGCAGATTGTCATATGCTGACTTGTCCATCTTTTAATGTTACTCGTCCATATTAGTCTTGGTCTATCTCTGCCTCTTTTACCTTGTATTTTCCCTTCCAGGATTACTTTTATTAGGCTGTTGTGTCTTTTAACATGACCCAAAAATTTCATTTGTCTTGCTCTAATTGTGTTTAGTAGCTCTCTTTTCATATTCAGTTGTTTTAAAACTTCCTCGTTTGTTTTCTTTTCTTTCCATCCAATTCTACCTAATCTTCTATAAATCCACATTGCAAAGGCTTCAATTTTCTGTTCTGTTTTCTGGTCTAATGTCCATGTTTCTACACCATACAGGAATATTGAGAAGATGTAACATTTTGCTATTCTTAGTTTTAGCCCTGGTGTTATTTGTTTTGATGTTAGTATATTTTTGATGGCATTGAAATTACTTTTTGCCATACCTATTCTTTTATTTATTTCAGTTGTACATTTTCCATCATTGGTTATAGTATGTCCCAGGTAGTTGTAGTTCTGGACTGTCTCCATATGTATTCCCTCAACTGTGATATTTAATTGTAGGTCTTGAGAATTTTCTTTGTTTATGATTATAGTTTTAGTCTTTTTGATATTCATATCTAGTACATATTTTTTGCTTGTCATGTTTATTTCATTAAGTAATTGTTGTAGATCTTTAGGATTTTCTGCTAGTAGAACAGTATCATCAGCATATCTTAGGTTATTGATTATCTTTCCATTAATATTTAGGCCTGGCATCTCAATGATGTTTTTAAAGATTTGCTCAGTGTATAGATTGAACAAGCTTGGTGATAGGATGCATCCTTGTCTTACTCCTCTTTTTATGTCCATGGGTGTAGAGTTCTCCTTGTTATATTTTATTATTGCTGTTTGCTCCCGCTACAAATTACATATTAGTCGTATGTCTGTGTCGTCTAGATTTATATCCTTTAGGCAGTCTATAAGTTGGTTATGGTGTATTCTATTTCACAATCACACACACGTAATATTCATACACACAATATTCACACACAATCTTCACACACACAATCTTCACACGCACAATCAGCACACAATCTTCACATACACACAATCTTCACATACACAATCTTCATACACACACACAATCTTCATACACACAATTTTCACACATACAATCTTCGAACACAATCTTCGCACGTACAATCTTCACACACACACACACAATCTTCACACACATCATTTTTACACACACATAATATTCACACACACACATAATATCCACACACACACAATATCCACACACACGATCTAAATACACAATATTCACACACACAATCTTCACACACACACACACACACTCTTCACACACCCAATCTTCACGCACCCAATCTTTATACACACACACAATCTTCACACACACGCAATCTTCACACACACACACAATATTCACACACTCTTCACACACGCACTCTTCACACATACACACTCTTCACACACTGTTCACAAACACAATGTTAACACACACAGCATTCACACACACACAATATTCACACACACACACTGTTCACAGACAACACATTCCAAACACTGCCTGTAGTATCGCTCATCGCTTTCTTGGAGGCATTTGATCCCAATTTTTCTGACACGGAAAAACACTCAATCCTTGAAACACTCGGGCATTGAAACACACGAGCCTTGAAACACTCAAGCCTTGAAGTACTTAAACCTTGAAACTATCGATCCTTGAAACACTCGATCCTTGAAATACTCGATACGTGAAACACGCGAGTCTTGAAACACTCGAGCCTTGAAATACTTGAGTCATATTTTTACTTTCATGAATTTTTCGACTCACACCTCACTCTCTCGGCCACCAGTCTCTCTCACAGAAACACCTCACTCTCTCGGCCACCAGTCTCTCTCACAGAAACACCTCACTCTCTCGGCCACCAGTCTCTCTCACAGAAACACCTCACTCTCTCGACCATCACTCTCAGTCACAGAAACACCTCACTCTCTCGGCCACAAGTCTCTGTCACAGAAACACCTCACTCTCTCGACCATCACTCTCAGTCACAGAAACACCTCACTCTCTCGGCCACAAGTCTCTGTCACAGAAACACCTCACTCTCTCGACCATCACTCTCAGTCACAGAAACACCTCACTCTCTCGACCACCAGTCTCTGTCACAGAAACACCTCACTCTCTCGGCCACAAGTCTCTGTCACAGAAACACCTCACTCTCTCGACCACCAGTCTCTGTCACAGAAACACCTCACTCTCTCGGCCACAAGTCTCTGTCACAGAAATACCTCACTCTCTCAACCACCAGTCTCTGTCACAGAAACACCTCACTCTCTCGGCCACCAGTTTCTGTCACAGAAACACCTCACTCTCTCGGCCACCAGTTTCTGTCACAGAAACACCTCACTCTCTCGGCCACCAGTCTCTGTCACAGAAACACCTCACTCTCTCGGCCATCACTCTCAGTCACAGAAACACCTCACTCTCTTGACCTCCACTCTCTGTCACAGAAACACCTTACTCTCTCGACCATCACTCTCAGTCACAGAAACACCTCACTCTCTCGGCCACCACTCTCAGTCACAGAAACACCTCACTATCTCGACCACCACCCTTAGTCACAGAAACACCTCACTCTCTTGACCTCCACTCTCAGTCACAGAAACACCTCACTCTCTCGTCTACCACTCTCAGTCACAGAAACACCTCACTCTCTCGACCACCACTCTCAGTCACAGAAACATCTCACTATGTCGGCCACCACTCTCAGTCACAGAAACACCTCACTCTCTCGTCTACCACTCTCAGTCACAGAAACACCTCACTCTCTTGACCACCACTCTCAGTCACAGAAACACCTCACTCTCTTGACCACCACTCTCAGTCACAGAAACACCTCGCTCTCTTGACCACCACTCTCAGTCACAGAAACACCTCACTATCACGGCCACCACTCTCAGTCACAGAAACACCTCACTATCTCGGCCACCACTCTCAGTCACAGAAACACCTCACTCTCTTGACCTCCACTCTCAGTCACAGAAACACCTCACTCTCTCGTCCACCACTCTCAGTCGCAGAAACACCTTACTCTCTTGACCTCCACTCTCTGTCACAGAAACACCCCACTCTCTTGACCTCCACTCACAGTCACAGAAACACCTCACTCTCTTGACCTGCACTCTCAGTCACAGAAACATCTCACTCTCTTGACCTCCACTCTCAGTCACAGAAACACCTCACTTTCTTCACCTCCACTCTCAGTCACAGAAACACCTCACTCTCTTATCCTCCACTCTCAGTCACAGAAACACCTCACTCTCTTCACCTCCACTCTCAGTCACTGAAACACCTCACTCTCTCGACCACAACTCTGTCACAGAAACACCTCACTCTCTCGACCACCACTCTCAGTCACAGAAACACCTCACACTCTCGACCACAACTCTCAGTCACAGAAACACCTCACTCTCTCGACCACCACTCTCAGTCACAGAAACACCTCACTCTCTCGACCACAACTCTGTCACAGAAACACCTCGCTCTCTCGACCACAACTCTGTCACAGAAACACCTCACTCTCTCGACCACCACTCTCAGTCACAGAAACACCTCACTCTCTCGACCACAACTCTGTCACAGAAACACCTCACTCTCTCGACCACCACTCTCAGTCACAGAAACACCTCACTCTCTCGACCACAACTCTGTCACAGAAACACCTCGCTCTCTCGACCACAACTCTGTCACAGAAACACCTCACTCTCTCGACCATCACTCTCAGTCACAGAAACACCTCACTCTCTCGACCACCAGTCTCTGTCACAGAAACACCTCACTCTCTCGGCCACAAGTCTCTGTCACAGAAACACCTCACTCTCTCAACCACCAGTCTCTGTCACAGAAACACCTCACTCTCTCGGCCACCAGTTTCTGTCACAGAAACACCTCACTCTCTCGGCCACCAGTTTCTGTCACAGAAACACCTCACTCTCTCGGCCACCAGTCTCTGTCACAGAAACACCTCACTCTCTCGGCCATCACTCTCAGTCACAGAAACACCTCACTCTCTTGACCTCCACTCTCTGTCACAGAAACACCTTACTCTCTCGACCATCACTCTCAGTCACAGAAACACCTCACTCTCTCGGCCACCACTCTCAGTCACAGAAACACCTCACTATCTCGACCACCACCCTTAGTCACAGAAACACCTCACTCTCTTGACCTCCACTCTCAGTCACAGAAACACCTCACTCTCTCGTCTACCACTCTCAGTCACAGAAACACCTCACTCTCTCGACCACCACTCTCAGTCACAGAAACATCTCACTATGTCGGCCACCACTCTCAGTCACAGAAACACCTCACTCTCTCGTCTACCACTCTCAGTCACAGAAACACCTCACTCTCTTGACCACCACTCTCAGTCACAGAAACACCTCACTCTCTTGACCACCACTCTCAGTCACAGAAACACCTCGCTCTCTTGACCACCACTCTCAGTCACAGAAACACCTCACTATCACGGCCACCACTCTCAGTCACAGAAACACCTCACTATCTCGGCCACCACTCTCAGTCACAGAAACACCTCACTCTCTTGACCTCCACTCTCAGTCACAGTAACACCTCACTCTCTCGTCCACCACTCTCAGTCGCAGAAACACCTTACTCTCTTGACCTCCACTCTCAGTCACAGAAACACCCCACTCTCTTGACCTCCACTCACAGTCACAGAAACACCTCACTCTCTTGACCTGCACTCTCAGTCACAGAAACATCTCACTCTCTTGACCTCCACTCTCAGTCACAGAAACACCTCACTTTCTTCACCTCCACTCTCAGTCACAGAAACACCTCACTCTCTTATCCTCCACTCTCAGTCACAGAAACACCTCACTCTCTTCACCTCCACTCTCAGTCACTGAAACACCTCACTCTCTCGACCACAACTCTGTCACAGAAACACCTCACTCTCTCGACCACCACTCTCAGTCACAGAAACACCTCACACTCTCGACCACAACTCTCAGTCACAGAAACACCTCACTCTCTCGACCACCACTCTCAGTCACAGAAACAACTCACTCTCTCGACCACAACTCTGTCACAGAAACACCTCGCTCTCTCGACCACAACTCTGTCACAGAAACACCTCACTCTCTCGACCACCACTCTCAGTCACAGAAACACCTCACTCTCTCGACCACAACTCTGTCACAGAAACACCTCACTCTCTCGACCACCACTCTCAGTCACAGAAACACCTCACTCTCTCGACCACAACTCTGTCACAGAAACACCTCGCTCTCTCGACCACAACTCTGTCACAGAAACACCTCACTCTCTCGACCACCACTCTCAGTCACAGAAACACCTCACTCTCTCGACCACAACTCTGTCACAGAAACACCTCACTCTCTCGACCACCACTCTCAGTCACAGAAACACCTCACTCTCTCGACCACAACTCAGTCACAAAAACACCCCACTCTCTCGACCACAACTCTGTCACAGAAACACCTCACTCTCTCGACCACCACTCTCAGTCACAGAAACACCCCACTCTCTCGTCCACCATGAACTAATCTTCCTTCACATTTCATTCATTTCTTCACGTGGAGACTCGACAACTTTCTCCTCTCACGGATTCTTTCTCTTTTACCTTTTATCTCTCCGTGGAGCATAGGTCTTCAATAAACACTTTCATCTCTCCGTGGAGCATAGGTCTTCAATAAACACTTTCATCTCTCCGTGGAGCATAGGTCTTCAATAAACACTTTCATCTCTCCGTGGAGCATATGTCTTCAACAAACACTTTCATCTCTCCGTGGAGCATAGGTCTTCAATAAACACTTTCATCTCTCCGTGGAGCATAGGTCTTCAACAAACATTTTCATCTCTCCGTGGAGCATAGGTCTTCAACAAACACTTTCACCTCCCTGTGGAGCTAGGTCTTCAACAAACACTTTCACCTCCCTGTGAACAGTAGGTCCCTCTTTATCTATATTACTCCCCAGATATATGTAAGATTGTACGTCTATATATATTTCTCCTATTTTTATTTGGTTATTGCCAACTGCATTAATTCTCATAATTTTGGTCTTATCTCTATTTATTTTCATTCCCATCTGATGTGATCTTTCATCAAGTATACTCATTTTATCTTGCATCTGTTGATGGCTGTGTGATAGGAGAGCTATGTCATCAGCAAAGTCTAAATCATCAAGTTGTTTGGTCAGTGACCACTGGATTCCATTTCTTTTTTTTGGAATTATTTTCATAATCCATTCTATGGCCAGTAGAAAGAGAGATGGAGACAGAAGGTATCCTTGCCTTACTCCTGTTCTTATTTCAAATGCTTCTGTTAAACTTCTCTGTTCATGACTTTCTACACGTGAAGACTCGACCACTTTCTCATCTTCTGCGATTACACGACTAATTCTTTCTGTCACTTCTATAACTCGACCCAATCTTTCTGTCACTTCTATAACTCGACCCAATCTTTCTGTCACTTCTATAACTCGACCCAATCTTTCTGTCACTTCTATAACTCGACCCAATCTTTCTGTCACTTCTATAACTCGACCCATTCTTTCTGTCACTTCTATAACTCGACCCAATCTTTCTGTCACTTCTATAACTCGACCCAATCTTTCTGTCACTTCTATAACTCGACCCATTCTTTCTGTCACTTCTATAACTCGACCCAATCTTTCTGTCACTTCTATAACTCGACCCAATCTTTCTGTCACTTCTATAACTCGACCCAATCTTTCTGTCACTTCTATAACTCGACCCAATCTTTCTGTCACTTCTATAACTCGACCCATTCTTTCTGTCACTTCTATAACTCGACCCAATCTTTCTGTCACTTCTATAACTCGACCCAATCTTTCTGTCACTTCTATAACTCGACCCATTCTTTCTGTCACTTCTATAACTCGACCCATTCTTTCTGTCACTTCTATAACTCGACCCATTCTTTCTCTCGCATGAATCACTGGAGTCATTCTTTGACTCACTTGAAGCACTCGACAAATTCTTGTTCCCATATGAAGCACTTTAGCAATTCCTTCCCTCGCTGGAAGCTCGCGGAACTGTTTACAGCACTCAAAAACGGGTTTCTCTGCTTATCATTTTTGTTCAGTTTGTCAACTCGTGAAGACCACAAATCCGTCCCGAGACACGAGCGAGTCGTTAAATCTGACAAGTTCACGTGCCTGCTCCTGATCGCTGTTTGAAGCAGACGACAGAAACGTCATTGTTTATCACCTGGAAGCTCATAAAACACAAATTTTGTATGTGGGGGAATCGACTAACATAACAGATAGATATCTTCTAATAGTTGTTAAACAGCACAAAGTATGTGGTAAATACATACCGAGGAGTAGTCTATCTAGTAGTCGAGGAGTAGTGAGTAGTCTAGTAGTCAAGGAGTAGTCGAGGAGGAGTAAGTAGTCTAGTAGCCAAGGAGTAGTCTAGTAGCCAAGGAGTAGTCTAGTAGTCGAGGAGTAGTGAGTAGTCTAGTAGCCAAGGAGTAGTCTAGTAGTCGAGGAGGAGTAAGTAGTCTAGTAGTCGAGGAGGAGTAAGTAGTCTAGTAGTCGAGGAGTAGTGAGTAGTCTAGTAGCCAAGGAGTAGTCTAGTAGCCAAGGAGTAGTCTAGTAGCCAAGGAGTAGTCTAGTAGCCAAGGAGTAGTCTAGTAGTCGAGGAGTAGTGAGTAGTCTAGTAGCCAAGGAGTAGTCTAGTAGTCGAGGAGGAGTAAGTAGTCTAGTAGTCGAGGAGGAGTAAGTAGTCTAGTAGTCGAGGAGGAGTAAGTAGTCTAGTAGTCGAGGAGGAGTAAGTAGTCTAGTAGTCGAGGAGTAGTCTAGTAGTCGAGGAGGAGTAAGTAGTCTAGTAGTCGAGGAGTAGTGAGTAGTCTAGTAGCCAAGGAGTAGTCTAGTAGTCGAGGAGGAGTAAGTAGTCTAGTAGTCGAGGAGGAGTAAGTAGTCTAGTAGTCGAGGAGGAGTAAGTAGTCTAGTAGTCGAGGAGGAGTAAGTAGTCTAGTAGTCGAGGAGGAGTAAGTAGTCTAGTAGTCGAGGAGGAGTAAGTAGTCTAGTAGTCGAGGAGTAGTCTAGTAGTCGAGGAGGAGTAAGTAGTCTAGTAGTCGAGGAGTAGTGAGTAGTCGAGGAGGAGTAAGTAGTCTAGTAGTCGAGGAGTAGTGAGTAGTCTAGTAGTCGAGGAGTAGTGAGTAGTCTAGTAGCCAAGGAGTAGTCTAGTAGTCGAGGAGGAGTAAGTAGTCTAGTAGTCGAGGAGTAGTCTAGTAGTCGAGGAGGAGTAAGTAGTCTAGTAGTCGAGGAGTAGTGAGTAGTCGAGGAGGAGTAAGTAGTCTAGTAGTCGAGGAGTAGTGAGTAGTCTAGTAGTCGAGGAGTAGTGAGTAGTCTAGTAGCCAAGGAGTAGTCTAGTAGTCGAGGAGGAGTAAGTAGTCTAGTAGTCGAGGAGGAGTCTAGTAGTCGAGGAGGAGTAAGTAGTCTAGTAGTCGAGGAGTAGTGAGTAGTCTAGTAGCCAAGGAGTAGTCTAGTAGTCGAGGAGGAGTAAGTAGTCTAGTAGTCGAGGAGTAGTCTAGTATCCAAGGAGTAGTCTAGTAGCAAAGGAGTGGTGAGTAGTCTAGTAGTCGAGGAGTAGTCTAGTATCCAAGGAGTAGTCTAGTAGCAAAGGAGTGGTGAGTAGTCTAGTAGTCGAGGAGTAGTCTAGTATCCAAGGAGTAGTCTAGTAGCAAAGGAGTGGTGAGTAGTCTAGTAGCAAAGGAATAGTCTAGTAGCCGAGAAAGAGTAAGTAGTCTAGTAGTGGAAAAGGAGTGAGTAGTCTAGTAGTCGAGGAAGAGTAAGTAGTCGAGGAGGCGTGAGTAGTCTCGTAGCCGAGAAAGAGTAAGTAGTCTAGTAGTCGAGGAGGAGTGAGTAGTCTAGTAGTCGAGGAGGAGTGAGTAGTCACGTAGTCAAGGAGTATTCTAGTCGATAAGGAGTAAGTAGTCTAGTAGTCGAGGAGCATTTAGTAGTCTAGTAGTCGAGGAGCATTTAGTAGTCTAGTAGCCGAGAAGCATTTAGTAGTCTAGTAGTCAAGGAGCATTTAGTAGTCTAGTAGCCGAGAAGCATTTAGTAGTCTAGTAGCCGAGGAGCATTTAGTAGTCTAGTAGTCGAGGAGCATTTAGTAGTCTAGTAGTCGAGGAGCATTTAGTAGTCTAGTAGCCGAGAAGCATCTAGTAGTCGAGGAGCATTTAGTAGTCTAGTAGTCAAGGAGCATTTAGTAGTCTAGTAGCCGAGGAGCATCTAGTAGTCGAGGAGCATTTAGTAGTCTAGTAGTCGAGGAGCATCTAGTAGTCGAGGAGCATTTAGTAGTCTAGTAGTCAAGGAGCATTTAGTAGTCTAGTAGCCGAGGAGCATCTAGTAGTCGAGGAGCATTTAGTAGTCTAGTAGTCGAGGAGCATCTAGTAGTCGAGGAGCATTTAGTAGTCTAGTAGTCGAGGATCATTTAGTAGTCTAGTAGCCGAGGAGCATTTAGTAGTCTAGTAGCCGAGGAGCATTTAGTAGTCTAGTAGTCGAGGAGCATTTAGTAGTCTAGTAGTCGAGGATCATTTAGTAGTCTAGTAGCCGAGAAGCATGTAGTACTCTAGTTGTCGACGAGGAGTAAGTAGTCTAGTAGTCGAGGAGCATTTAGTAGTCTAGTAGTCGAGGAGCATTTAGTAGTCTAGTACTCGAGGAGCATTTAGTAGTCTAGTAGTCGAAGAGCATTTAGTAGTCTAGTAGCCGAGGAGCATTTAGTAGTCTAGTAGCCGAGGAACATTTAGTAGTCTAGTAGTCGAGGAACATTTAGTAGTCTAGTAGTCGAGGAGCATTTAGTAGTCTAGTAGTCGAGGAGCAGTTAGTAGTCTAGTAGTCTAGTAGTCGAGAAGCATTTAGTAGTCTAGTAGTCGAGAAGCATTTAGTAGTCTAGTAGTCGAGGAGCATTTAGTAGTCTAGTAGTCGAGGAGCATTTAGTAGCCTAGTAGTCGAGGAGCATTTAGTAGTCGAGGAGTAGTTAGTAGTCTAGTAGTCGAGGAGCATTTAGTAGTCTAGTAGTCGAGAAGCATTTAGTAGTCTAGTAGTCGAGGAGCATTTAGTAGTCTAGTAGTCGAGGAGCATTTAGTAGTCTAGTAGTCGAGGAGCATTTAGTAGTCTAGTAGTCGAGGAGCATTTAGTAGTCTAGCAGTCGAGAAGCATTTTGTATTCTAGTAGTCGATGAGCATTTAGTAGTCTAGTAGTCGAGGAGCATTTAGTAGTCTAGTAGTCGATGAGCATTTAGTAGTCTAGTAGTCGAGGAGCATTTAGTAGTCTAGTAGTCGAGGAGTAGTTAGTAGTCTAGTAGTCGAGGAGCATTTAGTAGTCTAGTAGTCGATGAGCATTTAGTAGTCTAGTAGTCGAGGAGTAGTTAGTAGTCTAGTAGTCGAGGAGCATTTAGTAGTCTAGTAGTCGAGGAGCATTTAGGAGTCTAGTAGTCGAGGAGTAGTTAGTAGTCTAGTAGTCGATGAGCATTTAGTAGTCTAGTAGCCGAGGAGCATTTAGTAGTCTAGTAGTCGAGGAGTAGTTAGTAGTCTAGTAGTCGAGGAGCATTTAGTAGTCTAGTAGTCGAGGAGTAGTTAGTAGTCTAGTAGCCGAGGAGCATTTAGTAGTCTAGTAGTCGAGGAGTAGTTAGTAGTCTAGTAGCCGAGGAGCATTTAGTAGTCTAGTAGCCGAGGAGCATTTAGTAGTCTAGTAGTCGAGGAGTAGTTAGTAGTCTAGTAGCCGAGGAGCATTTAGTAGTCTAGTAGTCGAGGAGTAGTTAGTAGTCTAGTAGTCGAGGAGCATTTAGTAGTCTAGTAGCCGAGGAGCATTTAGTAGTCTAGTAGTCGAGGAGTAGTTAGTAGTCTAGCAGTCGAGGAGGAGTAAGTAGTCTAGTAGCCGAGGAGCATTTAGTAGTCTAGTAGCCGAGGAGCATTTAGTAGTCTAGTAGTCGAGGAGTAGTTAGTAGTCTAGTAGCCGAGGAGCATTTAGTAGTCTAGTAGTCGAGGAGTAGTTAGTAGTCTAGTAGTCGAGGAGCATTTAGTAGTCTAGTAGCCGAGGAGCATTTAGTAGTCTAGTAGTCGAGGAGTAGTTAGTAGTCTAGCAGTCGAGGAGGAGTAAGTAGTCTAGTAGTCTAGGAGTGAGTAGTCAAGTAGTCGAGGAGTATTTAGTAGTCAAGTAGTCAAGGAGTGAGTAGTCAAGTAGTCGAGGAGTATTTAGTAGTCTAGTAGTCGAGGAGTGAGTAGTCAAGTAGTCGAGGAGTATTTAGTAGTCTAGTAGTCGAGGAGTGAGTAGTCTAGTAGCGGAAGAGGAGTAAGTAGTCTAGTAGCCGAGGAGCATTTAGTAGTCTAGTAGTCTAGGAGTGAGTAGTCAAGTAGTCGAGGAGTATTTAGTAGTCAAATAGTCAAGGAGTGAGTAGTCAAGTAGTCAGGGAGTATTTAGTAGTCTAGTAGTCGAGGAGTGAGTAATCTAGTAACGGAGGTGTTGTTTAGTAAAGGAGGGGTAGTCTAGTAACGGAGGGGTAGTCTAGTAGCGGAGGGGTAATCTACTAACGGAGGGGTAGTCTAGTAGCCGAGGGGTAGTCTAGTAGCGGAGGGTAATATAGTAGCGGAGGGGTAGTCTAGTAACGGAGGGAGGGGTAGTCTAGTAGCCCAGGAGTAGTCTAGTAGCGGAGGGGTAGTCTAGTCTAGTAGCGGAGGTGTGGTCTAATAATGGAGGGGTAGTCTAGTAGCGGAGGGGTAGACTGGTCTAGTTGCGGAGTGGTAGTCCAGTAGCGGAGGGGTAGTCTAGTAGCGGATGGGTAGTCTAGTAGCGGAGGGGTAGTCTAGTAGCGGATGGGTAGTCTAGTAGTGGGGGGGGTAGTCTAGTAGTGGGGGGGGGGTAGTCTAGTAGTGGGGGTAGGGGCGTAGTCTAGTAGTGGGGGGAGGGGGGTAGTCCAGTAGTGGGGAGGGGTAGTCTAGTAGCGGATGGGTAGTCTAGTAGCGGATGGGTAGTCTAGTAGTGGGGGGGTAGTCTAGTAGTGGGGGGAGGGGGGTAGTCTAGTAGCGGATGGGAAGTCTAGTAGTGGGGGGGTAGTCTAGTAGCGGATGGGAAGTCTAGTAGTGGGGGGGTAGTCTAGTAGTGGGGGGAGGGGGTAGTCTAGTAGTGGGGGAGAGGGGTAGTCTAGTAGTGGGAGGAGGGGGGTAGTCTAGTAGTGGGGGGAGGGGGGTAGTCTAGTAGCGGAGTGGTGGTCTAGTAGCGGATGGGTAGTCTAGTAGCGGATGGGAAGTCTAGTAGTGGGGGGGGGTAGTCTAGTAGTGGGGGAGGGGGTAGTCTAGTAGTGGGGGGAGGGGGTAGTCTAGTAGTGGGGGGAGGGGGGTAGTCTAGTAGTGGGGGGAGAGGGGTAGTCTAGTAGTGGGGGGAGGGGGGTAGTCTAGTAGCGGAGTGGTGGTCTAGTAGCGGAGGGGTGGTCTAGTAGCGGAGGGGTGGTCTAGTAGCGGAGGGGTGGTCTAGTAGCGGAGGGGTGGTCTAGTAGCGGAGGGTAGTCTAGTAGTGGGGGGGAGGGGGTAGTCTAGTAGTGGAAGAGGGGGGTAGTCTAGTAGTGGGGGGAGGGGGGTTGTCTAGTAGTGGAAGGGTGGGGTAGTCTAGTAGTAGGGGGAGGGGGGGTAGTCTAGTAGTGGGGGGAGGGGGGTAGTCTAGTAGTGGGGGGAGGGGGGTAGTCTAGTAGTGGGGGGAGGGGTGTAGTCTAGTAGTGGAAGAGGGGGGTAGTCTAGTAGCGGAGTGGTGGTTTAGAAGCCTAGGGGTAGTCTAGTAGTGGGGGGAGGGGGTAGTCTAGTAGCGGAGGGGTGGTCTAGTAGCGGAGGGGTAGTCTAGTAGTGGGGGGAGGGGGTAGTCTAGTAGTGGGGGGAGGGGGGTAGTCTAGTAGCGGAGGGGTGGTCTAGTAGCGGAGTGGTGGTTTAGAAGCCTAGGGTTAGTCTAGTAGCGGAGTGGTGGTTTAGAAGCCTAGTGGTAGTCTAGTAGTGGGGAGGGGGGTAGTCTAGTAGTGGGGGGAGGGGGGTAGTCTAGTAGCGGAGTGGTGGTTTAGAAGCCTAGGGGTAGTCTAGTAGTGGGGGGAGGGGGGTAGTCTAGTAGCGGAGTGGTGGTTTAGAAGCCTAGGGGTAGTCTAGTAGTGGGGGGAGGGGGGTAGTCTAGTAGCGGAGTGGTGGTTTAGAAGCCTAGGGGTAGTCTAGTGGCCGAGGGGTAGTCTAGTGGTCAAGAAATAGTCTAGAAATCGGTTCAACAAACAGTAACTACATAAGTGAATCAATCTGCAAATAAATTCATTAATCAGTAAATCTGTTAATCAATTATTAATTGATAAAATGGTACAATTATATAACCAATAGTCACTTTATTATGACATTTGTGAACACTTGTTTTCAGGTATAAAACTCTCACCTACCTCCAGGTATAGAACTCTCTCACCTTTCTCCAGGTATAGAACTCTCTCACCTACCTCCAGGTATAGAACTCTCTCACCTTTCTCCAGGTATAGAACTCTCTCACCTACCTCCAGGTATAGAACTCTCTCACCTTTCTCCAGGTATAGAACTCTCTCACCTACCTCCAGGTATAGAACTCTCTCACCTTTCTCCAGGTATAGAACTCTCTCACCTACCTCCAGGTATAGAACTCTCTCACCTTTCTCCAGGTATAGAACTCTCTCACCTTTCTCCAGTTATAGAACTCTCTCACCTATCTCCAGGTATAGAACTCTCTCACCTACCTCCAGGTATAGAACTCTCTCACCTACCTCCAGGTATAGAACTCTCTTTCCTGTATCCAGGTATAAACTCCCTCACTTGTTTCCTACATTAACCTAGAGTTTTCCTCTAACTGTCCAACAACTTGACATCTTGCTCTATATCACAAAATTCGACATCTTGCCCTATATCCAACAAATCGACATCTCGCCCTATGTCCAACAACTCGACATCTCGCCCTATGTCCAACAACTCGACATCTCGCCCTATGTCCAACAACTCGACATCTCGCCCTATGTCCAACAACTCGACATCTCGCCCTATGTCCAACAACTCGACATCTCGCCCTATGTCCAACAACTCGACAACTCGCCCTATGTCCAACAACTCGACAACTCGCCCTATGTCCAACAACTCGACATCTCACCCATTGTCCAACAACTGGATATCTCGCCCTATGTCCAACAACTCGACATCTCACCCATTGTCCAACAACGGATATCTCGCCGAATCCCCAACAACTCGACATCTCACCCATGTCCAACAACTGGATATCTCGCCCTATGTCCAATAACTCGACATCTCACCCATTGTCCAACAACTGGATATCTCGCCCGATCCCCAACAACTCGACATCTCACCCATTGTCCAACAACTGGATATCTCGCCCTATGCCCAACAACTCGACATCTCACCATTGTCCAACAACTGGATATCTCGCCCTATGCCCAACAACTCGACATCTCACCCATTGTCCAACAACTCGACATCTCGCCCTATGCCCAACAACTCGACATCTCACCCATTGTCTAACAACTGGATATCTCGCCCTATGCCCAACAACTCGACATCTCACCCATTGTCCAACAACTGGATATCTCGCCCGAATCCCCAACAACTCGACATCTCGCCCTATGTCCAACAACTCGACAACTCGCCCTATGTCCAACAACTCGACAACTCGCCCTATGTCCAACAACTCGACATCTCACCCATTGTCCAACAACTGGATATCTCGCCCTATGTCCAACAACTCGACATCTCACCCATTGTCCAACAACTGGATATCTCGCCCGAATCCCCAACAACTCGACATCTCACCCATTGTCCAACAACTGGATATCTCGCCCTATGTCCAACAACTCGACATCTCACCCATTGTCCAACAACTGGATATCTCGCCCGATCCCCAACAACTCGACATCTCACCATTGTCCAACAACTGGATATCTCGCCCTATGACCAACAACTCGACATCTCACCCATTGTCCAGCAACTGGATATCTCGCCCTATGTCCAACAACTCGACATCTCACCCATTGTCCAACAACTGGATATCTCGCCTGAATCCCCAACAACTCGACATCTCACCCATTGTCCAACAACTGGATATCTCGCCCGAATCCCCAACAACTCGACATCTCACCCATTGTCCAACAACTGGATATCTCGCCCTATGTCCAACAACTCGACATCTCACCCATTGTCCAACAACTGGATATCTCGCCCGAATCCCCAACAACTCGACATCTCACCCATTGTCCAACAACTGGATATCTCGCCCTATGTCCAATAACTCGACATCTCACCCATTGTCCAACAACTGGATATCTCGCCCGATCCCCAACAACTCGACATCTCACCCATTGTCCAACAACTGGATATCTCGCCCTATGCCCAACAACTCGACATCTCACCCATTGTCCAACAACTGGATATCTCGCCCTATGCCCAACAACTCGACATCTCACCCATTGTCCAACAACTCGACATCTCGCCCTATGCCCAACAACTCGACATCTCACCCATTGTCTAACAACTGGATATCTCGCCCTATGCCCAACAACTCGACATCTCACCCATTGTCCAACAACTGGATATCTCGCCCGAATCCCCAACAACTCGACATCTCGCCCTATGTCCAACAACTCGACAACTCGCCCTATGTCCAACAACTCGACAACTCGCCTATGTCCAACAACTCGACATCTCACCCATTGTCCAACAACTGGATATCTCGCCCTATGTCCAACAACTCGACATCTCACCCATTGTCCAACAACTGGATATCTCGCCCGAATCCCAACAACTCGACATCTCACCCATTGTCCAACAACTGGATATCTCGCCCTATGTCCAACAACTCGACATCTCACCCATTGTCCAACAACTGGATATCTCGCCCGATCCCCAACAACTCGACATCTCACCCATTGTCAACAACTGGATATCTCGCCCTATGTCCAACAACTCGACATCTCACCCATTGTCCAGCAACTGGATATCTCGCCCTATGTCCAACAACTCGACATCTCACCCATTGTCCAACAACTGGATATCTCGCCTGAATCCCCAACAACTCGACATCTCACCCATTGTCCAACAACTGGATATCTCGCCCGAATCCCCAACAACTCGACATCTCACCCATTGTCCAACAACTGGATATCTCGCCCTATGTCCAACAACTCGACATCTCACCCATTGTCCAACAACTGGATATCTAGCCTGAATCCCCAACAACTCGACATCTCACCCATTGTCCAACAACTGGATATCTCGCCCGAATCCCCAACAACTCGACATCTCACCCATTGTCCAACAACTGGATATCTCGCCTGAATCCCAAACAACTCGACATCTCACCCATTGTCCAACAACTGGATATCTCGCCTGAATCCCAACAACTCGACATCTCACCATTGTCCAACAACTGGATATCTCGCCTGAATCCCCAACAACTCGACATCTCACCCATTGTCCAACAACTGGATATCTCGCCCGAATCCCCAACAACTCGACATCTCACCCATTGTCCAACAACTCGACATCTCGCCCTATGTCCAACAACTCGACATCTCACCCATTGTCTAACAACTGGATATCTCGCCCTATGTCCAACAACTCGACATCTCACCCATTGTCTAACAACTGGATATCTCGCCCGATCCCAACAACTCGACATCTCACCCATTGTCCAACAACTGGATATCTCGCCCTATGTCCAACAACTCGACATCTCACCCATTGTCCAACAACTGGATATCTCGCCCGAATCCCCAACAACTCGACATCTCACCCATTGTCCAACAACTGGATATCTCGCCCTATGTCCAACAACTCGACATCTCACCCATTGTCTAACAACTGGATATCTCGCTCTATGTCCAACAACTCGACATCTCACCCATTGTCTAACAACTGGATATCTCGCCCGAATCCCCAACAACTCGACATCTCACCCATTGTCCAACAACTGGATATCTCGCCCTATGCCCAACAACTCGACATCTCACCCATTGTCTAATAACTGGATATCTCGCCCTATGTCCAACAACTCGACATCTCACCCATTGTCTAACAACTGGATATCTCGCCCTATGCCCAACAACTCGACATCTCACCCATTGTCCAACAACTGGATATCTCGCCCTATGCCCAACAACTCGACATCTCACCCATTGTCCAACAACTGGATATCTCGCCCTATGCCCAACAACTCGACATCTCACCATTGTCCAACAACTCGACATCTCGCCCTATGCCCAACAACTCGACATCTCACCCATTGTCTAACAACTGGATATCTCGCCCTATGCCCAACAACTCGACATCTCACCCATTGTCCAACAACTCGACATCTCGCCCTATGTCCAACAACTCGACATCTATGTCCATCTGTGAAGATGTTGATCAGAAGATGTCCATGGACTTGTCCTCCGTTATTGAAGTATTGCACCGTCATCTTCATCTACCGATCCATCAGTTCTCGACGCTATACATCCATGATCTGCAGCCTCAGATGTAGCGTGGATGTGACATGTTGCTTTCAATTCTTCTTCTGGTAGATACCATAATCATCATCATGTTCCAAATGTCCCTGTAAAAGAATTAAGCTCTTCATTAACGAGAGCTGCGGCACTGCGCTGTTTGATCGGAATGTTGCCAGAAAAAACGGAGATAGAAATTGCCAGTTAGGATTGTTGTTCAGCAGAAATGTAGCTCATGTTTTTAAATTATTTGTTCTTGCTTTGTTCCATCTCATGAGATCCCTTCTTTTATTTATTTTATCCGTCGCCGGTTTCTCTAACCCCCCCCCCCCCTCTCTCTCTCTCTCTCTCTCTCTCTTTATTTCGCTTCTCTTTATAATCATTTTTTATGTCTTCTCCACAAAGTAATTCATCTTTCGCTGCCACATCCCGTCTCTGCCCCTCTCTCAACAAAAAAACATCGCCTTGCCGTCGCTATATTTCTCTTTCAGTTCCAATATTTCATGTTATTCTGCCCCTGCTGTCAGTCCTTTATCTTTATTTCCCCCTATATCTTTCTATCTTCCTAATTCATTATTATTCACATTTTTCCTCAAAATTATCTCTCTTTTTTGTGGGTCTATCCTTTCTCCGTGTTCTCATCGCTCACTTTTATTTTACTTTTATTCTGCGTCCTCACATCGGCCTCAGTCCTTCCCTCTCTCACACTCGCTCTAATGACATCTCAATCTTCATTCTAATGACATCTCCTACCTCATTCTAATGACATCTCCTACCTCATTCTAATGATATCTCCTACCTCATTCTAATGATATCTCCTACCTCATTCTAATGACATCTCCTACCTCATTCTAATGACATCTCCTACCTCATTCTAATGACATCTCCTACCTCATTCTAATGATATCTCCTACCTCATTCTAATTACATCTCCTACCTCATTCTAATGATATCTCCTACCTCATTCTAATGACATCTCCTACCTCATTCTAATGACATCTCCTACCTCATTCTAATTGGTTATTGGTTATGGAAGGCCTCGGTATCACTGCATACACTCGGTATTCCCTATCATACGATATCATCATTCATCGTAAACAAGCGGGATATCGAAGCAGGATCAAAACGGATGAGACACACAGCTCACGGTGTGCACAGAGCACTTAACTCAGTAGCTCCTGCAACAAGCCGGACTTGGAATATGAGGAAACTGCAAGAAGGAACACTTTTCAGACATAGCCTTCAATGGTTCCTGCCGCCTATCCACCATATACCATGGGAGTTGACGTCCTCCCGAAAATGATGATCGTCATAGCACTTGATGATGTTAGGCCGTCATTGATGACTCCAATTCCAAACATATAGACACACAGTGGTGGTAATTGTCATTTTCAATCCAACAGAAGCCACATGACCTGTAGTTAGTAAAACCACAGAGAGAATATGATTTTGTGACCTTCACTGATTCACTCTTAGATGTGAATGTGTAGTTTACACAAGAGGAGAAGTTTTCAACTACAGTGATCCCATTTAAGGCAATTCTGGGAGAGCAAGGCAAGTCTCCTTTATAGCAGCAGAACTTGATGTTCTCCGCTCCCTTCTTGTAGCTGCTGCCACACGATTCTGATGTCTCATTAACATGGACATCATTCAAGAACAATGTCAGATTAACATTCCATAGATATGGCTCTGCTGATGAAATGCTTGGTGCAACAGTTGTATCAATCATACTGGAGGCTCCTGGTCTGTGGTCATTAATATCACAGACGGCACATGGTCGAGTTATATTCAGTATTTCTTTCTGGGGTGTAAATATGTGGCACACACATGGAGAGTGGTTTGTGGTCACAGTAATCCAATTAAAGGCAATTCTAGGGTAGCATGGCAATGCTGTTTCAGAACAGCACAATCCTGTGATGTTTTCTGTGTTCGCTATAAAGCTGCTGCTGCTACACAATCCTGACCAATTATAGGTGTGGACATTATTCACTTGCAATGACAAAACTGCTTTATTTACATCATAAACCTCTGGAAGCGAATCATTTATGGGACTAATAGTACAATTTATTCATCCATTCTAATGATATCTCCTACCTCATTCTAATGACATCTCCTACCTCATTCTAATGACATCTCCTACCTCATTCTAATGATATCTCCTACCTCATTCTAATGATATCTCCTACCTCATTCTAATGATATCTCCTACCTCAGTCTAATCTATCTATCTATCTTTCGTTCGCTCGAAGTATTGTCTATATCTGCAACGTCGTTTCCTGTATGAATTTACTGTCTTTTGTAATTCTTGCAGTGACCCATATAGTTTTGTCTGTAGTGTTGTATCTATGGGTCAATGGATTTTCCTCAGTCTACTATATTCAGTGCAGTCTTGAAGTATGTGTTCAGCAGTCTGGGGTGCCTGTCCACATGTACAAGTAGTTGATGTGTCGATCTTGAATTTTGTATACATGTGACTATGGAGTCGATGGTGTCCTGTTCTTCGGCGTATAATGATAACTTGTTCATATCTATTCATATTATGAAAGGCATCCTGATTTGGGGCTTGTGGTCCTCTGATTGATTTGATTATCTGTTTCTTATGATGGTATGTAACCGGTGTATCTATTTGTGTGCTGTTGAGCCTTCCTTTGCCAACTGATCTGCTTTCTCATTTCCTGGTATTCCACAGTGAGATGGGATCCACTGCAGGGCAAACCTGTATGCTTGCAGAGTTCAGTCAATAAGGTCTGCAGATGTGGTAATTTTCTGGATTGTAGTGCCTGGAGTACTGAACTTGCATCTGTCAAAAACACTACAGGCTGTGGGCTAAGATTACTGTTGAGCAGTTTTTCTATTGCCAACTTTATTGCTTGTATTTCTGCATCATAATTGTGACAATATTTCCCTGTTGCTATTTTATTCGTATCCCTAGTGTTATTTGGGTACTCTATATATGCACCTGCTCCCCATTCTTTACTGCATTCTGTGCTGATCCATCTGTGTACACATGAATCCATAGGTCTTGTGGGTATTCTTCATCAGGAAACTGAGAGTTATGTTTTTCGCTGTAGACTATTCTGTTCCTCTTTGTCAACTATTCCTTTCACTTCTGTCCGTAATTGAACTGATAATCCTGATTCATCTGTCCAGGGAGTCTGTTCTGGTATGGGCAGTAGGGGTTTAACAACTCTTGGCATGTCTGGTGTTTGTCTACTAATACGCTTGGCTTGGTGGATAAAACTGCTTCTCTTAAGTCGTCCCAATGCAAGATTTTGGAATCGGTCCTTCATTGGATGTCTCGGCATGCATGCAAATTTTTCTGCCTGTATCAGCACCTTTGTGTCTCTCCGTTCTCTCAGTGCTGGCATCCTCCACAATTTCTCCATCTCCATTTTGGTGTGATTTCATTGCTCCTGTGATGACCCTAAGTGCCTGGTTTTGTACTGTATCCAGTTCTTGCAGTGTGGTGTTTGATGCTGAGCACCATGCGGATGATCCATATTCTAAATGTGGGCGTATACTCTGTTGGTAAACTTTAATGAGTATTTTCCCACTCACACGCACGTAGTTCCACATAGCTTTCTTAGAATAGCCAACTTCCTCCTTGCTTTTGGGTTGCCTTATTTATCTGCTGTTTCCAAGATAGTTTGTTATCAAATGTAACTCCGAGATATGTAGCTTGTATGTCTTCTTTAACAAGCTCATTGTTTATGTAGATGGCTCCTGCTTTTGTTTTGGGGAGAGAGTGAAAAGTGTAGTACTGCATTTGTCTGTATTGATGCTGATACACCATCTATTTGTCCATGAATTCAGTGCATCCATAGATCTTTGTAGCAATTTGGAGGCCACAGTTGCATACTCCTCTGTGCACCACATTACCAGGTCATCTGCATACATTGCCACTTTGATGCCATGTGGTAGTACAGTAACTAGGTCATTGATGTAGATCAGAAAAAGTGTTGGAGATAGTACCCCTCCCAGTGGAACGCCCTGGCGCAGTAAGACCTTCTTACTCTTAAGACCATCCAGTTGCACTCTGGCTCTCCTGTTATGCAGGTATGCTTTGACCCATTTGTACATCCTGCCATTTACTCCATAATTTCTCAGTTTCTTCAAAAGCCCTTCCTTCCATACCTTATCAAATGCTTTCTTTAGGTCTATCCATGCTGCTAGTACCAGTTTCTTTTCTTGAAACGCATCTTCAATTTCCTGGGAAAGATAGGTTGCCTGATCTTCGGTAGAGTAACACTGTCTAAAGCTGCTTGTTGTGGGACAAGGAGATTTTCACTTTCCAGGTACCACTGCAGTCTGAGATTGATTATACGTTCCATTGTTTACACAAACAGCTTGTAAGGCTGATTGGTCTATAGCTGGATGTTGTTGAACCATCTTTTCCTGGCTTTAGTAATGGTATCATAATTGCTTCTCTCCATGCCTGTGGCACTTTACCTGTGATCGAGCAAATGTTGTAGATCTGCAGTAGTTTTGCTTTAACTGCAGTTCCCAAGTTCTTAATCATTTCATTGGACACTCCATCACTGCCTGGTGACTTTTTCATTTTTAATTTGGATATTGCCAGCTCTAGCTCTCTTTGTGTAATGGGTATTTCCATGACTCCATGTGCTGTCTCTTCTTGTCTTGCATTTTGTTGTTTTAGACGGGTCTCTTGTCGTTTCTCTAGGCTAATTTCAATGTTATTGTAATTTGCAAAGGAGTCTGCAAAGTAATTTGCTGCATGCTTACCTGTTAGGATGTTTCCATCCTTCTTCAGTGTAATTTTGGTGTTCCTTTCTGTACCCTCATCATTCAGCTGTTTTACAAGCTTCCACACTTTCTTGTGTCTTGTTCAAGATTCAAGGGCTGTTTTCTCTTTCCAGCTTCTCCGTCCGGCTTGTAGTTTAGCCCGTTGAAATTTAGCTTTAGCATGCTGGTAGTTGTTGTGGTGTTCCTGGCAAGGGTTATTTTCTGCTTGCTTTCGAGATGTTTCCATGTCATTGTGCAGTTGCTCTAGTTCACTACTCCAGTATGGTTTGTAGTGTTCCGTGCCCCTCTAGGTCTTGTTTCACTGACAGCTTGTATTATCTTCTTCTTCTTCTACCTTTTTACCTGCCAGTGGAGCATAGGTCTTCAACAAACACTTTTCCAGTCGTTCTGTTTTTTCCATTCTTTTAAGATCATTCCATGTCTTCCCCATCATCTTCATCTCTGCTTCTATCTGTCTTCTCCAAGAATTCCTTGGTCTTCCTCTTTGTCTTTTCCCCTGGGGATTCCAGAAAAGGGCCTGTTGTGTAATACTCTCATTTGGCTTCCATAGTGTGTGTCCTATCCAGCGTCATCGTCTTCGCTGTATCTATTTATCCACTGGTATTTGACTGGTACGTTTCCATAATTCTATGTTAGAGATTTTGTCCTGCCATTTCCATCCTTTTATTCTGCGTAAGCATCCATTAATGAAAGTCTGTATCTTCGTGATTGTCAATTTTGTTGTTCTCCATGTTTCACAGCTATATAATAGGACCGACTTAGCTTGTATTATAAGTCTACTGAATTCATCAATTATTTTGTTGATGTCTCTGTCTGTATTTAGATCTTTAGTCAGTACACTAGTGTAGTGTTGATACATTTTCTTGTCTGCCCTTTTTGTAATCCTCAGTTTAATGATATTATCTCTCGTACCTCAGTTTAATGATATTATCTCTCTTACCTCAGTTTAATGATACTATCTCTCTACCTCAGTTTAATGATATTATCTCTCGTACCTCAGTTTAATGATATTATCTCTCTTACCTCAGTTTAATGATATTATCTCACTTACCTCAGTTTAATGATATTATCTCTCTTACCTCAGTTTAATGATATTATCTCTCTTACCTCAGTTTAATGATATTACCTCTCTTACCTCAGTTTAATGATATTATCTCTCTTACCTCAGTTTAATGATATGAAATCTCCCACTCCTCTCTAATAATATATTTCTCCCACCCTCCCCCTCCTAAATAATATTCACACCACTCCTCTCTAATGATACTCTCTTTCACACACAACTCACTCTCCACTCATATACTCCCTACTTACACACAACTCACTCTCCACTCATATACTCCCTACTCTCACACAACTCACTCTCCACTCATATACTCCCTACTTACACACAACTCACTCTCCACTCATATACTCCCTACTTACACACAACTCACTCTCCACTCATATACTCCCTACTTACACACAACTCACTCTCCACTCATATACTCCCTACTCTCACACAACTCACTCTCGACTCATATACTCCCTACTCACACACAACTCACTCTCCACTTATATACTCCCTACTCAGACACAACTCACTCTCCACTTATATACTCCCTACTCACACACAACTCACTCTCCACTTATATACTCCCTACTCACACACAACTCACTCTCCACTTATATATACTCCTACTCACACACAACTCACTCTCTAGTCATATACTCCCTACTCACACACAACTCACTCTCTAGTCATATACTCCCTACTCACACACAACTCACTCTCCACTTATATACTCCATACTCACACACAACTCACTCTCCACTTATATACTCCCTACTCACACACAACTCACTCTCCACTCATATACTCCCTACTTACACACAACTCACTCTCTAGTCATATACTCCATACTCACACACAACTCACTCTCCACTCATATACTCCCTACTCACACACAACTCACTCTCCACTCATATACTCCCTACTCACACACAACTCACTCTCCACTCATATACTCCCTACTCACACACAACTCACTCTCTAGTCATATACTCCCTACTCACACACAACTCACTCTCCACTCATATACTCCCTACTTACACACACTCACTCTCCACTCATATACTCCCTACTCACACACAACTCACTCTCCACTCATATACTCCCTACTCACACACAACTCACTCTCCACTCATATACTCCCTACTCACACACAACTCACTCTCCACTCATATACTCCCTACTCACACACAACTCACTCTCCACTCATATACTCCATACTCACACACAACTCACTCATACATCACTCACATTCCATTCTCCCTCCCTATCTCCTAAACATAGAAAATATCTCCTCCCCTCCTCTAGCTCTGTTTTCTTCATTTGCTAAGCTCAACTCCCCTCTCCCCCCAATCTCATGTTTCACAAATTTACAAGCTCTCAGTTATTCTTTCTGTTGTCTTGTACACAATCAACACTTGTTCTCTCCTCTCTGCTTCTCTCTCCACACACACAGACATGCAGTATTCTTCCCCTCCCACTACCCGCCCCACCCCGGCCTACGTCAGACCCCATCTTAAGAAAACTGGTGAACTTTGGCGCTAAGTTCTGAGACCAGGATAACGAGGCGCCAGGTAGTTATGAGGTCATGACCTTTACAGTTCTGGGATATCACAGAGGCGGTGGTTGGTGGTGGTTGTGGTAGTGGTGGTGAGTCTTCACTTATTGGTACATCACAGAGGTGGTGGTTGGTTGTACAAGGGTTGTGGTGGTGGTGGTAGTGGTGGTGAGTCTTCACTTATTGGTACATCACAGAGGTGGTTGCTGGTTGTACAAGAGTTGCGGTGGTGGTGGTGAGTATATACTTGTCTCATATCACACAAGATAGATTGTATACTTCACTATATCACACAAGATAGATTGTATACTTCACTATATCACACAAGATAGATTGTATACTTCACTATATCACACAAGATATATTGTATACTTCACTATATCACACAAGATAGATTGTATACTTCACTATATCACACAAGATAGATTGTATACTTCACTATACCACACAAGATAGATTGTATACTTCACTGTATCACACAAGATAGATTGTATACTTCACTGTATCACACAAGATAGATTGTATACTTCACTGTATCACACAAGATAGATTGTATACTTCACTGTATCACACAAGATAGATTGTATACTTCAATATATCACACAAGATAGATTGTATACTTCACTATATCACACAAGATAGATTGTATACTTCACTGTATCACACAAGATAGATTGTATACTTCACTATACCGCACAAGATAGATTGTATACTTCACTATATCACACAAGATAGATTGTATACTTCACTATACCGCACAAGATAGATTGTATACTTCACTATATCACACAAGATAGATTGTATACTTCACTATACCGCACAAGATAGATTGTATACTTCACTATATCACACAAGATAGATTGTATACTTCACTGTATCACACGAGGTAGACTATACTTGTACGACAGTGGTTCTAAAACTGTTGACATTGGCGACCGCTCTTCGCCTGCTGGTCACGTGACGGGGAGACCAAAACTGGTTTCTGTGAGACGACTCGACGCTGTGACTATGTTGCTGACACGACAGCTCGATGCAGACTTGCAGCGCCTATTTCTGGCCGCCTGTATCTCCAGTCAGCGAACACGCTCCGTCATTGCTTGTCTGTGACAATTACCACACGGCTCTGTGACCCCATCACAAGTACATCATGATGCCGAACGAACCGGGCGGAACCGGGAGATGAACCAGCAACATTTGTTCAGGTTTTATCAGATCCATTCCGCGGCGTCACGCACTTGATAAGTGAACGCACGTCACTGCACTGAGGGCAGCCCTCAGGTGTCAACTTTCTGCCCACAGTCATCAAGGAGTGAGCATTCTGATGTACTCAGTAGGTCGCTGACAAACATAGCACGTCTTTCGTTACTCGTGCCACGCTAATTAAAATTCCCTGCAGTGTCATAATTGGTGTGTCTTCATCTCTTGTGTAATAATTTATAAGCGCTGTTAATTATTTGCTCATTATTAGCCACAGTTGTTTATCATTCATACGTTAGTTCATTCCTCATATCTATCTTCCCCACCTCTTCTACTGCACGGACACTTTGTTTAGATCAATCGGGAGCTTAGAGCTTTATATATTAAAGCTCCTGAGCTAAAATGATTTGTTGAAAAAAAACTTTTGTGGTTAAACTTGAATTTGCTTCCCATTAAATAAGTCATTTTCATTTTCTTTCTTCCCCTCTCTTCCCTCTCTGTCTCACTCTCACCATTCCACTTCTCTTTTCTACTTTCCACTAACCACTTCTACAATAGCTCATGCACAGACTTCAGTGGCATACCTCTAGCTGGTATCTTTATTTCTGTGTTTTGTGTCAACAGCTGGCTTGGGTTTGACCGTCGGCCCTGTGTGTCCCTCCTCGCGTGCACCTCCAACACGTCAATCATTGTCCGTTCCTGTGCTTTCTCTGGTTGCTGCCGTCGACATAACAGGACTTGTTAACTATCTCTGTCGCTTGTACCGATGGTTGCTGCCGTCGACATAACAGGACTTGTTAACTATCTCTGTCGCTTGTACCGACCACAATCACAACTTTGAGATGACAGTCTTAGGACATTAACTCTTGTGTGGCGGGCAGTCTAACGTTCAGCGGGTTCCCTGCTTTGCCGCTACCAGGGAGTCTTCTTATAGGGAAGGCTGATGTACAGGTTATAGCGGGAGTTAATGTTGACCTACAACAAATGGAACACTGGGTAGATTACAGTTGTAGTGTTGATGGATGTTGACCTACAACAAATGGAACACTAAGTAGATTACAGTTGTAGTGTTGATGGATGTTGACCTACAACAAATGCAACACTAAGTAGATTATAGTTGTAGTGTTGATGGATGTTGACCTACAACAAATGGAACACTAAGTAGATTACAGTTGTAGTGTGGATGGTTGTTGACCTACAACAAATGGAACACTAAGTAGATTATAGTTGTAGTGTTGATGGATGTTGACCTACAACAAATGGAACACTAAGTAGATTATAGTTGTAGTGTTGATGGTTGTTGACCTACAACAAATGGAACACTGGGTAGATTATAGTTGTAGTGTGGATGGTTGTTGACCTACAACAAATGGAACACTAAGTAGATTATAGTTGTAGTGTTGATGGATGTTGATCTACAACAAATGGAACACTAAGTAGATTATAGTTGTAGTGTTGATGGATGTTGATCTACAACAAATGGAACACTAAGTAGATTACAGTTGTAGTGTTGATGGATGTTGACCTACAACAAATGGAACACTAAGTAGATTATAGTTGTAGTGTTGATGGATGTTGATCTACAACAAATGGAACACTAAGTAGATTACAGTTGTAGTGTTGATGGATGTTGATCTACAACAAATGGAACACTAAGTAGATTACAGTTGTAGTGTTGATGGATGTGACCTACAACAAATGGAACACTAAGTAGATTACAGTTGTAGTGTTGATGGATGTTGACCTACAGCTTATGGAACACTAAGTAGATTACAGTTGTAGTGTTGATGGATGTTGATCTACAAGAAATGGAACATTGAGCAGATTACAAATGTGTTGCTGATTTAGATTGCTGTCGATTTTTTTCAACATTCACAGAGTTCTAACATATCAACATACCACATAACCCTGCAAGCATCAACGTTGTAAACGAGGTTCACAAATCAACATCGGTCACAATTATTTGAACATCAACATCGGCCACAATTGTTTGAACATCAACATCGGCCACAATTGTTTGAACATCAACATTTGCTTTGCTGTTAAACACTCACCAGTTGACACGTTCTGAATGAATCCAGCAAACAATTATCATATATTTCACACATCAACATTTGTACATACATCAACATTTGTACACACATCAACATTTGTACACATATCAACATTTGTACCCACATCAACATTTGTACACACATCACCAACATTTGTTCACACATCAACATTTGTACACACATCAACATTTGTACACATATCATCAACATTTGTTCACACATCACCAACATTTGTACACACATCAACATTTGTTCACACATCAACATTTGTACACACATCAACATTGTACACACGTCAACATTTATACGCACACATATCAATTGTTCACACATCAACACTTATACACATCAACATTTGTACACATCAACATTTGTACCCACATCACCATTTGTTCACACATCAACATTTGTACCCACATCAACATTTGTTCACACATCAACATTTGTATGCATCAACATTTTTACGCGCATCATCATTTGTACACATCAACATTTGTACACATCAACATTTGTTCACACATCAACATTCGTTCACACATCAACATTTGTACCCACTTCAACATTTGTTCACACATCAACATTTGTACACATCAACATTTGTTCACACATCAACATTTGTACACATCAAAATTTGTTAACACATCAACATTTGTACACATCAACATTTGTTCACACATCAACATTTGTACACATCAACATTTGTACACATCAACATTTGTTCACACATCACCAACATCGTTCAACAAAACCTGACTTTGGCGGTCCCCCTCACCCTCCAGTGTGTACGTTTAATCTGCTGCTCAAAGGAATCCACAACATGACCAGGCTGTTCAGTTGTTGTTGTTGTTGCTAGCCCCAGGCAACAGGTGTCTCATTAAGAGAATGACACTGACGGGATGTAGCTTATATCCTTCCTAGTGTCTGAGCTGTGACTAAACCGGTAGAAAAAAAACATGAACGTGCAGAAATCCGCAAGTTAACGAGCTAATTAAGTTGGCCAGGCAGCGATGTGTATCTGGTTCTCCCCGGGCAGTCCTCGCGAGCTGCCGGCGTTTCTCAGCGCGCCTCGTCAGTTTCAAAGACACCAACACGCACCACTCTTTTGCTGCCCAAGTATGTACAAATATGTCCACAGGGAGAAATCCTCAACGGTCGATGTCCACAGCGAGAAATCCTCATAGGTCGAACTGTGCCTAGTTTGTACAAATATGTCCACAGGGAGAAATCCTCAAAGGTGGAACTGTGCCAAGTATGTACAAATATGTCCACAGGGAGAAATCATGAAAGGTGGAACTGTGCCAAGTATGTACAAATATGTCCACAGGGAGAAATCCTCTTAGGTCGAACTGTGCCTAGTTTGTACAAATATGTCCACAGGGAGAAATCCTCTTAGGTCGAACTGTGCCTAGTATGTACAAATATGTCCACAGGGAGAAATCCTCAAAGTTGGAACTGTGCCAAGTATGTACAAATATGTCCACAGGGAGAAATCATGAAAGGTGGAACTGTGCCAAGTATGTACAAATATGTCCACAGGGAGAAATCCTCTTAGGTCGAACTGTGCCTAGTATGTACAAATATGTCCACAGGGAGAAATCCTCAAAGTTGGAACTGTGCCAAGTATGTACAAATATGTCCACAGGGAGAAATCATGAAAGGTGGAACTGTGCCAAGTATGTACAAATATGTCCACAGGGAGAAATCCTCAAAAAGTTGGAACTGTGCCAAGTATATACAAATATGTCCACAGGGAGAAATCCTCAACGGTCGATGTCCACAGCGAGAAATCCTCATAGGTCGAACTGTAACTAGTATGTACAAATATGTCCACAGGGAGAAATCCTCATAGGTCGAACTGTGCCTAGTATGCATAAATATGTACACAGGGAGAAATCCTCAACAGTCGATGTCCACAGCGAGAAATCGTCATAGGTCGAGCTGTGCCTAGTATGTACAAATATGTCCACATGGAGAAATCCTCAAAGCTGGAATTGTGCCAAGTATGTACAAATATGTCCACAGGGAGAAATCCTCAAAGTTGGAACTGTTCCAAGTATGTACAAATATGTCCACAGGGAGAAATCCTCAAAGCTGGAACTGTGCCAAGTATGTACAAATACGTCCAGAGGGAGAAATCATCAAAGGTGGAACTGTGCCGAGTTTTGTCCCATTAAAATGAAACTGTAATTAGATCAAATGATAAGATTGACTTCTTGGCGTTGTTGTCTATAGCAAGTCTCCCTGTCTCCTTCATTCTCTCCTTCTATGACAATGTTCATCACTACAGCAACACCAGAAAGTGATAGACGGCTGGACACTGGAGATAAATACACATGTCAAATACAACAAATGTGACACACAATGCGGGGCCGCTGCTGAAAACAAAAAAAGTAAACATAAAATGGTATTAAGCAGCTAACTAACAGAAAGACAAGATAAACTACAACGTTGCGGCAAAAGTCTTCATCAGGTATATCAGGCAAACTATACACATTAAACACACAAATCCAAATCAGAAAAGACAACGACACAGCTCTAAGAAATAGCGGAAAGAATGATGGAAAAGACGGTGGCTATGGGAGACTGCTATCAATTCTGTGGTGTATCCCGAATCACCCACACAGGAAAATAAGCAACACACAGAATGATCGAATACCCAATAAGAAAATAATAGAACAGGTGGGAATTAGTCAGCGGAATTAAATGGTTCGGATACCTGGTAAAAGTGGAACTAGACCAAACAACAACAAAAGCTTTCTATCGCAAAACATCAAGACGGGGAGCAAAGAAGAGATGGGTTGACAGCATAAAAGACATATATAAGAACAAAAACAATTCTATCTCAACAGCGTCCAGATATACCAAAATAACACGACATATGCACGGGAAATGATGAAAATAACAAGAGTTATAACATCAACATACGTCACATTATATTCAACATTCCTCTGTTCTCCTGATTATATTCAACATTCCTCTGTTCTCCTGCGACACCCCAAGACAACAGCAGAACGCTAACAAACACAAAAGAAGAAGTTCACAGTTGTGGAGTAACAAGCTAACACCAATTATAGCACTTCAAATCAGCGACTCTCAAATTCTAATAAACGGGGGAAACAAAATGATGTAAGGACGGTTCATAGCGAGTGGAGCTGGCAAGAGGACATTCACACATGCTCTCCTCACACATGCTCTCAATAGCTCCTTGACGTTAGCGACAAGTGCTAGCAGATGTGGCTGCTTATCATGTACAGCAGGTAGGGAGGGTGATGTTACAGCAAGAATTGGGGGGAGTTGTTGTACAGCTGGGTGGAGTTGTTGTACAGCTGGGGGAGTTGTTGTACAGCTGGGGGAGTTGTTGTACAGCTGGGGTGTTGTTGTACAGTTGGGGGTGTTGTTGTACAGCTGGGGGAGTTGTTGTACAGCTGGGGGAGTTGTTGTACAGCTGGGGGTGTTGTTGTACAGCTGGGGGAGTTGTTGTACAGCTGGGGAGTTGTTGTACAGCTGGGGTGTTGTTGTACAGTTGGGGGTGTTGTTGTACAGCTGGGGGAGTTGTTGTACAGCTGGGGGTGTTGTTGTACAGCTGGGGGAGTTGTTGTACAGCTGGGGGAGTTGTTATACAGCTGGGGGAGTCTACAAAGGCATGGAAACCTTGGGCAACAAATTGTGAGTTTGGTCTTTGTGTTTGTGTCATCACAACCTTGGGCAACATAAACCAGGGAGTCGTGGCTACTTGCAGGAGGTTAGTTCAGGTCTGATGACCAGATTCCTACAGGGACGGCGTCATGTGGTAGAAAATGAGTCAATGGTTAATGAGGTGTTTAATGATGTTGGCTATAGATGGGACACATATATCTATCTACAAGACATATGCAAGTCATACATAAGGCATACAAAATCCACATAGAAGACATGCAAGTTATATATAAAACATATAAAAGACATAAGAAGCCACATACAAGACATGTACAAGCTATATGCAGGCCGTAAACAAGGTACATGTATGTACAAGCCATCTATAAGCCATATATAAGCCATATAAAAGATATATATATATATATACGATACAAACACGACATTTACAAGTCATATCCTCTTCTTCTTCTACTTCTACCGTTTTAGCTCCCTGTGGAGCATAGGTCTTCAACAAACACTTTCAGCTCCCTGTGGAGCATAGGTCTTCAACAAACACTTTCCAAGTCGTTCTGTTTTTTGCCATTCTTTTAAGATTATTTCATGTCTTTCTCATCATCTTCATCTCTGCTTCTATCTGTCTTCTCCAAGAATTCCTTGGTCTCCCTCTTTGTCTTTTCCCCTGGTTATTCCAGAAAAGGGCCTGTTGTGTAATACTCTCATTTGGCTTCCGTAGTGTGTGTCCTATCCATCGCCATCGTCTTCGCTGTATCTCTTTATCCACTGGTGTTTGACTGGTACATTCTTTGACTTGTCCATGTTTGTGAAGTTTTTTCGGCTTATTTTTTTTTTACAGTATGGGATAGCCAGTCCCATGCCCAAACCTCCTTTACCCTTTTACGAACATGCCGGGTAGGTACAGCGCAACTAATCTTTACTCCCCTTTCGGGTCCCGGTAGCGCACGGGCGTTACAAGTCATATACAGACCATATATACAAGTCATGCAAACGACATATACAAGACATATATATATATATATATATATATATATATATATATATATATATAAAAGCCATATACAAATCATAAACAAGACATATATACGTCATAAACAAGACATATATGCAAGTCATAAACAAGATGTATATATAATAAATAAATATATATATATATATATATATACAAGAAATATACATGTCATATATATAAGCCATATATAAGCCATATATAAGCCATATACAAGACATATATACAAGCCATATAAAAGCGACATATACAAGAGACATGTAAGGATGCAAGAACAATAAGAAAATAACCTCTACAGAGATTAAATGTGTTAGACGAATGGCAGGAAACAGCGTAAAAGATAAGATCAGAAATGAAGAACTGAGAACAAAGCTAGGAATATTCCCTGCTATAGAATACATAAGAATTAGCAACCAAACAGGACAATTCCAATATATAAAACAAGGAGTCAGACAAGGCTGTGTTCTGTCACCGGATTTGTTTTCACTTTACAGCGAACATATTATGAGATCAATAGTAGACAAAAAAGGAATTGAAGTCAACGGTCACAACATAAATAATTTGCGATATGCGGATGACACAGTCTTAATAGCAGAGACAGAGAATGAGCTACAAGAAATGATAGACATAATAGTAAAAGAAAGCAACAAGAATGGTCTCAGTCTGATCAGTAAGAAAACAGAAATAATGGTCATATCGAAGAAACAATCACCACCATCATGCAGCATAAAAATAAACAGGGCACATCTGAAACAAGTGAAACGTTTGAAATACTTGAGCACAATAATAACATCAGATGGAAGATGTACCACAGAAATGAAAAGCGCTGAGGTCAAAATAGTATTTCAGAAAATGAAAAATATCTTATGCAACAAATTTATGTCAATAGAAGTGAGAAAGAGTGTCCATCGGTGCTATATAGAACCAATTCTGGCATGTGGAAGCGGATCATGGACAGTAGACAAACAAATGAAAAGACAATTAAAGGCCACAGAGATGGGATTTCTCAGAAAAGTGTTGAAAGTTCCCTAGACAGCTAAAAAGACAAATGAGGAAGTTCTCAAAGAGGCCAACACAAAAAGGGAACTCCTAAAAAACATCAGAAAGAAACAATGAACATTTTTCGGGCACATCATGAGAAGAGTAAAGTCTGAATACCTGGTTACAACTGGCAAAGTAAGAGGAAAGAGAGATCGCGGACGACAAAGAGAGAAAATACTGGATAGCTGTGGTGTCATGGCATGGAAAACAGTCAACAACAGAACTGATACGATGCACTGTAGATAAAGATTGTGAAATGACATGATAGCCTAAGCCAACTGAGATGGCACATGATGATGATGATAGAATACATAAAGAAACAACAAATAAAATGGTTTGGCCACGTGACAAGAGGAAAGATCAAAACACAACACAACGAGCCTTCAATAAACATTGCGAGAACACAAGGTCACATGGGCCGACCACGAAAAGATGGAATATTAGAAACACTAGGTAACATAACAGCAGAAGAGGCGAAGAGAACAGCAAAAGGCAGCATTCATATATCTCCCCTCGACGCTGAAAGGCAAATGAGGAAGAGAGGAAGAAGAAGTAAAGAACATCAAAAAGGTAAAGCGAAATGTCAGTGGAACCAGACATGCAAACAACTAAATGAACAACTAAAACAGCATCTTGAGACTGCAGTGCCTTCAGTATCCAGAAACAGTCAAGGGCGGTTATGCTGCTCTCTTTGTTCGACAGGAAGTGACGACTACAGGTGTGTCTTCTTGAAGTAGCGCATGCGTGGAGAAAGGTAAACAAATTGAGCAGAGACAACCATGCTAATTGGTCACGTGGAGACATCGCCAGCGCGTGCTTCTTGTCTGAAATAGAAGCTGCTTGTTTACCACTCTAACCTGTGGTGGTTTGTAGGAGGATTAGAGTGGTCTGTGAGGGCATTAGAGTGATCTGTGTGGGGATTAGAGTAGTCTGAGGGGATTAGAGTGGTCTGTGAGGGCATTAGAGTGATCTGTGTGGGGATTAGAGTAGTCTGAGGGGATTAGAGTGGTCTGTGAGAGGATTAGAGTGGTCTGTAATGGGATTAGAGTGGTCTGTGATGGGATTAGAGTGGTCTGTGAGAGGATTAGAGTGGTCTGTGATGGGATTAGAGTGGTCTGTGATGGGATTAGAGTGGTCTGTGAGGGCATTAGAGTGATCTGTGTGGGGATTAGAGTAGTCTGAGGGGATTAGAGTGGTCTGTGAGAGGATTAGAGTGGTCTGTAATGGGATTAGAGTGGTCTGTGATGGGATTAGAGTGGTCTGTGATGGGATTAGAGTGGTCTGTGAGAGGATTAGAGTGGTCTGTGATGGGATTAGAGTGGTCTGTGATGGGATTAGAATAGTCTGTGATGGGATTAGAGTGGTCTGTGATGGGATTAGAGTGGTCTGTGATTGGATTAGAGTGGTTTGTGAGGAGTTTAGAGTGGTCTGTGATGGGATTAGAGTGGTCTGTGAGGAGTTTAGAGTGGTCTGTGATGGGTTTAGAGTGGTTTGTGAGGAGTTTAGAGTGGTCTGTGATGGGTTTAGAGTGGTCTGTGATGGGTTTAGAGTGGTTTGTGATGGGATTAGAGTGGTCTGTGTTATCGTGTTCTTTTTGTTGTTGAGTCTATTATTTGGTTTTCTTGTTGATCATCTATCTTGTAATTGCTACTTTCATTTCATCTGTATCTATATAGACACACACATATAACTCATCTATATAGACACACACATATAACTCATCTATATAGACACACACATATATAACTCATCTATATAGACACACATATATAACTCATCTTTATAGACGCACACATATAACTCATCTATATAGACACACATATATAACTCATCTAAATAGACACACATATATAACTCATCTATATAGACACACACATATAACGCATCTATATAGGCACACACATATAACTCATCTATATAGGCACACACATATAACTCATCTATATAGACACACACATATAACTCATCTACGTAGGGAGGTCAACAAGTAATGCACACCAATTTTTTTCTCGGCTAATAATAAAGATAGGAATATGAAATTTTGCACACTTGGAAAATGACATGTTCAAATTATGTGCACCAAATTGCACAGCATTCTGAAAAATATTACGCAATCTATGAACCGTTAAAATGGAGCTTGTCAACAATGTCCGTTACAAACAGCGAATTGTCATAGAATTTCTGGTTGCGGAGAAAGAAACTGTGGCAAACATTCATAAACGACTGTGTGCAGTGTACAAATGTTCTGCAGTCGATAGGAGCACAGTTAGTCGCTTGGTTCAGAGAATTAAAGCTGCAGAAAGTGTACGAGTGGAGCTGCATGATTTACCGCGTTCTGGACGTGTTGCCTCGGCTACCAGCACAGACATGTTAAACCGGGCTGATGCCATTATTCGTAAGGATAGGCGTATCACTAGTCAGCAATTGGCATTGCAGCTTACAGTCAGCAAGGGAAGTGCAATCGCAATTTTTAAAACTCTCGGATATTCAAAGATTTGCGCTCGACGGGTTCCTCGGTGCCTAACAAATGATCACAGAGTTCAAAGGAAAACATTCTGTTCTGAATTGTTGGAGCATTTCGGTGTTGAAGGAGAAATGTTTTTGTCAAAAATTGTTACCGGTGACGAAACGTGGGCACATTATTATGAGCCTGAAACAAAAATGCAGTCAATGGAATGGCATCATCCGCAGTCACCAAAAAGAAAAAAATTCAAAACATCTCCATCAGCCGAAAAGGTGATAATCACTGTCTTCTGGGACATTGATGGTGTGATTCTTGTTGATGTAATGACAAGAGGTGAGACAATCAACTCGACAGCTTACATCAATACCCTGACAAAACTCAAAAATCGGTTCCACAGAGTTCGGCATAATAAGCCATCTGCAGATTTGTTGCTTCAACATGACAATGCACGCCCTCACACAAGTCTGGTAACACGGGAAGCAATCAACAAATTTGGTTGGACTGTACTGCCCCATCCTCCTTACAGCCCTGATCTGGCTCCCTCAGATTTCCATCTGTTTGGACCACTCAAAAAATTCCTGCGTGGGAAACACTTTGACAATGATGAGGATGTGATCCGTGCAGTTAAAAAATGGCTACGCGAGCAGGACAAAACTTGGTACAAACGAGGCATTCATGACCTAGTTTCGCGTTGGCGTAAGGCAATACGCTTGGACGGAGATTATGTTGACAAATAGGTAGTGTCAAGGGGATGTTCAGCTACAATCTGTGAAAATTTCACACATTTTGCCCGAATAGTTTCCGAGAAAAAAATTGGTGTGCATTACTTTTTGACCTCCCTTTAGTATATAGACACACACATATAACTCATCTATATAGACACACATATATAACTCATCATCATAGTCTTGAACAACATATAACACAGACTTTATGATTGACATCCACACATGGTTTGACGTCATGTCTCTGCTACAATCAACAAGTTCTCAAGTTCTATTATCAATCTTAGCGTTACTTTAGCGTTACTTTAGCGTTACTTTGTATCGGCGGTGTTTATCATAGGTAACTTCCGTGATGGCATTCATGTTCTTGGTCTAGACACAACCAACCTGAGATCCTATTGTTCAGATTCCAAAACGTATATCACCAAATCTTTAAACAAACTGTTTTAATCTAACTACCTCACTCCTAACTACCTCACTCCTAACTACCTCACTCCCAACTACCTCACTCCTAACTACCTCACTCCTAACTACATCACTCCTAACTACCTCACTCCTAACTTACTGCTTGAAGCCGTTTCTTAAATTAGCCTGACTTTTCATTCTTGCTGTTGCTTCTAAAATCTTCGAGGAAACTCCTTATCTAACTTCTATCTCTACCTTGTGACAGCTACTCTACCTTGTGACAGCTACTCTACCTTGTGACAGCTACTCTACCTTGTGACAGCTACTCTACCTTGTGACAGCTACTCTACCTTGTGACAGGTACTCTACCTTGTGGCAGCTACTCTACCTTGTGGCAGGTACTCTACCTTGTGGCAGCTACTCTACCTTGTGACAGGTACTCTACCTTGTGACAGCTACTCTACCTTGTGGCAGGTACTCTACCTTGTGGCAGCTACTCTACCTTGTGGCAGCTACTCTACCTTGTGGCAGCTACTCTACCTTGTGACAGGTACTCTACCTTGTGGCAGGTACTCTACCTTGTGACAGGTACTCTACCTTGTGGCAGCTACTCTACCTTGTGACAGGTACTCTACCTTGTGGCAGCTACTCTACCTTGTGACAGCTACTCTACCTTGTGACAGGTACTCTACCTTGTGGCAGCTACTCTACCTTGTGACAGCTACTCTACCTTGTGGCAGGTACTCTACCTTCTGACAGGTACTCTACCTTGTGGCAGCTACTCTACCTTGTGACAGCTACTCTACCTTGTGACAGCTACTCTACCTTGTGACAGCTACTCTACCTTGTGACAGCTACTCTACCTTGTGACAGCTACTCTACCTTGTGGCAGGTACTCTACCTTGTGGCAGCTACTCTACCTTGTGGCAGCTACTCTACCTTGTGGCAGGTACTCTACCTTGTGGCAGGTACTCTACCTTGTGGCAGCTACTCTACCTTGTGGCAGCTACTCTACCTTGTGGCAGCTACTCTACCTTGTGGCAGCTACTCTACCTTGTGGCAGGTACTCTACCCTGTGGCAGGTACTCTACCTTGTGAAAGCTACTCTACCTTGTGGCAGGTACTCTACCCTGTGGCAGGTACTCTACCTTGTGGCAGCTACTCTACCTTGTGGCAGGTACTCTACCCTGTGGCAGGTACTCTACCTTGTGACAGCTACTCTACCTTGTGACAGCTACTCTACCTTGTGGCAGGTACTCTACCTTGTGGCAGCTACTCTACCTTGTGGCAGCTACTCTACCTTGTGGCAGGTACTCTACCTTGTGGCAGGTACTCTACCTTGTGGCAGCTACTCTACCTTGTGGCAGCTACTCTACCTTGTGGCAGCTACTCTACCTTGTGGCAGCTACTCTACCTTGTGGCAGGTACTCTACCTTGTGGCAGGTACTCTACCTTGTGAAAGCTACTCTACCTTGTGGCAGGTACTCTACCCTGTGGCAGGTACTCTACCTTGTGGCAGCTACTCTACCTTGTGGCAGGTACTCTACCCTGTGGCAGGTACTCTACCTTGTGAAAGCTACTCTACCTTGTGGCAGGTACTCTACCTTGTGGCAGGTACTCTACCTTGTGCCAGGTACTCTACCTTGTGAAAGCTACTCTACCTTGTGGCATGTACTCTACCTTGTGAAAGCTACTCTACCTTGTGGCAGGTACTCTACCCTGTGGCAGGTACTCTACCTTGTGGCAGGTACTCTACCTTGTGAAAGCTACTCTACCTTGTGGCAGGTACTCTACCTTGTGAAAGCTACTCTACCTTGTGGCAGGTACTCTACCCTGTGGCAGGTACTCTACCTTGTGGCAGCTACTCTACCTTGTGACAGCTACTCTACCTTGTGACAGCTACTCTAGCTTGTGACAGCTACTCTACCTTGTGACATCTACTCTACCTTGTGGCAGGTACTCTACCTTGTGGCAGGTACTCTACCTTGTGGCAGCTACTCTACCTTGTGACATCTACTCTACCTTGTGGCAGCTACTCTACCTTGTGACATCTACTCTACCCTGTGGCAGGTACTCTACCTTGTGGCAGCTACTCTACCTTGTGACATCTACTCTACCTTGTGGCAGCTATTCTACCTTTTTGACATCTACTCTACCTTGTGACATCTACTCTACCTTGTGACATCTACTCTACCTTGTGACAGCTACTCTACCTTGTGACATCTACTCTACCTTGTGGCAGCTACTCTACCTTGTGGCAGGTACTCTACCTTGTGGCAGCTACTCTACCTTGTGACTGCTACTCTACCTTGTGGCAGATACTCTACCTTGTGGTAGGTACTCTACCTTGTGGCAGCTACTCTACCTTGTGACAGGTACTCTACCTTGTGGCAGGTACTCTACCTTGTGCAGGTACTCTACCTTGTGGCAGCTACTCTACCTTGTGGCAGGTACTCTACCTTGTGGCAGGTACTCTACCTTGTGGCAGCTACTCTACCTTGTGACAGGTACTCTACCTTGTGGCAGCTACTCTACCTTGTGACAGGTACTCTACCTTGTGGCAGCTACTCTACCTTGTGACAGCTACTCTACCTTGTGACAGCTACTCTACCTTGTGACAGCTACTCTACCTTGTGACAGGTACTCTACCTTGTGCAGGTACTCTACCTTGTGGCAGCTACTCTACCTTGTGGCAGGTACTCTACCTTGTGGCAGGTACTCTACCTTGTGGCAGCTACTCTACCTTGTGACAGGTACTCTACCTTGTGGCAGCTACTCTACCTTGTGACAGGTACTCTACCTTGTGGCAGGTACTCTACCTTGTGGCAGCTACTTTACCTTGTGACAGCTACTCTACCTTGTGACAGCTACTCTACCTTGTGACAGGTACTCTACCTTGTGACAGCTACTCTACCTTGTGGCAGGTACTCTACCTTCTGACAGGTACTCTACCTTGTGGCAGCTACTCTACCTTGTGACAGCTACTCTACCTTGTGACAGCTACTCTACCTTGTGACAGCTACTCTACCTTGTGACAGCTACTCTACCTTGTGACAGCTACTCTACCTTGTGGCAGCTACTCTACCTTGTGACAGCTACTCTACCTTGTGACAGCTACTCTACCTTGTGACAGCTACTCTACCTTGTGGCAGGTACTTTACCTTGTGGCAGGTACTCTGCCTTGTGGCAGCTACTCTACCTTGTGACAGGTACTCTACCTTGTGGCAGCTACTCTACCTTGTGACAGGTACTCTACCTTGTGGCAGCTACTCTACCTTGTGGCAGCTACTCTACCTTGTGGCAGGTACTCTACCTTGTGACAGCTACTCTACCTTGTGACAGGTACTCTACCTTGTGGCAGCTACTCTACCTTGTGACAGGTACTCTACCTTGTGGCAGCTACTCTACCTTGTGACAGGTACTCTACCTTGTGGCAGCTACTCTACCTTGTGGCAGCTACTCTACCTTGTGGCAGGTACTCTACCTTGTGACAGCTACTCTACCTTGTGGCAGGTACTCTACCTTGTGACAGCTACTCTACCTTGTGGCAGCTACTCTACCTTGTGGCAGCTACTCTACCTTGTGGCAGCTACTCTACCTTGTGGCAGTTACTCTACCTTGTGACAGGTACTCTACCTTGTGGCAGCTACTCTACCTTGTGACAGGTACTCTACCTTGTGACAGCTACTCTACCTTGTGGCAGGTACTCTACCTTGTGGCAGCTACTCTAACTTTTGACAGCTACTCTACCTTGTGACAGCTACTCTACCTTGTGACAGGTACTCTACCTTGTGGCAGCTACTCTACCTTGTGGCAGCTACTCTACCTTGTGGCAGCTACTCTACCTTGTGGCAGCTACTCTACCTTGTGACAGCTACTCTACCTTGTGACAGCTACTCTACCTTGTGACAGGTACTCTACCTTGTGGCAGCTACTCTACCTTGTGACAGGTACTCTACCTTGTGACAGCTACTCTACCTTGTGGCAGGTACTCTACCTTCTGACAGGTACTCTACCTTGTGGCAGCTACTCTACCTTGTGGCAGCTACTCTACCTTGTGGCAGGTACTCTACCTTGTGACATCTACTCTACCTTGTGGCAGGTACTCTACCTTGTGGCAGCTACTCTACCTTGTGACATCTACTCTACCTTGTGGCAGGTACTCTACCTTGTGGCAGGTACTCTACCTTGTGGCAGCTACTCTACCTTGTGACATCTACTCTACCTTGTGGCAGCTACTCTACCTTGTGACATCTACTCTACCCTGTGGCAGGTACTCTACCTTGTGGCAGCTACTCTACCTTGTGACATCTACTCTACCTTGTGGCAGCTATTCTACCTTTTTGATATCTACTCTACCTTGTGACATCTACTCTACCTTGTGACATCTACTCTACCTTGTGACAGCTACTCTACCTTGTGACATCTACTCTACCTTGTGGCAGCTACTCTACCTTGTGGCAGGTACTCTACCTTGTGGCAGCTACTCTACCTTGTGACTGCTACTCTACCTTGTGGCAGATACTCTACCTTGTGGCAGGTACTCTACCTTGTGGCAGCTACTCTACCTTGTGACAGGTACTCTACCTTATGGCAGGTACTCTACCTTGTGCAGGTACTCTACCTTGTGGCAGCTACTCTACCTTGTGGCAGGTACTCTACCTTGTGGCAGCTACTCTACCTTGTGACAGCTACTCTACCTTGTGGCAGCTACTCTACCTTGTGGCAGCTACTCTACCTTGTGGCAGCTACTCTACCTTGTGACAGCTACTCTACCTTGTGGCAGCTACTCTACCTTGTGACAGGTACTCTACCTTGTGGCAGCTACTCTACCTTGTGGCAGCTACTCTACCTTGTGGAAGGTACTCTACCTTGTGGCAGCTACTCTACCTTGTGGCAGCTACTCTACCTTGTGGCAGGTACTCTACCTTGTGGCAGCTACTCTACCTTGTGGCAGCTACTCTACCTTGTGGCAGCTACTCTACCTTGTGACAGCTACTCTACCTTGTGACAGCTACTCTACCTTGTGGCAGCTACTCTACCTTGTGGCAGGTACTCTACCTTGTGGCAGGTACTCTACCTTGTGGCAGCTACTCTACCTTGTGGCAGGTACTCTACCTTGTGGCAGCTACTCTACCTTGTGACAGGTACTCTACCTTGTGGCAGGTACTCTACCTTGTGACAGGTACTCTACCTTGTGGCAGGTACTCTACCTTGTGGCAGCTACTCTACCTTGTGGCAGCTACTCTACCTTGTGGCAGGTACTCTACCTTGTGGCAGCTACTCTACCTTGTGGCAGCTACTCTACCTTGTGGCAGCTACTCTACCTTGTGGCAGGTACTCTACCTTGTGGCAGCTACTCTACCTTGTGACAGCTACTCTACCTTGTGACAGCTACTCTACCTTGTGACAGCTACTCTACCTTGTGACAGGTACTCTACCTTGTGCAGGTACTCTACCTTGTGGCAGCTACTCTACCTTGTGGCAGGTACTCTACCTTGTGGCAGGTACTCTACCTTGTGGCAGCTACTCTACCTTGTGACAGGTACTCTACCTTGTGGCAGCTACTCTACCTTGTGACAGGTACTCTACCTTGTGGCAGGTACTCTACCTTGTGGCAGCTACTCTACCTTGTGACAGCTACTCTACCTTGTGACAGCTACTCTACCTTGTGACAGGTACTCTACCTTGTGACAGCTACTCTACCTTGTGGCAGGTACTCTACCTTCTGACAGGTACTCTACCTTGTGGCAGCTACTCTACCTTGTGACAGCTACTCTACCTTGTGACAGCTACTCTACCTTGTGACAGCTACTCTACCTTGTGACAGCTACTCTACCTTGTGACAGCTACTCTACCTTGTGGCAGCTACTCTACCTTGTGACAGCTACTCTACCTTGTGACAGCTACTCTACCTTGTGACAGCTACTCTACCTTGTGACAGCTACTCTACCTTGTGGCAGGTACTTTACCTTGTGGCAGGTACTCTGCCTTGTGGCAGCTACTCTACCTTGTGACAGGTACTCTACCTTGTGGCAGCTACTCTACCTTGTGGCAGGTACTCTACCTTGTGGCAGCTACTCTACCTTGTGGCAGCTACTCTACCTTGTGGCAGGTACTCTACCTTGTGACAGCTACTCTACCTTGTGACAGGTACTCTACCTTGTGGCAGCTACTCTACCTTGTGACAGGTACTCTACCTTGTGGCAGCTACTCTACCTTGTGACAGGTACTCTACCTTGTGGCAGCTACTCTACCTTGTGGCAGCTACTCTACCTTGTGGCAGGTACTCTACCTTGTGACAGCTACTCTACCTTGTGACAGCTACTCTACCTTGTGGCAGGTACTCTACCTTGTGACAGCTACTCTACCTTGTGGCAGCTACTCTACCTTGTGGCAGCTACTCTACCTTGTGGCAGCTACTCTACCTTGTGGCAGCTACTCTACCTTGTGACAGGTACTCTACCTTGTGGCAGCTACTCTACCTTGTGACAGCTACTCTACCTTGTGACAGCTACTCTACCTTGTGGCAGGTACTCTACCTTGTGGCAGCTACTCTAACTTTTGACAGCTTCTCTACCTTGTGACAGCTACTCTACCTTGTGACAGGTACTCTACCTTGTGGCAGCTATTCTACCTTGTGGCAGCTACTCTACCTTGTGGCAGCTACTCTACCTTGTGGCAGCTACTCTACCTTGTGACAGCTACTCTACCTTGTGACAGCTACTCTACCTTGTGGCAGGTACTCTACCTTGTGGCAGCTACTCTACCTTGTGACAGGTACTCTACCTTGTGACAGCTACTCTACCTTGTGGCAGGTACTCTACCTTCTGACAGGTACTCTACCTTGTGGCAGCTACTCTACCTTGTGGCAGGTACTCTACCTTGTGACATCTACTCTACCTTGTGGCAGGTACTCTACCTTGTGGCAGCTACTCTACCTTGTGACATCTACTCTACCTTGTGGCAGGTACTCTACCTTGTGGCAGGTACTCTACCTTGTGGCATCTACTCTACCTTGTGACATCTACTCTACCTTGTGGCAGCTACTCTACCTTGTGACATCTACTCTACCCTGTGGCAGGTACTCTACCTTGTGGCAGCTACTCTACCTTGTGACATCTACTCTACCTTGTGGCAGCTATTCTACCTTTTTGATATCTACTCTACCTTGTGACATCTACTCTACCTTGTGACATCTACTCTACCTTGTGACAGCTACTCTACCTTGTGACATCTACTCTACCTTGTGGCAGCTACTCTACCTTGTGGCAGGTACTCTACCTTGTGGCAGCTACTCTACCTTGTGACTGCTACTCTACCTTGTGGCAGATACTCTACCTTGTGGTAGGTACTCTACCTTGTGGCAGCTACTCTACCTTGTGACAGGTACTCTACCTTATGGCAGGTACTCTACCTTGTGCAGGTACTCTACCTTGTGGCAGCTACTCTACCTTGTGGCAGGTACTCTACCTTGTGGCAGCTACTCTACCTTGTGGCAGCTACTCTACCTTGTGGCAGCTACTCTACCTTGTGACAGCTACTCTACCTTGTGGCAGCTACTCTACCTTGTGACAGGTACTCTACCTTGTGGCAGCTACTCTACCTTGTGGAAGGTACTCTACCTTGTGGCAGCTACTCTACCTTGTGGCAGCTACTCTACCTTGTGGCAGGTACTCTACCTTGTGGCAGCTACTCTACCTTGTGCAGCTACTCTACCTTGTGGCAGCTACTCTACCTTGTGGCAGCTACTCTACCTTGTGACAGGTACTCTACCTTGTGGCAGCTACTCTACCTTGTGGCAGCTACTCTACCTTGTGACAGGTACTCTACCTTGTGGCAGGTACTCTACCTTGTGGCAGGTACTCTACCTTGTGGCAGCTACTCTACCTTGTGACAGCTACTCTACCCTGTGGCAGGTACTCTACCTTGTGGCAGCTACTCTACCTTGTGACAGCTACTCTACCTTGTGGCAGCTACTCTACCTTGTGGCAGCTACTCTACCTTGTGGCAGCTACTCTACCTTGTGGCAGCTACTCTACCTTGTGGCAGCTACTCTACCTTGTGACAGCTACTCTACCTTGTGACAGCTACTCTACCTTGTGACAGCTACTCTACCTTGTGGCAGCTACTCTACCTTGTGGCAGGTACTCTACCTTGTGACAGGTACTCTACCTTGTGTAGGTACTCTACCTTGTGGCAGCTACTCTACCTTGTGGCAGCTACTCTACCTTGTGGCAGCTACTCTACCTTGTGACAGCTACTCTACCTTGTGACAGGTACTCTACCTTGTGGCAGCTACTCTACCTTGTGACAACTACTCTACCTTGTGACAGCTACTCTACCTTGTGGCAGCTACTCTACCTTGTGACAGCTACTCTACTCTGTGGCAGGTACTCTACCTTGTGACAGCTACTCTACCTTGTGACAGCTACTCTACCTTGTGGCAGCTACTCTACCTTGTGGCAGCTACTCTACCTTGTGGCAGGTACTCTACCTTGTGACAGCTACTCTACCCTGTGGCAGGTACTCTACCTTGTGGCAGCTACTCTACCTTGTGACAGCTACTCTACCTTGTGACAGCTACTCTACCCTGTGGCAGCTACTCTACCTTGTGGCAGGTACTCTACCTTGTGGCAGCTACTCTACCCTGTGGCAGGTACTCTACCTTGTGACAGCTACTCTACCTTGTGGCAGGTACTCTACCTTGTGACAGCTACTCTACCTTGTGACAGCTACTCTACCTTGTGACATGTACTCTACCTTGTGACAGCTACTCTACCTTGTGGCAGGTACTCTACCTTGTGGCAGGTACTCTACCTTGTGGCAGCTACTCTACCTTGTGACATGTACTCTACCTTGTGACAGCTACTCTACCTTGTGGCAGGTACTCTACCTTGTGGCAGGTACTCTACCTTGTGGCAGCTACTCTACCTTGTGGCAGGTACTCTACCCTGTGGCAGCTACTCTACCCTGTGGCAGCTACTCTACCTTGTGGCAGGTACTCTACCTTGTGACAGCTACTCTACCTTGTGGCAGCTACTCTACCTTGTGGCAGCTACTCAACCTTGTGGCAGGTACTCTACCTTGTGGCAGCTACTCTACCTTGTGGCAGGTACTCTACCCTGTGGCAGCTACTCTACCTTGTGACAGCTACTCTACCTTGTGGCAGCTACTCTACCTTGTGGCAGCTACTCTACCTTGTGGCAGGTACTCTACCTTGTGGCAGGTACTCTACCTTGTGGCAGGTACTCTACCCTGTGGCAGGTACTCTACCTTGTGGCAGCTACTCTACCTTGTGACAGCTACTCTACCTTGTGACAGCTACTCTACCTTGTGACAGCTACTCTACCTTGTGACAGCTACTCTACCTTGTGACAGCTACTCTACCTTGTGGCAGGTACTCTACCTTGTGGCAGCTACTCTACCTTGTGGCAGGTACTCTACCTTGTGGCAGCTACTCTACCTTGTGGCAGGTACTCTGCCCTCGTCTACTATTTCTCTCTTTTGTGTCCCTTGAGCTTCATGAGAGAAAAGTATTCTACAATCTGTCTCTCTCTGGATTTTTGTTTCCCTGTAAGGCAACACCTATTCTTGAATACAGGCGTGGTCTATCTTGGGATCTTGCTAAGACTATCAACCTATTGATTGCTTGTTTGACCACCGCCTGTCAATTACTGTGAAGCCTCGACAACATCTGTCAGTCACTCCATTTAGCTACAAGTATACAGGCTGTCATTGGTCTCCTAGACCAACCTAAGTTTTCCTCTGAATTTACTTTGATCACCAAGTCAGAGAGAACTCTCACCGTTTCTCACCGCTAAACATCCCAAGATGACCCGGCGTTTGTGAGTCTCATGTGGACATGATTACGCCCTTTGTCGCCGGCTTAACTCCGATTATTTCGGAACTCGCTCAGTGATAACGATACCAAGTCAACAGGTGTCGAACACCTGTTCGTACGGAGTCCATCGCTATTCTTCGTTGCGTTACGTAACTTTACCTGGCCACTGGAGAACGTGGTAGACAACTAAGAACGTGGTAGACAACTCTGTCTGGGTTTCCGCATTCAAATTGAACACCTGTCGTCTCTTCCGCTCAATTTGATAGCTTGTTACGCCTCAACGTCTGAGTTCGGTGGACTAACTTACGCCTCAGCGTCTGAGTTCGGTGGACTAACTTACGCCTCAGCGTCTGAGTTCCGTGGACTAACTTACGCCTCAGCGTCTGAGTTCGGTGGACTAACTTACGCCTCAGCGTCTGAGTTCGGTGGACTAACTTACGCCTCAGCGTCTGAGTTCGGTGGACTAACTTACGCTCAGCGCCTGAGTTCGGTGGACTAACTTACGCCTCAGCGTCTGAGTTCGGTGGACTAACTTACGCCTCAGCGCCTGAGTTCGGTGGACTAACTTACGCCTCAGCGTCTGAGTTCGGTGGACTAACTTACGCTCAGCGCCTGAGTTCGGTGGACTAACTTACGCTCAGCGCCTGAGTTCGGTGGACTAACTTACGCTCAGCGCCTGAGTTCGGTGGACTAACTTACGCTCGCTAATTCTTCAGTTTCCTGTCATCCTACCTCAACTTATTCTTCCTCTCATGTTCTTCTTCTATTGCCTGAATCAGTCACACTCTCATATCTGTGAGGTGATTAGAGTGGTATGTGAGGTGATTAGAGTGGTATGTGAGGTGATTAGAGTGGTATGTGAGGTGATTAGAGTGGTCTGTGAGGTGATTATGGTGGTCTGTGAGGTGATTAGGGTGGTCTATGAGGTGATTAGAGTGGTCTGTGTGGTGATTAGGGTGGTCTGTGAGGTGATTAGAGTGGTCTGTGAGGTGATTAGGGTGGTCTGTGAGGTGATTAGAGTGGTATGTGAGGTGATTAGAGTGGTCTGTGACTGTGAGGTGATTAGAGTGGTCTGTGGGGTGATTAGAGTGGTCTGTGGGGTGATTAGAGTGGTCTGTGAGGTGATTAGAGTGGTCTGTGAGGTGATTAGAGTGGTCTGTGAGGTGATTAGGTTGGTCTGTGAGGTGATTAGGGTGGACTGTGAGGTGATTAGAGTGGTCTGTGAGATGATTAGAGTGGTCTGTGAGGTGATTAGGGTGGTCTGTGAGGTGTTTAGGGTGGTCTGTGAGGTGATTTGGGTGGTCTGTGAGGTGATTAGAGTGGTCTGTGAGGTGATTAGGGTGGTCTGTGAGGTGATTAGGGTGGTCTGTGAGGTGATTAGGGTGGTCTGTGAGGTGATTAGGGTGGTCTGTGAGGTGATTATGGTGGTCTGTGAGGTGATTAGGGTGGTCTGTGAGGTGATTAGAGTGGTCTGTGTGGTGATTAGGGTGGTCTGTGAGGTGATTAGAGTGGTCTGTGAGGTGATTAGGGTGGTCTGTGAGGTGATTAGAGTGGTATGTGAGGTGATTAGAGTGGTCTGTGACTGTGAGGTGATTAGAGTGGTCTGTGAGGTGATTAGAGTGGTCTGTGGGGTGATTAGAGTGGTCTGTGAGGTGATTAGAGTGGTCTGTGAGGTGATTAGAGTGGTCTGTGAGGTGATTAGGTTGGTCTGTGAGGTGATTAGGGTGGACTGTGAGGTGATTAGAGTGGTCTGTGAGGTGATTAGGGTGGTCTGTGAGGTTATTAAAGTGGTCTGTGAGGTGATTAGGGTGGTCTGTGAGGTGATTAGAGTGGTCTGTGAGGTGATTAGAGTGGCCTGTGAGGTGATTAGAGTGGCCTGTGAGGTGATTAGATTGGTCTGTGATGTGATTAGAGTGGTCTGTGAGGTGATTAGAGTGGTCTGTGAGGTGATTAGCGTGGTCTGTGAGGTGATTAGAGTGGTCTGTCAGGTGATTAGGGTGGTCTGTGAGGTGATTAGAGTGGTCTGTGAGGTGATTAGAGTGGTCTGTGAGGAGATTAGAGTGGTCTATGAGGGGATTAGAGTGGTCTGTGTGGGGATTGGAGTGGTCTGTATGGGGATTAGATTGGTCTGTGAGGTGATTAGCGTGATCTGTGTGGGGATTAGCGTGATCTGTGTGGGGATTAGAATGGTCTGTGTGGGGATTAGAGTGGTGTGTGTGGGGATTAGATTGGTCTGTGTGGGGATTACAGTGGTCTGTGGGGTGATTAGATTGGTATGTAAGGGGATTAGAGTGATCTGTGAGGGTATAAGAATGGTCTGTGAAGTGATTAGAGTGGTCTGTGTGGGGATTAGAGTGGTCTGTGAGGTGATTAGAGTGATCTGTGAGGGGATTAAAGTGGTCTGTGAGGGGATTAGAGTGGTCTGTGAGGGATTAAAGCGGTCTGTTAGGCGATTAGAGTGGACTGTGTGGGGATTAGAGTGGTCTGGGATGGGATTAGAGTGGTCTGAGAGGAGATTAAAGTGGTCTGTTAGGGGATTAGAGTGGTCTGGGAGGGATTAAAGTGGTCTGAGGCGATTATAATGGTCTGTGTGGGGATTAGAGTGGTCTGGGAGGGGATTAGAGTGGTCTGTGAGGGATTAAAGTGGTCTGTTAGGCGATTAGAGTGGTCTGTGTAGGGATTAGAGTGGTCTGTGAGGTGATTAGAGTGGTATGTGTGTGGATTAGAGTGGTCTGTGAGGGGATTAGAGTGGTCTGTGTGGGGATTAGAGTGGTCTGTGAAGGGATTATAGTGTGGTCTGTGATAGGATTAATGTGATCTGTGAGGGTATTAGAGTGGTCTGTGAGGGGATTATAGTGATTTGTGAAAAGGATTAGAGTGATCTGTGAAGGATTAGTGACATCAGTGAGGGGATTTGTCATGTACGACGGGATTAGAGTGATCTGTGAAGGGATTAGTGTCATTTATGAGGGATTGTGTCATCTATGAGTGGATTAGTGCCTGTTCTGGGTAATCCGTTTATGCTCACAGCTACCACGTTCAAGGTCACATTCAATACATCACTGTTGACGTCTACCATCTTCAAACCACGATATCTATTAGTGCACACCTGGTGCGTCTCCCAGGTGTCGATACAGTCGAACGCTCCAGTACCGTGACGGAACATGGCGAAACGTTTCAGGGGAAGAGGCATGTTTACAACACTCGCAAACATGCATAAATAATCAACAACACTCGCAAACATGCATAAATAATCAACAACACTCGCAAACATGCACAAATTATCAACAACACTCGCAAACATGCACAAATAATCAACAACACTCGCAAACATGCACAAATAATCAACAACACTAGCAAACATGCACAAATTATCAACAACACTCGCAAACATGCACAAATTATCAACAACACTAGCAAACATGCACAAATTATCAACAACACTCGCAAACATGCACAAATAATCAACAACACTCGCAAACATGCACAAATAATCAACAACACTAGCAAACATGCACAAATTATCAACAACACTAGCAAACATGCACAAATTATCAACAACACTAGCAAACATGCACAAATTATCAACAACGCTAGCAAACATGCACAAATTATCAACAACACTAGCAAACATGCACAAATTATCAACAACACTAGCAAACATGCACAAATTATCAACAACACTAGCAAACATGCACAAATAATCAACAACACTAGCAAACATGCACAAATAATCAACAACACCCGCAAACATGCACAAATAATCAACAACAGAAACAAAACAAAGAATAATAGCGCCCCGCTGCAGGATCGAAGGCGTACTCCTCGACACAGCCTCTAGCCACGAGAGATTGCATTACTGTACACTGCCAGCTAAGCAACCTAAAGGTAAATGACGAGCTGTCATGGCTTCCCTGGAGAAGTTGTGACGATCATGGCCTCTCTTGGCAAGTTGTTTTGAGGCGGATTCTTGCCTCTCTTGGCAAGTTGTTTTGAGGCGGATTCTTGCCTCTCTTGGCAAGTTGTTTTGAGGCGGATCCTTGCCTCTCTTGGCAAGTTGTTTTGAGGCGGATTCTTGCCTCTCTTGGCAAGTTGTTTTGAGGCGGATCCTTGCCTCTCTTGGCAAGTTGTTTTGAGGCGGATTCTTGCCTCTCTTGGCAAGTTGTTTTGAGGCGGATCCTTGCCTCTCTTGGCAAGTTGTTTTGAGGCGGATTCTTGCCTCTCTTGGCAAGTTGTTTTGAGGCGGATCCTTGCCTCTCTTGGCAAGTTGTTTTGAGGCGGATTCTTGCCTCTCTTGGCAAGTTGTTTTGAGGCGGATCCTTGCCTCTCCTGGCAAGTTGTTTTGAGGCGGATTCTTGCCTCTCTTGGCAAGTTGTTTTGAGGCGGATTCATGCCTCTCTTGGCAAGTTGTTTTGAGGCGGATTCTTGCCTCTCTTGGCAAGTTGTTTTGAGGCGGATCATTGCCTCTCCTGGCAAGTTGTTTTGAGGCGGATTCTTGCCTCTCTTGGCAAGTTGTTTTGAGGCGGATTCATGCCTCTCTTGGCAAGTTGTTTTGAGGCGGATTCTTGCCTCTCTTGGCAAGTTGTTTTGAGGCGGATCCATGCCTCTCTTGGCAAGTTGTTTTGAGGCGGATTCTTGCCTCTCTTGGCAAGTTGTTTTGAGGCGGATTCTTGCCTCTCTTGGCAAGTTGTTTTGAGGCGGATTCTTGCCGAGGCGGATCCTTCCTTGGCGACCGACTTGGAGGTGAGGTCAATGGATGGTTCCGCCGACCTTGCTACTGCGGCCGCTTGACCGCCATTTTGGCATCCATCAACCTCACGGAGGCCTTCTGTCAGGTTGAATGTCTTCACTTCTAACATGTTCCACGCGCTTACAAGCAAACAGTCCCAGATGAATGCTTCTGTCCCGTAGCGTTGGTCCTGCTGATATTCTACACCAGCATATGCTAATGTAGGACAAGGGACTTACCTCGTTCTCTCTTGTTTACCTCGGTCTTATATGCCATGTTCTCCTTGTCTACCATGTTCTCCTCCATTGTTACCATGTTCTTCGTTGTCTACAATGTTCTCCGTTGTCTACCATGTTCTCCGTTGTCTACAATGTTCTCCATTGTCTACAATGTTCTCCGTTGTCTACCATGTTCTCCGTTGTCTACCATGTTCTCCGTTGTCTACCATGTTCTCCGTTGTTTACCATGTTCTCCGTTGTCTACCATGTTCTCCGTTATCTACCATGTTCTCCGTTGTCTACAATGTTCTCCGTTGTCTACCATGTTCTCCGTTCAACTGTCACCACCAGTGCTATGATAGCTTTGTTACAGATCAGATGGTGGTGGGATGGCAGCGTGTGGTGGACGCTGTAACCTCTGTGTGGTAGCCTATGTGTGGGAGCCTCTGTGTGGTAGCTCCTGTATGAGGGCCTCTGTGTGGTAGCACCTGTGCGAGAGCCTCTGTCTGTCAGCCTCTGTGTGAGAGTCTGTGTGTGGGAACCTCTGTGTGGGAGGCCTAACTGTAGATCTTTGGAAGTGATGGGGAATGTTGAGACGGAGATAGACCTACCTGTAGCGATCACCTGAACAAACAGCTGCCGGCGCGAGGTCTCCATTGTTTAGTCTGTAAACATCATCCCCGTGGAGCGGGATAGCAGACATGTTGCGGCATCACAGTCCTTGACCTTTTCTTACATCTCAGGAATTCCCTTCATGTTAGCTTTTATTTTCACACCCCACATTCCGTGGATACTTGAGTATCTTGCATTGGATGGAGCGCTCCGTGGATACTTGAGTATCTTGCAATATATGGAGCGCTCCGTGGATACTTGAGTATCTTGCATTGGATGGAGCGCTCCGTGGATACTTGAGTATCTTTCATTGGATGGGGCGCTACGTGGACACTGAAGTACCTTTCATTGGATGGGGCGCTACGTGGATACTTGAGTATCTTTCATTGGATGGGGCGCTACGTGGATACTTGAGTATCTTTCATTGGATGGGGCGCTACGTGGATACTGAAGTACCTTTCATTGGGTGGGGCGCTATTCACTGATATTGCACCCATTGATTTCTGCCAACAGCCTCCCCATCACCGCACTCATTGCCCCTAGGCGACCAGTGACTTAGGGCCAACAGCCTCCCCATCACCGCAGTCATTGCCCCTAGGCGACCAGTGACTTAGGGCCAACAGCCTCCACATCACCGCACTCATTGCCCCTAGGCGACCAGTGACTTAGGGCCAACAACCTCCCCATCACCGCACTCATTGCCCCTAGACGACCAGTGACTTAGGGCCAACAGCCTCCCCATCACCGCACTCATTGCCCCTAGGCGACCAGTGACTTAGGGCCAACAACCTCCCCGTCACCGCACTCATTGCCCCTAGGCGACCAGTGACTTAGGGCCAACAACCTCCCCTTCACCGCACTCATTGCCTCTAGAGGACCAGTGACTTAGGGCCAACAACCTCCCCATCACCGCACTCATTGCCTCTAGAGGACCAGTGACTTAGGGCCAACAACCTCCCCGTCACCGCACTCATTGCCTCTAGAGGACCAGTGACTTAGGGCCAAAAACCTCCCCATCACCGCACTCATTGCCTCTAGAGGACCAGTGACTTAGGGCCAACAACCTCCCCATCACCGCACTCATTGCCCCTAGGCGACCAGTGACTTAGGGCCAACAACCTCCCCATCATCGCAGTCATTGCCCCTAGGCGACAGGTGACCTAGGGCCAACAGCCTCCCCATCACCGCAGTCATTGCCCCTAGGCGACCAGTGACTTAGGGCCAACAACCTCCCCATCACCGCACTCATTGCCCCTAGGCGACCTGTGACTTAGGGCCAACAGCCTCCCCATCACCGCAGTCATTGCCCCTAGGCGACCAGTGACTTAGGGCCAACAGCCTCCCCATCACCGCACTCATTGCCCCTAGGCGACCAGTGACTTAGGGCCAACAGCCTCCCCATCACCGCAGGCATTGCCCCTAGGCGACCAGTGACTTAGGGCCAACAGCCTCCCCATCACCGCACTCATTGCCCCTAGGCGGCCAGTGACGTAGGGCCAACAGCCTCCCCATCACCGCAGCCATTGCCCCTAGGCGACCAGTGACTTAGGGCCAACAACCTCCCCATCACCGCAGTCATTGCCCCGAGGCGACCAGTGACTTAGGGCCAACAGCCTCCCCATCACCGCAGTCATTGCCCCTAGGCGACCAGTGACTTAGGGCCAACAACCTCCCAATCACCGCAGTCATTGCCCCTAGGCGACCAGTGACTTATGGCCAACAGCCTCCCCATCACCGCAGTCATTGCCTCTAGAGGACCAGTGACTTAGGGCCAACAGCCTCCCCATCACCGCACTCATTGCCCCTAGGCGACCAGTGACTTAGGGCCAACAACCTCCCCATCACCGCACTCATTGCCCCTAGGCGACCAGTGACTTAGGGCCAACAACCTCCCCATCACCGCACTCATTGCCCCTAGGCGACCAGTGACTTAGGGCCAACAGCCTCCCCATCACCGCACTCATTGCCCCTATGCGACCAGTGACTTAGGGCCAACAACCTCCCCATCACCGCACTCATTGCCCCTAGGCGACCAGTGACTTAGGGCCAACAACCTCCCCATCACCGCACTCATTGCCCCTAGGCGACCAGTGACTTAGGGCCAACAACCTCCCCATCACCGCACTCATTGCCCCTAGACGACCAGTGACTTAGGGCCAACAACCTCCCCGTCACCGCAGTCATTGCCTCTAGAGGACCAGTGACTTAGGGCCAACAGCCTCCCCGTCACCGCAGTCATTGCCTCTAGACGACCAGTGACTTTGGGCCAACAGCCTCCCCGTCACCGCAGTCATTGCCTCTAGAGGACCAGTGACTTAGGGCCAACAGCCTCCCCGTCACCGCACTCATTGCCTCTAGACGACCAGTGACTTAGGGCCAACATCCTCCCCATCACCGCACTCATTGCCCCTAGACGACCAGTGACTTAGGGCCAACATCCTCCCCGTCACCGCACTCATTGCCCCTAGGCGACCAGTGACTTATAGCCAACAGCCTCCCCGTCACCGCACTCATTGCCCCTAGGCGACCAGTGACTTAGGGCCAACAGCCTCCCCGTCACCGCACTCATTGCCCCTAGACGACCAGTGACTTAGGGCCAACAACCTCCCCATCACCGCACTCATTGCCCCTAGACGACCAGTGACTTAGGGCCAACAGCCTCCCCGTCACCGCACTCATTGCCCCTAGACGACCAGTGACTTAGGGCCAACAACCTCCCCATCACCGCACTCATTGCCCCTAGACGACCAGTGACTTAGGGCCAACAGCCTCCCCGTCACCGCACTCATTGCCTCTAGAGGACCAGTGACTTAGGGCCAACAGCCTCCCCATCACCGCACTCATTGCCTCTAGAGGACCAGTGACTTAGGGCCAACAACCTCCCCGTCACCGCACTCATTGCCTCTAGAGGACCAGTGACTTAGGGCCAACAACCTCCCCGTCACCGCAATCATTGCCTCTAGAGGACCAGTGACTTAGGGCCAACAGCCTCCCCATCACCGCACTCATTGCCTCTAGAGGACCAGTGACTTAGGGCCAACAGCCTCCCCATCACCGCAGTCATTGCCTCTAGAGGACCAGTGACTTAGGGCCAACAGCCTCCCCGTCACCGCACTCATTGCCCCTAGGCGACCAGTAACTTAGGGCCAACAGCCTCCCCATCACCGCAGTCATTGTCCATAGGCGACCAGTTAGTGCCAACAACCTCCCCATCACCGCACTCATTGCCCCTAGGCGACCAGTGACTTAGGGCCAACAACCTCCCCATCATCGCACTCATTGCCCCTAGGCGACCAGTGACTTAGGGCCAACAACCTCCCCATCACCGCACTCATTGCCCCTAGGCGACCAGTGACTTAGGGCCAACAGCCTCCCCATCACCGCACTCATTGCCCCTAGGCGACCAGTGACTTAGGGCCAACAACCTCCCCATCACCGCACTCATTGCCCCTAGACGACCAGTGACTTAGGGCCAACAACCTCCCCGTCACCGCAGTCATTGCCTCTAGAGGACCAGTGACTTAGGGCCAACAGCCTCCCCGTCACCGCAGTCATTGCCTCTAGAGGACCAGTGACTTAGGGCCAACAGCCTCCCCGTCACCGCACTCATTGCCTCTAGAGAACCAGTGACTTAGGGCCAACAGCCTCCCCGTCACCGCACTTATTGTCTCTAGACGACCAATGACTTAGGGCCAACAGCCTCCCCATCACCGCACTCATTGCCCCTAAACGGCCAGTGACTTAGGGCCAACAGCCTCCCCGTCACCGCACTCATTGCCCCTAGGCGACCAGTGACTTAGGGCCAACAGCCTCCCCGTCACCGCACTCATTGCCTTTAGGCGACCAGTGACTTAGGGACAACAGCCTCCCCGTCACCGCACACATTGCCCCTAGACGACCATTGACTTAGGGCCAACAGCCTCCCCGTCACCGCACTCAATGCCCCTAGACGACCAGTGAATTAGGGCCAACAGCCTCCCCGTCACCGCACTCATTGCCTCTAGACGACCAGTGACTTAGGGCCAACAGCCTCCCCGTCACCGCACACATTGCCCCTAGACGACCATTGACTTAGGGCCAACAGCCTCCCCGTCACCGCACTCAATGCCCCTAGACGACCAGTGAATTAGGGCCAACAGCCTCCCCGTCACCGCACTCATTGCCCCTAGACGACCAGTGACTTAGGGCCAACAACCTCCCCGTCACCGCACTCATTGCCTCTAGACGACCAGTGACTTAGGGCCAACAGCCTCCCCATCACCGCACTCATTGCCTCTAGACGACCAGTGACTTAGGGCCAACAACCTCCCCATCACCGCAGTCATTGCCCCTAGGCGACCAGTGACTTAGGGCCAACAACCTCCCCATCACCGCACTTATTGCCCCTAGACGACCAGTGACTTAGGGCCAACAGCCTCCCCGTCACCGCACTTATTGCCCCTAGGCGACCAGTGACTTAGGGCCAACAACCTCCCCGTCACCACACTCATTGTCTCTAGACGACCAGTGACTTAGGACCAACAGCCTCCCCGTCACCGCACTCATTGTCTCTAGACGACCAGTGACTTAGGGCCAACAGCCTCCCCGTCACCGCACTTATTGCCCCTAGGCGACCAGTGACTTAGGGCCAACAACCTCCCCTTCACCGCAGTCATTGCCTCTAGAGGACCAGTGGCAATGAGTGCTGTGAGTCTAGACTTCTCTCCTTCCCTTCCTCTCTCCCTCACCTTCTCTCGCTGCCTCTCTCCTTCTTTTCCTCCTCTCCTCTCCCCTCCAACACTCCCTCCTTTTTCAATCCCTCCCTTTCTCCCTCCCTCTCCATGTCTATCTCCCTCCCTTTCCATGTCTCACTCACTCCCTCTCCATGTCTCTTTCCCTCTCTCTCCATTCTCTCTCTCTCTCTCTCTCTCCATATCTCACTCCCTCTCTCTCCATGTCTCACTCCCTCCCTCTCCATGTTTCTCTCACTCCTTCTCCATGTCTCACTCCCTCCCTTTCCATGTCTCTCTTCCTCCCTCTCCATGTCTCACTCCCTCCCTCTCCATGTCTCACTCCCTCCCTCCCCATGTCTCTCTCCCTCCCTCTCCACGTCTCTCTCCTCCCTCTCCATGTCTCACTCCCTCCCTCTCTGTGTCTCTTTCCCTCCCCATGTCTCTCTCCCTCACTATCCATGTCTCTCTCCCTCCCTCTCCATGTCTCACTCCTTCCCTCTCCATGTCTCTCTCCCTCCCTCTCCATGTCTCTCTCCCTCTCCATGCCATTTCCGTCCCTCTCCATGCCATTTCCCTCCCTCTCCATGTGTCACTCCCTCCCTCTCCATGTCTCTCTCCCTCCCTCTCCATGTCTCGCTCCCTCACTTCATGTCTCTCTCCCTCCCTCTCCATGTCTCTCTCCTCCCTCTCCATGTCTCTCTCCTCCCTCTCCGTGTCTCACTCCCTCCCTCTCTGTGTCTCTCTCCCTCCCTCTCCATGTCTCTCTCCCTCCCTCTCCATGTCTCACTCCTTCCCTCTCCATGTCTCACTCCCTCCCTCTCAATGTCTCTCTACCTCCCTCTCCATGTCTCTCTCCCTCCCTCTCCATGTCTCTCTCCCTCCCTCTCCATGTCTCACTCCCTCTCTTTCCATGTCTCTCTCCCTCCCTCTCTATGTATCACTCCTTCCCTCTCCATGTCTCACTCCCTCTCTTTCCATGTCTCTCTCCCTCCCTCTCTATGTATCACTCCTTCCCTCTCCATGTCTCACTCCCTCCCTCTCAATGTCTCTCTCCCTCCCTCTCCATGTCTCTCTCCCTCCCTCTCCATGTCTCTCTCCCTCCCTCTCCATGTCTCACTCCCTCTCTCTCCATGTCTCTCTCCCTCCCTCTCTATGTATCACTCCTTCCCTCTCCATGTCTCACTCCCTCCCTCTCAATGTCTCTCTCCCTCCCTCTCCATGTCTCTCTCCCTCCCTCTCCATGTCTCTCTCCCTCCCTCTCCATGTCTCACTCCTTCCCTCTCCATGTCTCTCTCCCTCCCTCTCCATGTCTCACTCCCTCTCTTTCCATGTCTCTCTCCCTCCCTCTCTATGTATCACTCCTTCCCTCTCCATGTCTCTCTCTTCATATCCCGCTCTGTCATAATTTTATTTCCAGTCAAGCCAATCAAAGTCATGCCGACACACCGGAAGTTGGACTTCTCATCAATCACTGATCTCGTCTATATTCTTTCATTAGCCTTGACATTCATCATCATCATGTACCCTGCCGGTTGGCGTAGGCGATCATGTCCTTCCACAATCTTCTATCTACAGTACATCGTATCAGTTCTGTTGTTGACTGTTTTCCATGCCATGACACCAAGTTATCCAGTATTTTCTCTCTTTGTCGTCCGCGATCTCTCATTCCTTTTATTTTGCCAGTTGTAACCAAGTATTCCAACTTTCCTCTTCTCATGATGTACCCGAAAAATGTTGATTGCTTCTTTCTGATGTTTTTTTAGGAGCTCCCTTTTTGTGTTGGCCTCTTTGAGAACTTCCTCATTGGTCTTTTTATCTGTCCAGGGAACTTTCAACATTGATTTGTCATGATTATTCCAGGCAGTTTAAGAAGGTAGTTTGCCATTCCTTTTCTTCTTGGCAGTGACTGTACCAGTCGAAGATCGCAGCCATTGTCTCTATACATGAGATCCTCTGCCTGCCATTGCGGTGTGGGGACCATAACCGGCACTACTTGTCGGCTGCTCCCACAACACCATCCACCACCTGCTCCAATGGCTTCACATAACCCTGATTAGGGGGGGGGGGCTAAACGGGATCCCCACCTTGCCCAGGGGTGTCCCGAAGACTAGCGGAGGACAGGAGACATCTTACTCCTCCTTTGGTAGGGCAGAACTCTACCCCGCTAGCCTTGACATTAAACATTCTATAATCCCGTTCCGCTATACGACTATATGTTCTACCTCCCTTACCGCTCCCACCAGTTTCACCCCCCTCCCTTTATTTCCTCACAACTTCCATCCTCCCAAGACTATCCCTCCTCTCCAAAGTTACTTCAAACCTGCCTCCCTAATTACTGTGACACATAGTGGTAGTTACTGTGGAAGAAGGTGGTAGTTACTGTGGGGGAAGGTGGTAGTTACTGTGGAAGAAGGTGGTAGTTACTGTGGAAGAAGGTGGTAGTTACTGTGGAAGAAGGTGGTAGTTACTGTGGAAGAAGGTGGTAGTTACTGAGGAAGATGGTGGTAGTTACTGTGGAAGAAGGTGTTAGTTACTCGAAACAATGTGGTAGTTACTGTGGAAGAAGGTGATAGTTACCGTGGAAGAAGGTGGTAGTTACTCGAAACAATGTGGTAGTTACTGTAGAAGAAGGTGATAGTTACTGTGGAAGAAGGTGGTAGTTACTCGAAACAAAATTGGTAGTTACTGTGGAAGAAGGTGGTAGTTACTGTGGAAGAAGGTGGTAGTTACTGTGGAAGAAGATGGTAGATACTCGAAACAATGTGGTAGTTACTGTGGAAGAAGGTGGTAGTTACTGTGGAAGAAGGTGATAGTTACTGTGGAAGAAGGTGATAGTTACTGTGGAAGAAGGTGATAGTTACTGTGGAAGAAGGTGATAGTTACTGTGGAAGAAGGTGATAGTTACTGTGGAAGAAGGTGGTAGTTACTGTGGAAGAAGGTGATAGTTACTGTGGAAGAAGGTGGTGGTTTTTGTGGAAGAAGGTGGTAGTTTTTGTGGAAGAAGGTGGTAGTTACTGTGGAAGAAGGTGGTAGTTCTGTGGAAGAAGGTGTTACTGTGGAAGAAGGTGATATTTACTGTGGAAGAATATGGTAGTTACTGTGGAAGAAGTTGATAGTTACTGTGGAAGAAGGTGGTAGTTACTGTGGAAGAAGGTGGTAGTTACTGTGGAAGAAGTTGATAGTTACTGTGGAAGAAGGTGGTAGTTACTGTGGAAGAAGGTGGTAGTTCTGTGGAAGAAGGTGGTAGTTACTGTGGAAGAAGGTGGTAGTTCTGTGGAAGAAGGTGGTGGTTTTTGTGAAGAAGGTTGTAGTTTTTGTGGAAGAAGGTGGTAGTTACTGTGGAAGAAGGTGGTAGTTTTGTGGAAGAAGGTGGTAGTTACTGTGGAAGGTGGTAGTTACTCTGGAAGAAGGTGATAGTTACTCTGGAAGAAGGTGATAGTTACTGTGGAAGAAGGTGGTAGTTACTGTGGAAGAAGGTGGTAGTTACTGTGGAAGGTGATAGTTACTGTGGAAGAAGGTGATAGTTACTGTGGAAGAAGGTGATAGTTACTGTGGAAGAAGGTGATAGTTACTGGAAACAGTGTGGTAGTTACCTTAGCTCGTGCCAATATTTGATTGCCACATCGGGCTGGCCATGCCTGTCTATCACTGACTCCTCATTAGCACGTGAAGCCACACAGAAGCTCTCCTCCAGACATCCACGGAGACAGCACCTCACAAAATCAAATTGCTGCATTTCTACAGCTTCTCCCACCCCCTTCTTCCCCTTCACACACAACTCTCATCTCACGAATATTTATGGACTGCGATACAACTCTCTCTCTCTCTCTCTCTTTGTCTCTCTCTCTCTCTCTTTCTCTCTTGTATCACACACACATACAAACACAAACTGCGGGTCTCAGATGTAGACCAGCTGTTGTCCGTGTCGTCACTGACACAAGATCGACCAGAAAACTGACGCCAACGACTGAGTGACGCCTCCGACTGACGCTAACGACTGACGCCTCAAATCGTGCATTTGACCCTCAAAGTAGTGAGAGGAGTCGCGGTCATTAATAAAGAGTGGGGGGTAGTGTTGCAGGAGATGGGGGAGGGTATTAACGAAAGTTAAGAGTGGAACACTGAGCTGTGAAATATTGAGAAAGTGTGTCCAGAAGTAAATAGAACAAACACAGAACAATGAGGCTCTAGCTGAAACATGAAGCTGTGATTCTCCGGCTGTTGGTGCAGCTGTGAGGAGATACAGTGAAGGAGACCCAGCCTTGTAGCAGGATACGATCTGTGTGAAAGCAGACCCGCCGACAAGGTGTTTCTGTCCACCTGTCTGTAAGGTGTTTCTGTCCACATGTCTGTAAGGTGTTTCTGTCCACCTGTCTGTAAGGTGTTTCTGTCCACCTGTCTGTAAGGTGTTTCTGTCCACCTGTCTGTAAGGTGTTTCTGTCGACCTGTCTGTAGGGTGTTTATGTCGACCTGTCTGTATGGTGTTTATGTCGACCTGTCTGTAAGGTGTTTCTGTCGACCTGTCTGTAAGGTGTTTCTGTCGACCTGTCTGTAAGGTGTTTCTGTCGACCTGTCTGTAAGGTGTTTTTTGTTGAACTGCTTGTAAGGTGTTTTTGTTGACCTGCCTGTAAGGTATTTTTGTTGACCTGTCTGTAAGGTGTTTTTGTTGAACTGCTAGTAAGGTGTTTTTGTTGACCTGCCTGTAAGGTGTTTTTGTTGGCCTGTCTGTAAGGTATTTTTGTTGACCTGTCTGTAAGGTGTTTTTGTTGACCTGTCTGTAAGGTGCTTCAGTCGACCTGTCTGTAAGGTGTTTCTGTCGACCTGTCTGTAAGGTGTTACTGTCGACCTGTCTGTAAGGTGTTTCTGTCGACCTGTCTGTAAGATGTTTCTGTCGACCTGTCTGTAAGGTGTTTTTGTTGAACTGCTTGTAAGGTGTTTTTGTTGACCTGCCTGTAAGGTATTTTTGTTGACCTGTCTGTAAGGTGTTTTTGTTGAACTGCTAGTAAGGTGTTTTTGTTGACCTGCCTGTAAGGTGTTTTTGTTGGCCTGTCTGTAAGGTATTTTTGTTGACCTGTCTGTAAGGTGTTTTTGTTGACCTGTCTGTAAGGTGCTGCTGTCGACCTGTCTGTAAGGTGTTTCTGTCGACCTGTCTGTAAGGTGTTTTTGTTGACCTGTCTGCAAGGTGTTTCTGTTGACCTGTGTGCAAGGTGTGTCTGTCGACATGTCTGTAAGGTGTTTCTGTCTACCTGTATGTAAGGTGTTTCTGTCTACCTGTATGTAAGGTGTTTCTGTCTACCTGTCTGTAAGGTGTTTCGGTCGACCTGTCTGTAAAGTGTTTTTGTTGACCTGCCTGTAAGGTGTTTCTGTCGACCTGCCTGTGGGGTGTTTCTGTCGACCTGTCTGTAAGGTGTTTTTGTCGACCTGTCTGTAAGGTGTTTTTTGTTGAACTGCTTGTAAGGTGTTTTTGTTGACCTGCCTGTAAGGTGTTTCTGTCGACCTGCCTGTAAAGTGTTACTGTCGACCTGCCTGTAAGGTGTTTCTGTCGACTGCCTGTAAGGTGGTCTTTGATCTTTTCAACTTCTTGATGCTAGAAGATGACGTACCCCTCACGGTCATTACTCCGACTATTTGCCTCCTGTCTCATTCTGAGCTTGAGAGCTCGCATAACTCTCTGACTGAATGTACTACCTGACTGAATGTACTACCTGACAGAATATGCTACCTGACTGAATATACTACCTGACAGAATGTACTACCTAACAGAATGTGCTACCTGGCTGAATATACTACCTGACTGAATATACTACATGACGGAATGTGCTACCTGAATGAATGTACTAATAGACTGAATATACTGCCTGTCTGAATGTACTGCCTGACTGAATGTACTACTTGATTGAATGTACTGCCAGACTGAATGTACTAATTGACTGAATGTACTGCCTGACTGAATGTACTGCCTGACTGAATGTACTGCCTTACTGAATGTACTACCTGACTGAATGTGCTACCTTACTGAACATACTACATGACAGATTGTACTACTTGACTGAATATACCACCTAACTAAATGAACTACTTGACTGAATGTACTGCCTGACTGAATGTACTGCCTGACTGAATGCACTACCTGCCTATACTACAATGATGTAATAGTTGAATCTATAGCCAGAAGAAAAGCCCCAGATCGAGGCTTCTACCGATATCCAGTCGCAACTGAGAACAATCATCAATATTCTGACGGGACTTCTGTGACGAGGTACAAACAAACTAAGAACAATCATCAATATTCTGACGGGACTTCTGTGACGAGGTACAAACAAACTAAGAACAATCATCAATATTCTGACGGGACTTCTGTGACGAGGTACAAACAAACTAAGAACAATCATCAATATTCTGACGGGACTTCTGTGACGAGGTACAAACAAACTAAGAACAATCATCAATATTCTGACGGGACTTCTGTGACGAGGTACAAACAAACTAAGAACAATCATCAATATTCTGACGGGTCTTATGTGACGAGGTACAAACAAACTAAGAACAATCATCAATATTCTGACGGGTCTTCTGTGACGAGGTACAAACAAACTAAGAACAATCATCAATATTCTGACGGGACTTCTGTGACGAGGTACAAACAAACTAAGATCAATCATCAATATTCTGACGGGACTTCTGTGACGAGGTACAAACAAACTAAGAACAATCATCAATATTCTGACGGGACTTCTGTGACGAGGTACAAACAAACTAAGAACAATCATCAATATTCTGACGGGACTTCTGTGACGAGGTACAAACAAACTAAGAACAATCATCAATATTCTGACGGGACTTCTGTGACGAGGTACAAACAAACTAAGAACAATCATCAATATTCTGACGGGAATTCTGTGACGAGGTACAAACAAACTGAGAACAATCATCAATATTCTGACGGGACTTCTGTGACGAGGTACAAACAAAGAACAATAGTAAGTTTACAACACTGGGAGAAACACACAAACAATAGAGAACAATTGACAGCCCGTGGTAGTCCACGAAAAGTGGCAGACCAAGACTAACATGGACGAATGACATCAAAAGATGGACAAATCAGTCTATGATAACCTGCACCATCAAAGCAAGAGACAGAACGGAATGCTGCTCCATGATAGCCAACCTTCGTTGCGGAGACGGCACTCGATGATGCTGATGGTAGTCCTGGTTAGACTGTGACTGTAGACATAGTAGCCGGTCTCAACTCTAGCCTACTCGATGTCACTAACGATGCTGGGGTCGGTCCCATGATTTGTCGGTCCCATGATTTGTCGGTCCCATGATTTGTCGGTCCCATGATTTGTCGGTCCCATGATGTCGCTCTCAGCCGTCGAGACTTTCAGTTCAACCAAACGCTTTTTCTTTCTAACAATCTATAATTGAGTTACAATTAAGCTGCAGACAAATAACACTTTCTCATAAAAATGACACAGATGGCACGAATTTGCAAATGTAACAAATGACACCAGCAAACATGTCAAATAAATGTTGCTCTGAGCAAAAAAACCAAAAAAATCAATAAGATATGACGCAACAGTAGAAATAAGACAAGTGACGCTAACAATAGAATTAACTTTAAAAAAAAACATAGAAATGACGTAACAACGAAACTGACAAAAAATGAGAACTAAGAAAAGACACGTAAATCAAGAAGATGAAAAAAGAGATGCATACTTGGACTTCCCAAGATACCACAGCTAATAATGTCTCTTGTCTGTGTACGTGTTCTAGTAACTCGAGTGCGTTAATTCCGAGTGTTTCCACGACTTGTCCGCCCCTCGTGTTTTGTTGCACAGACAAGGTGTGTGATTGTGTAGACGAGAAATCGGTGAGTTGCACCCGGATGTTGTAGTAGTGGTGGTGGAGAGTTGTACCCGGATGTTGTAGTAGTGGTGGTGGAGAGCTGTACCCGGATGTTGTAGTAGTGGTGGTGGAGAGTTGCACCCGGATGTTGTAGTAGTGGTGGTGGAGAGTTGCACCCGGATGTTGTAGTAGTGGTGGTGGAGAGTTGCACCCGGATGTTGTAGTAGTGGTGGTGGAGAGTTGTACCCGGATGTTGTAGTAGTGGTGGTGGAGAGTTGTACCCGGATGTTGTAGTAGTGGTGGTGGAGAGTTGCACCCGGATGTTGTAGTAGTGGTGGTGGAGAGTTGTACCCGGATGTTGTAGTAGTGGTGGTGGAGAGTTGTACCCGGATGTTGTAGTAGTGGTGGTGGAGAGTTGCACCCGGATGTTGTAGTAGTGGTGGTGGAGAGTTGTACCCGGATGTTGTAGTAGTGGTGGTGGAGAGTTGTTCCCGGATGTTGTAGTAGTGGTGGTAGTGGAGATCTGTATCCGGATGTTGTAGTGGTGGTGGTGGAGAGTTGTACTCAAATGTTGTAGTAGTGGTGGTGGAGAGTTGTACTCGGATGTTGTAGTAGTGATGGTGGAGAGTTGTACTCGAATGTTGTAGTAGTGATGGAAGGTTGTACTAAACCTTTGCAGTTGTAGGTGTACCTGTATGATGTAGAGACGAATATATGAACTCAAGTGTTGTAGAGATGAATATCTGTAAGTGGATGTTGTGCAGATGTCTGTCATTGGGTTTTGTAAAGAAAAATATCTATGATTGGGTGTTGTAGAGATAAATATATGTGCTTGGGTGTTGTAGATAAGGGTATATGTGAGTGTTGTAGAGATTGATAGGAACCAGCCACGTCATGGATGATCTAAACTCGCCATATGTTTCGAGAACGTCATGTGTGGATATACCAAGATCAAGGTCATGACTTCGCTCCATTAAAACTTGGTAGTTCTATTTTCAAAACAAAGGGCCACAAGCAGACACAGCTTCCGACAATAGTGAATATCATTATTGGCCGCGAGTATGGATTTGACGTGACTTATCTTTCCCTTGATACATTTCTCCGATTCACTTCTTAAATGTATGGTAATAGTTACCTCACATCCGTCTGTGCTCCCTCGACAATTGTCGGGCAGCATCTGGTTGGTTGTATGCTAGTTGTGTTTTTGTTGGATTGAATTGCGTTTTTGTAACGAGAAATGAATGGCATTTTCAGCATCGATTCATATTGTCTGTGTGCTATTAGTTGAGGCACGGTAGTAATACAAGCTCGGCAAAGAAATTGTTATGGAGATATCGGAAGGGAACTTAATAAAAGAAGAAATATTGTTCATGTTTTTAGATCACTCACAGAACTATGAACTCGGCAGCTGTCTCGGCAAATGTGACATTAACGAGCGAGCTAATTGCTGCCAGAACATGACTCAAATAGCAGGCTTTCGAAACAAATTGTTTTCAACAGCCGAATGTCAACAGCCGCATGTCGGCAGCCACATGTCAGCAGTTGCATGTCAGCAGTCGTGTGTAAGCAGCCACATGTCAACAGCTGTGTGTAAGCAGCCGCATGTCAACAGGCGTATTGATGAAACATGCTCCGTCATCATGCACAATAGCCGCAAGTGACCAGCTGCATGTCAACAGCCGTATGTCAGCTTTCGCAAAAACCACAATTCAACTGTCGCATGTCAACAGCGGTATGTCAACTTTCGCAATAACAACAAAACAACTGTTGCATGTCAACAGCGGTATGTCAACTTTCATAATAACCCCATGTCAACAACCGTATGTCAACTTTCACAATAACCACATGTCAACTGTCGCATGTCAACAGTCGTATGTCAAATTTCGTAATAACCACATGTCAACCGTTGAATGTGAACACCCGTATGTCGAATTTCAATAGTGTCTGTTGGATGTAAAGACATCGTTTCTGTCTCTCTGTGCTGAACTCAGTGTCTGTTGGATGTACGGACATCGTTTGTCTCTCTGTGCTGAACTCAGTGTCTGTTGGATGTACGGACATCGTTTGTCTCTCTGTGCTGAATTCAGTGTCTGTTGGATGTACGGACATCGTTTGTCTCTCTGTGCTGAATTCAGTGTCTGTTGGATGTACGGACATCGTTTGTCTCTCTGTGCTGAACTCAGTGTCTGTTGGATGTACGGACATCGTTTGTCTCTCTGTGCTGAATTCAGTGTCTGTTGGATGTACGGACATCGTTTGTCTCTCTGTGCTGAATTCAGTGTCTGTTGGATGTACGGACATCGTTTGTCTCTCTGCGCTGAATTCAGTGTATGTTGGATGTACGGACATCGTTTGTCTCTCTGTGCTGAATTCAGTGTATGTTGGATGTACGGACATCGTTTGTCTCTCTGCGCTGAATTCAGTGTATGTTGGATGTACGGACATCGTTTGTCTCTCTGCGCTGAATTCAGTGTCTGTTGGATGTACGGACATCGTTTGTCTCTCTGCGCTGAATTCAGTGTCTGTTGGATGTACGGACATCGTTTCTGCATCATGTTGTACCGTTGGCAGATGTTGCTATTGTGTTGAAGTCCATCGCATTGTTCAACATTCTGTCATCCTGAAACAAATTCAACTTTGATGATTCAACTGACATCATCATCATCATGTGACATACCGGTTGCCGTAGGCGATCATGTCCCTCCACAATCTTCTATCTACAGTGCATCGTATCAGTTCTGTTGTTGACTGTTTTTCATGCCATGACACCAAGCTATCCAGTATTTTCTCTCTTTGTCGCCCACGATCTCTCTTTCCTTTTATTTTGCCAGTTGTAACCAAGTATTCCAACTTTCCTCTTCTCATGATGTGCCCGGAAAATATTGATTGTTTCTTTCTGATGTTTTTTATGAGCTTTTTTTTTTGTGCTGGCCTCTTTGAGAACTTCCTCATTGGTCTTTTTAGCTGTCCAGGGAACTTTCAACATTCTTCTGAGAAATCCCATCTCTGTGGCCTCTAATCGTCTTTTCATTTGTGTGTCTACTGTCCGTGATTCGCTTCCATAGGTCAGAATTGGTTCTATATAGCACAGATGAACTCTCTTTCTAATTTCTATTGCCATAGATTATATATTAAGTTGTGATTTGTCATGATTAGTCCAGGCAATATATGAAGGTAGTTTGCCATTGCTTTCCTTCTTGGCAGCGACTGCACTAGTCGGCTGTATAAACACCAACACATATACTTATCAACTTGGACATTAAGGCTTGCGTTCATGGACACATGGACTACTCATAGAAATAATGGTAATACTAAACTGGCCATTCGGTCTTACAAACATGGACCATTTACTTCTAAACATGGACGCTGGCACTTTACAAACATGGACACTGGCACTTTACAAACATGGACACTGGCACTTTACAAACATGGACACTGCCACTTTACAAACATGGACACAGGCACTTTACAAACATGGACACATGTACTTTACAAACATGGACACTGGCACTTTACAAACATGGACACAGGCACTTTACAAACATGGACACATGTACTTTACAAACATAGACACAGGCACTTTACAAACATGGACACTGCCACTTTACAGACATGGACACTGCCACTTTACAGAAATGGACACAGGCACTTTGCGAACATAGGCACTGGCTCTTACAGATATGGACACTGGTACTTTACTAACATGGATATGGACATTGGCACTTTACAAACATGGATATGGACATTGACACTTTACAAACACTATTACAAACACATCAGCCAAATTGTGCTGCACTGAATTCTTGGGGAATGTTTGCTGTGATTATTTTCTCATCAAATCGACACGCGGACATTGTTTCTTCCCAAACCTGGGCATAATTAGGGCACTGACGTCTCAAGAGGCACGGGCAGTAGCCAAAATAGAGATAACGTGTTTTTGAATGGGACGAGCGGGCTGTGATTGAACTCAATTACCTGGCCCTCGAGAAGCGCTCAGGTATTGTCAATCTAATTTGCAGTTTGAGACCAAGTACAGGCCGCTCGTGAGCCCTGGCAGCTCATCGTATTGCCGTGTTTTTGAAAAGTTGCTTCCCCGAGGTGAGTTCAGCCTATGGAGCCTCCAAACGTGTCCGTTGCACCTGCTGTTACCTGTTTTTGATTGCAAATGACGTGTCCTTAGTTTTGCCTACTTTGCAGTGATTTTTTTGTTTCTAGTTATGGATACCCACGAAGATGGCCCGCACTGACGTTGTTACCACCTTACCTGAAGGTCTGATATATTTAGTTACAACTTACCTGTAGGTCTGATGTATTTAGTTACAACTTACCTGTAGGTCTGATGTATTTAGTTACAACTTACCTGTAGGTCTGATGTATTTAGTTACAACTTACCTGAAGGTCTGATGTATTTAGTTACAACTTACCTGAAGGTCTGATGTATTTAGTTACAACTTACCTGTAGGTCTGATGTATTTAGTTACAACTTATCTGAAGGTCTGATGTATTTAGTTACAACTTACCTGTAGGTCTGATGTATTTAGTTGCAACTTACCTGTTGGTCTGATGTATTTAGTTGCAACTTACCTGTAGGTCTGATGTATTTAGTTACAACTTACCTGAAGGTCTGATGTATTTAGATACAACTTACCTGTAGGTCTGATGTATTTAGTTACAACTTACCTGAAGGTCTGATGTATTTAGTTACAACTTACCTGTTGGTCTGATGTATTTAGTTACAACTTACCTGTAGGTCTGATGTATTTAGTTACAACTTACCTGTAGGTATGATGTATTTAGTTACAACTTACCTGAAGGTCTGATGTATTCAGTTACAACTTACCTGAAGGTCTGATGTATTTAGTTACAACTTACCTGAAGGTCTGATGTATTTAGTTGCAACTTACCTGTAGGTCTGATGTATTTAGTTACAACTTACCTGTAGGTGTGCTGTTATCAGCTATAGGTTACCAGTAGATTTGAAAGAATCAGTTATAAATTACCGGAGAAATTGATGGAGCCCGTTAAAAAATATCGGAGAAATTGACGGAGCCCGTTATAAATTACCGGAGAAATTGATGGAGCCCGTTATAAATTACCGAAGATATTGATGGAGGCCGTTATAAATTACCAGATATATTGATGGAGGCCGTTATAAATTACCAGATATATTGATGGAGGCCGTTATAAATTACCAGATATATTGATGGAGGCCGTTATAAATTACCAGAGATATTGATGGAGGCCGTTATAAATTACCGGAGATATTGATGGAGGCCGTTATAAATTACCAGAGATATTGATGGAAGCCGTTATAAATTACCAGAGATATTGATGGAGGCCGTTATAAATTACCAGAGATATTGATGGAGGCCGTTATAAATTACCGAAGATATTGATGGATGCCGTTATAAATTACCGAAGATATTGATGGAGGCCGTTATAAATTACCAGATATATTGATGGAGGCCGTTATAAATTACCAGATATATTGATGGAGGCCTTTATAAATTACCAGATATATCGATGGAGGCCGTTATAAATTACCAGAGATATTGATGGAGGCCGTTATAAATTACCGGAGATATTGATGGAGGCCGTTATAAATTACCAGAGATATTGATGGAAGCCGCTATAAATTACCGGAGATATTGATGGAGGCCGTTATAAATTACCGGAGATATTGATGTAGGCCGTTATAAATTACCAGAGATATTGATGGAGGCCGTTATAAATTACCAGAGATATTGATGGAGGCCGTTATACATTACCAGAGATATTGATGGAGGCCTTTATAAATTACCGAAGATATTGATGGATGCCGTTATAAATTACCAGAGATATTGATGGAGGCCGTTATAAATTACCAGAGATATTGATGGATGCCGTTATAAATTACCGAAGATATTGATGGAGGCCGTTATAAATTACCGGAGATATTGATGGAGGCCGTTATAAATTACCGAAGATATTGATGGAGGCCGTTATAAATTACCGAAGATATTGATGGAGGCCGTTATAAATTACTGAAGATATTGATGAAGGCCGTTATAAATTACCGAAGATATTGATGGAGGCCGTTATAAATTACCGGATATATTGATGGATGCCGATATAAATTACCGGAGATATTGATGGAGGCTGTTATAAATTACCGGAGATATTGATGGAGACCGTTATAAATTACCAGAGATATTGATGGAGGCCGTTATAAATTACCAGAGATATACAGGTGTACGTTATAAATTATCAGAAATGATTTTGTGCGTTATAAATTACCGCTAATGATGGGATGCGTTATAAATTACCAGTAATGATTTGTTGCGTTATAAATTGCCGGTAATGACGGGGTGCGTTATATATTAACAGTAATGATGAGGTACGTTCTAAATTTCCGGTAATGACGGGGTGTGTTATAAATTACCAGTAATTATTGTGTCCTTTTATATAAATTACCAGTAGTGATTGTGCTCTTTATAAATTACTAGTAATGATGGGGTCCGTTATAAATTACCAGTAATGATGTGGTGCGTTATAAATTACCGGATATATTGATGGAGGCCGTTATAAATTACCGGAGATATATAGGTGTACGTTTTAAATTATCAGAAATGATTGGGTGCGTTATAAATTACCGCTAATGATGGGATGCGTTATAAATTACCAGTAATGATGTGGTGCGTTATAAATTGCCGGTAATGATGGGTGCGTTATATATTAACAGTAATGATGGGGTATGTTCTAAATTTCCGGTAATGACGGAGTGTGTTATAAATTACCATTAATGATTGTGTCCGTTATAAATTACCAGTAATGATTGTGTCCGTTATAAATTACGAGTAATGATGAGGTCCGTTATAAATTACCAGTAATGATGTGGTGCGTTATAAATTACCGGATATATTGATAGGGGTGCGTTATACATTACCAGAGATATTTTTGGGGTCTGTTATAAATTACCAGAGATATTGTTGGGGTATGTTATAAATTACCGGATATATTGATAGGGGTGCGTTATAAATTACCAGAGATATTGTTGGGGTCTGTTATATTTACCAGTAATGATGTGGTGCGTTATAAATTACCGGTAATGATGGGATCCGTTATAAATTACCGGTAATGATGGGGTCCGTTACAGCTCACCAGTAGGTCTTAGAGGAACCGTTACAACTTATCAGTAGGTCAACAAATTTGTTAGAGATAATTATGACATTCGCAGGGGATATTTATGACATTTGTTGTAATTATTGCATTCATTTGAGTTTTGACACATCACGCGCATGCGCAGAACGCGCTACACAGCGACATGCAGCAACGGACGTGTTTGAATGCGAGCAGTGGACCAACAAGGGGCGGACACATGCTGGCAGGAGCCCGGGTGAGGCTCCCAGCATCAGCGCCAGTTGCTCCAATTTATGATTGCAATATTTACTTGTGTTTCATTGCACATAAATTATTGACATCAGTGAGTAACCTTTTGTTGTTGTCGTTACTCGTATTGTCGTTGGTTATTTTTATCTTATAGCACACACACTCGCACACACACACACACACACTTTCATATTTACCATGTGGTCTCTGAGAATATGTGATCACGTTTATGGGATATCGGCGGACATTACGTGGAGAAGGGAGGGAGAGGGAGAGAGGGAAATAGAGAGGGACTGAGTGGGAGGGAAGAGAGAGAGGGAAGAGAGTAAGAAGAAGAGTTATAGAGAGAGAGAGGCCGAGGGAATTAAAATGAGACTAAGAGAGAGGGAAGAGAGAGGGGGAAAAGAGTGGGAGGGAAGAGAGAAATAGGGAAGAGAGTAAGAAGAAGAGTTATAGAGAGAGAGGCCGAGGGAATTAAAATGAGACTAAGAGAGAGGAAAGAGAGAGGGGAAAAAGAGTGGGAGGGAAGAGAGGGAGAGGGAAGAGAGATGGGGAAGAGAGGGAGAGGGGGAGGTAAAAGGGTGGGAGGTAGGAGAGGGAGAGGGAAGAGAGGGAGAGGGAAGAGAGGGAAAAGGGTAAGAGAGAGAGTTAGATAGAGAAGCTGAGGGAGTTAAAAGGAGATTGAGAGAGTGACTGAGAGAGAGGGAAGAGAGGGAGAGGGAAGAGAGTAAGAGGGAGAGTTAAAAAGAGAGGCTGTGTGAGTTAAAAGGAGAGTGAAAGATGGACAGGGGGAGAGACAGAGAGAGGACGAGATTAAAAGTGAATGTACAGCGTTAAAGATATCCTGAACCCTAGGAACGCTGGGAAGCACAATCTGTAGCCATGTCAGGCTCATAGGTTGAAAGCAGGAGAACGAAGGGACGTGAGTAAAGCGAAGATTTGCTGAGCGTGAAGTGATTAGCAAAAGTGTGTTGATGAGCTTGGGTGAAGTTTCTCTCCACGTCAAGTTTGTCGCAGTGTGAAGTTTGTCTCTGCGTGAAGTTTGTCTCTGTGTGAAGTTTGTCTCAGTGTGAAGTATGTCTCAGTGTGAAGTTTGTCTCTGCGTGAAGTTTGTCTCTGTGTGAAGTTTGTCTCTGCGTGAAGTTTATCTCAGTGTGAAGTTTCTCTCCACGTGAAGTTTATTTCAGTGTGAAGTTAGTCTCGGTGTGAAGTTTGCCTCAGTGTGAAGATAATCTCTGTGTGAAGTTTGTCTCACATTGAAGTTTATTTCAGTGTGAAGTTTATTTCAGTGTGACGTTTGTCTCAGCGGATGTTTGCCTCAGTGTGAAGTTTGTCTTAATGTGAAGTTTATCTCAGCGTGAAGTTTGCCTCAGTGTGAAGTTTGTCTTAGTGTGAAGTTTGTCCCAAAGTAAAGTTTGTCTAAATTTAAGTTTATCTCAGTGTAAAGTTCATCTCAGTGTGAATTTTAACTCAGTGTGAAGTGTATCCCAAAGTGAAGTTTGTCTCAGTGTGAAGTTTGTCCCAAAGTGAAGTTTGTCTCAGTGTGAAGTTTATCTCAGTGTGAATTTTAACTCAGTGTGAAGTTAGTCTCAGTGTGAAATTTGCCTCAGTGTGAAGTTTGTCTCAGTATGAAGCTTGTCCCAAAGTGAAGTTTGCCTCCGTGTGAAGTTTGTCCCAAAGTGAAGTTTGTTTCAGTGTTAAGTTGATCTCAGTGTGAATTTTAACTCAGTGTAAAGTTAGTCTTAGTGTGAAATTTACCCCAGTGTGAAGTTTGTCTCCATGTGAAGTTTGTCTCCGTGTGAAGGTTGCCTCCGTGTGAAGTTTGTCTCAGTGTGAAGTTTGTCTCTGTTTGAATTTTGTCTCAGTGTGAAGTTTGTCTCCGTGTGAAATTTGGCTAAGTGTGAAGTTTGTCTCCATGTGAAGTTTGTCTCAGTGTGAAGTTTGTTCCAAATTGAAGTTTGTCTCCGTGTGAAATTTGTCTCAGTGTGAAGTTTGTCTCAGTGTGAAGTATGTCTCAGTGTGAAGTTTGTCTCAGTGTGAAGTTTGTCTCAGTGTGAAGTTTGTCTCAGTGTGAAGTTTGTCTCAGTGTGAAGTATGTCTCCGTGTGAAGTTTGTCTCAGTGTGAAGTATATCTCCGTGTGAAGTTTGTCTCAGTGTGAAGTTTGTCTCAGTGTGAAGTTTGTCTCAGTGTGAAGTTTGTCTCAGTGTGAAGTTTGTCTCAGTGTGAAGTTTGTCTAAGTGTGAAGTGAGCAAGACTTTCTCTAAAACTGGTTGAAAATCTGTCGCCAGGTGGATGGATGTGTGGATGGACAGATGGGTGGATGGAGTGATGGATAAATGGATGGGTGGATGGATGGATGGATGCAGGAAAGGTTGTGTGGATTTGTGGGTGGATGGATGGGTGGAGCGACGGAGGAATGGAATGATAGATGAGTAGTAGGTGGGTGGATAGGTGCGTGGATGGGTTAAAGTACGAGTGTAGATGGATGGGTGGGTAGATGGATGGGTGGGTAGATGGATAGATAGGTGGATGGATAGATAGGTGGGTCGATGGATGGATAGGTGGGTGGATGGATAGATAGATGGGTGGATGGATGGGTGGGTAGATGGATAGATGGGTGGGTAGATGGATAGATAGGTGGGTGGATGAATAGATAGGTGGGTCGATGGATGGATAGGTGGGTGGATGATGGATAGGTGGGTGGATGGATAGGTGGGTAGATGGATAGATAGGTGGGTCGATGGATGGTTAGGTAGATGGATGGATAGGTGGGTGGATGAGTGGGTGGGTGGATGGATGGGTGGGTAGATGGATAGATAGGTGGGTCGATGGATGGTTAGGTAGATGGATGGATAGGTGGGTGGATGAATGGGTGGGTAGATGGATGGTTAGGTAGATGGATGGATAGGTGAGTGGATGAATGAGTGGGTAGATGGATGGATAGGTGGGTGGGTGGGCAGATGGATGGATAGGTGGGTGGATGGCTGTAAGTGTACTTGTTGACTGTTAGTGTAATTGTTGTGTGGATTTGTGGGTGGGTGGATGGATGGATAGTGGGGAAAAGATAATCTTGTAGTCATCTGCATCGCTCTCTCTCTCTCATGTATCTTCTCGGTCTGTCTTTCTCTCCTTCTAACATTGTCTCCTCCTTCTTTTTTTCACTTTTCTTGTTATCCTTTTTTTCTTTCTTTCACTTCAGTATCTATGTATGTGTGTGCGTGTGGTTTATGAGCGTGCGGTGTGTATGTGTGTGCGTGTGTGTATGTGTGTGCGTTTGCGCGCGTAAAACACAAATTTGAGGTTCGGGTTGGTCATCTCCGTCAGACAATCTCCCCGAGGAAGGCGCGAGAGCAGAAACCAACCGAGGTTGGATTACGAGGGATTTGTGCGCTAATTTCTGCATATTTAAGCGACCGATGCGGCGTTGAGTTGTTCAAAGCCACTTCATCTGTTAATGCTGAGGTTGCATGCAAGGACACAGGAAATCAAATTAAGGATTCTTCAACGCCACTGACGTTACGATTGTCTCTCTTGCTTCTCCATGTTTCTAGATGTTTGTTTGTTTATTTAATTTTACCTTAGCTAGACAGGTAGCAATGAGGTCGGAACAATAGTGATTTTGTGGGGACTAGAACATTGGGATGGTTGTGTGGGGACTAGAACATTGGGATGGTTGTGTGGGGACTAGAACATTGTGATGGTTGTGTGGGGACTAGAACATTGGAATGGTTGTGTGGGGACTAGAACATTGGGATGGTTGTGTGGAGACTAGAATATTGGGATGGTTGTGTGGAGACTAGAACATTGGGACGGTTGTGTGGGGACTAGAACATTGGGATGGTTGTGTGGGGACTAGAACATTGGGATGGTTGTGTGGGGACTAGAACATTGGGATGGTTGTGTGGGGACTAGAACATTGGGATGATTGTGTGGGGACTAGAACATTGGGATGGTTGTGTGGGGACTAGAATATTGGGATAGTTGTGTGGGGACTAGAGCATTGGGATGGTTGTGTGGGGACTAGAACATTGGGATGGTTGTGTGGGGACTAGAATATTGGGATGGTTGTGTGTGGACTAGAACATTGGGATGGTTGTGTGGGGACTAGAATATTGGGATGGTTGTGTGGGGACTAGAATATTGGGATGGTTGTGTGGGGACTAGAGCATTGTGGTGGTTGTGTGGGGACTAGAGCATTGTGGTGGTTGTGTGGGGACTAGAGCATTGTGGTGGTTGTGTGGGGACTAGAAAATTGTGATGGTTGTGTGGGGACTAGAGCATTGTGGTGGTTGTGTGGGGACTAGAGCATTGGGATGGTTGTGTGGGGACTAGAGCATTGTGGTGGTTGTGTGGGGACTAGAGCATTGTGGTGGTTGTGTGGGGACTAGAGCATTGTGGTGGTTGTGTGGGGACTAGAACATTGTGGTGGTTGTGTGGGGACTAGAATATTGGGATGGTTGTGTGGGGACTAGAATATTGTGATGGTTGTGTGGGGACTAGAACATTGTGATGGTTGTGTGGGGACTAGAACATCGTGGTGGTTGTAAGGACTAGAACATTGTGATGGCTGTGTGGGGACTAGAACATCATTGTGGTTGTGTGGAACATCGTGCCAGTCCATTTTGTTGTTGGTACACGAAGTCACGTGTGTCTGTTGTGTTGAGCTGGTTCAGTGGCGGCAGGTTTCAGGTGGCTTGCGATCGTGCATTGATGTTGAGACTAGTTCGTCGGTGTTGAGACTGGTTCGTCGGTGTTGAGACTGGTTCGTCGGTGTTCAGACTAGTTCGTCGATGTTGAGACTGGTTCGTCGGTGTTGAGACTAGTTCGTCGGTGTTGAGACTGGTTCGTCGATGTTCAGACTAGTTCGTCGATGTTGAGACTGGTTCGTCGGTGTTCAGACTAGTTCGTCGATGTTGAGACTGGTTCGTCGGTGTTGAGACTAGTTCGTCGATTTTAAGGCTAGTTCGTCGGTGTTAAAACTAGTTCGTCGGTGTTGAGACTAGTTCGTCGATGTTGAGACTAGATCGTCGATGTTGAGACTAGTTCATCGATGTTGAGACTAGTTCATTAATGTGAAGACTAGTTCATTAATGTTAAGACTAGTTCATTAATGCTAAGACTAATTCTTAATATTAATTAATGTCCTATAGAGGACATCTAGTGGCATTATGGTATAGAGGACATCTAGTGACATTATGGTATAGAGGACATCTAGTGACATTATGGTATAGAGGACATCTAGTGATATTATGGTATAGAGGACATCTAGTGACATTATGGTATAGAGGACATCTAGTGACATTATGGTATAGAGGACATCTAGTGACATTATGGTATAGGGGACATCTAGTGACATTATGGTATAGAGGACATCTAGTGGCATTATGGTATAGAGGACATCTAGTGACATTATGGTATAGAGGACATCTAGTGACATTATGGTATAGAGGACATCTAGTGACATTATGGTATAGAGGTCATCTAGTGACATTATGGTATAGAGGACATCTAGTGACATTATGGTATAGAGGACATATAGTGACATTATGGTATAGAGGACATCTAGTGGCATTATGGTATAGAGGACATCTAGTAACATCATGGTACAGAGGACATCTAGTGACATTACGGTATAGAGAACATCTAGTAACATCATGGTATAGAGGACATCTAGTAACATTATGGTATAGAGGACATGTAGTAACATTATGGTATAGAGGACATCTAGTGGCATTATGGTATAGAGGACATCTAGTAACATTATGGTACAGAGGGCATCTAGTGACATTACGGTATAGATCACATCTAGTGGCATTATGGTATAGAGGACATCTAGTAACATTATGGTATAGAGGGCATCTAGTGGCATTATGGTATAGAGGACATCTAGTAACATTATGGTATATAGGACATCTAGTGGCATTATGGTATAGAGAACATCTAGTAACATTATGGTATAGAGGACATCTAGTAACATTATGGTATAGAGGACATCTAGTAACATTATGGTATAGAGGACATCTAGTAACATTATGGTATAGAGGACATCTAGTAACATTATGGTATAGAGGACATCTAGTAACATTATGGTATAGAGGACATCTAGTAACATTATGGTATAGAGGACATCTAGTAACATTATGGTATAGAGGACATCTAGTAACATTATGGTATAGAGGACATCTAGTAACATTATGGTATAGAGGACATCTAGTGACATTATGGTATAGAGGACATCTAGTGATATTATTGTATAGATGACATCTAGTCACATCATGGTATAGAGGACATCTAGTGACATTATGGTATAGAGGATATATAGTGAAATTATGGTATAGAGGACATCTAGTGACATTATGGTATAGAGGACATCTAGTGACATTATGGTATAGAGGACATCTAGTAACGTTATGGTATAGAGGACATCTAGTAACATTATGGTATAGAGGACATCTAGTAACGTTATAGTATAGAGGACATCTAGTGGCATTATGGTATAGAGGACATCTAGTAACGTTATGGTATAGAGGACATCTAGTAACGTTATAGTATAGAGGACATCTAGTGGCATTATGGTATAGAGGACATCTAGTAACGTTATGGTATAGAGGACATCTAGTAACGTTATAGTATAGAGGACATCTAGTAACGTTATATCATCGAGAACATCAATCAACATGATAGCATAGATAGTCTTATAGAAGAGCAACATCTATAGCAATATTATAGAACAGTGAGTAGCGTTATTATACATAGAACATCTGTTAACTTGCTTGTATAGAGGAGGGAGCGGAGACGCGCGTCAGCAACAGTGCTGGGAGCTGTCACTGACTCATAGCTTATGGCTTATGTCAAGATTGGTGAACAAGAGCTATCTAGATCAATCTCCACCTCTTCGCGGTGCCCCTAGAGAACAGACTAACCAGTCTAGCCTGTCCATGTGAGTCTAGATAGAGTTGGAAGGCAACACGGTACTGAGAAACGCCGTTATGGAGTCGGATGCGCTGGGCTGGAAGAGGGAGATTTCACAGTTCTACTGCAAGCCACAATACAGCGCATGAGCGCCGTCTGAACGTCTTTGAAAGCTTGGATAACGACGAGGTCTGTTCATTCATGAAGTTGCTGTCGGGTGTACGGGAGATCTCGTAGAACATCACGTGATCTTTTATGTCTCAGCCGGAAATGTGGTTTCTGATATGTCATTCTTTGTGCACTTTCTTCATTTTGTGATTGTCCATGTGATTGTTCTTGTGATTGTCTATGTGATTGGCTATGTAATTGTTAAAGTTAGTGTCTATGTGATTGTATATGTATTTGTCCATATGATTGTCCATGTGATTGTCCATGTGTCTGCCACATTCTTCACTAAAACCACACCGTGATGACCTCACGACATAGACAGCGCCGTGTCCGAATACACAGACTAGCTGCAATGTTATGATTTCTCTCCTAGATCCTGCAAGTTATCACACCAACCTGATAAACGACCAATATATATCGGTTACAGTTATCAGCGTATGCTTGTCTTGTATATCCCCAACCCGCCACCCAATTAGTGCGCATGTTTGTGCCTATTTCTTGCTAGTGTCCAGGAAACCTAGCCACTGACACCTGTGAATGCGATTCTCTGAGCTTGTGCTACAGTTAGATAACTGCTACCAGCTGTGTGTTATGAGAGTCTCGGATACAACCACGCCTGGAGAAATATCAGCGGAAGTGAGTCTACACCAGCCTGTCATACCTGAGTAATGACTCCAGACGGTGGGTTGCTAGATCCACGTTAGAGCAGTAATGACTTCTTTGAGTCGTACCACACTTGACGCGGGGATAGAGAGAGAGTCGGAGAGAGAGAGTCAGTTAGACAGAGAGAGAGAGAGACAGCGACAGAAAGAGAGACGGAGAGAGACAGCGACAGAAAGAGCGAAAGAGAGAGGGAGAGAGACAGAAAGAGCGACGGAGAGAGACAGCGACAGAAAGAGAGACGGAGAGAGACAGCGACAGAAAGAGCGAAAGAGAGAGGGAGAGAGACAGAGATAGACACAGAAATAGTGACAGAGAGAGACGGAGAGAGAGAAAAAGAGAAAGAAAAAGAGAGATAGAGAAAGACAGAGAAAGATAAAAGCAGAGAAAGAGAGACGCAAACAGAGAAAGAAATAGAAATAGAGAGAGAGAGAGAGAGAGAGAGAGAGAGAGAGAGAGAGAAAGACTGAAAAATGGAGAGACAGAATAACAGAGGATAGAGAGAGAAAGAGATAGTGAAAAGGAGAAAGAAATAGAGAGAGAGAGAAAGAAAGAGAAGTCTGTACAGACCAATAAAAACGTGAATGACGCCAACGATCAGCATATTGACTTGTTTCTATGTTATCAGTTGTTGATGGAGGTCTTGTTATCAGTTGTTGATGGAAAGTTTGTTATCAGTTGTTGATGGATGTCTTGTTATCAGTTGTTGATGGAGGTCTTGTTATCAGTTGTTGATGGAGGTCTTGTTATCAGTTGTTGATGGAAAGTTTGTTATCAGTTGTTGATGGAGGTCTTGTTATCAGTTGTTGATGGAAAGTTTGTTATCAGTTGTTGATGGAGGTCTTGTTATCAGTTGTTGATGGGGGTCTTGTTATCAGTTGTTGATGGAAAGTTTGTTATCAGTTGTTGATGGAGGTCTTGTTATCAGTTGTTGATGGGGGTCTTGTTATCAGTTTTTGATGGGGGTCTTGTTATCAGTTGTTGATGGGGGTCTTGTTATCAGTTGTTGATGGAGGTCTTGTTATCAGTTTTTGATGGGGGTCTTGTTATCAGTTGTTGATGGGGGTCTTGTTATCAGTTGTTGATGGAAAGTTTGTTATCAGTTGTTGATGGAGGTCTTGTTATCAGTTGTTGATGGAGGTCTTGTTATCAGTTGTTGATGGGGGTCTTGTTATCAGTTGTTGATGGAGGTCTTGTTATCAGTTGTTGATGGAAAGTTTGTTATCAGTTGTTGATGGAAAGTTTGTTATCAGTTGTTGATGGAGGTCTTGTTATCAGTTGTTGATGGGGGTCTTGTTATCAGTTGTTGATGGAGGTCTTGTTATCAGTTGTTGATGGAAAGTTTGTTATCAGTTGTTGATGGAGGTCTTGTTATCAGTTGTTTATGGAAAGTTTGTTATCAGTTGTTGATGGAAAGTTTGTTATTAGTTGTTGATGGAAAGTTTGTTATCAGTTGTTGATGGAAAGTTTGTTATCAGTTGTTGATGGAAAGTTTGTTATCAGTTGTTGATGGGGGTCTTGTTATCAGTTGTTGATGGGGGTCTTGTTATCAGTTGTTGATGGAGGTCTTGTTATCAGTTGTTGATGGGGGTCTTGTTATCAGTTGTTGATGGAGGTCTTGTTATCAGTTTTTGATGGAGGTCTTGTTATCAGTTGTTGATGGAGGTCTTGTTATCAGTTGTTGATGGAGGTCTTGTTATCAGTTGTTGATGGAAAGTTTATTATCAGTTGTTGATGGAGGTCTTGTCATCAGTTGTTGATGGAAAGTTTGTTATCAGTTGTTGATGGAAAGTTTGTTATCAGTTGTTGATGGAGGTCTTGTTATCAGTTGTTGATGGAGGTCTTGTTATCAGTTGTTGATGGAAAGTTTGTTATCAGTTGTTGATGGATGTCTTGTTATCAGTTGTTGATGGAGGTCTTGTTATCAGTTGTTGATGGAGGTCTTGTTATCAGTTGTTGATGGAAAGTTTGTTATCAGTTGTTGATGGAGGTCTTGTTATCAGTTGTTGATGGAGGTCTTGTTATCAGTTGTTGATGCAAAGTTTGTTATCAGTTGTTGATGGAGGTCTTGTTATCAGTTGTTGATGGAGGTCTTGTTATCAGTTGTTGATGGAGGTCTTGTTATCAGTTGTTGATGCAAAGTTTGTTATCAGTTGTTGATGCAAAGTTTGTTATCAGTTGTTGATGGAGGTCTTGTTATCAGTTGTTGATGGAAAGTTTGTTATCAGTTGTTGATGAAGGTCTTGTTATCAGTTGTTGATGGAAAGTTTGTTATCAGTTGTTGATGAAGGTCTTGTTATCAGTTGTTGATGAAGGTCTTGTTATCAGTTGTTGATGAAGGTCTTGTTATCAGTTGTTGATGGGGGTCTTGTTATCAGTTGTTGATGAAGGTCTTGTTATCAGTTGTTGATGGAAAGTTTGTTATCAGTTGTTGATGGAAAGTTTGTTATCAGTTGTTGATGGGAAACTTGTTATCAGTTGTTGATGGAAAGTTTGTTATCAGTTGTTGATGGAAAGTTTGTTATCAGTTGTTGATGGGAAACTTGTTATCAGTTGTTGATGGAAAGTTTGTTATCAGTTGTTGATGGAAAGTTTGTTATCAGTTGTTGATGGGAAACTTGTTATCAGTTGTTGATGGAAAGTTTGTTATCAGTTGTTGATGGGAAACTTGTTATCAGTTGTTGATGGAACGTTTGTTATCAGTTGTTGATGGAAAGTTTGTTATCAGTTGTGGATGGGAACCTTGTTATATTTCTTCTTAATTCTTATTTCTTTCTTGTTAATAAATGTACTCCGAGTTATACTCTTCCATGTTACTCTCATTCTAGTTCTTGTTACACTCCTTGTCATTTCCTTTGAGATAGTCCGTGCTACTCTCTTTCTTGCTCATATTACACCATTCCTGTGTGTTACTCTCTCACTAGATAGTTCTACAATCTACCTTGTTGTTACGCTAGTTTGCGCTTCATTAGTCCTTGTTGCTACACTAGTTCGCGCTACACTCCTCACTGTTGCTACGCTAGTTCGCGCTCCACCCCTCCCTGTTGCTACACTAGTTCGCGCTTCACTCCTCCCTGTTCTACACTAGTTCGCGCTCCACTCCTCACTGTTGCTACACTAGTTCGCGCTTCACTCCTCCCTGTTCTACACTAGTTCGCGCTACACTCCTCACTGCTGCTACGCTAGTTCGCGCTCCACCCCTCCCTGTTGCTACACTAGTTCGCGCTCCACCCCTCCCTGTTCTACACTAGTTCGCGCTCCACTCCTCCCTCTAGATACACTAGTTCGCGCTCCACTCCTCCCTCTAGCTACACTAGTTGGCGCTCCACTCCTCCCTCTAGCTACACTAGTTCGCGCAACACATTTCCCTGTTGCTACGCTAATTCGCGCAGCACCCCTCCCTGTTGCTACACTAGTTCGCGCTTCACCCCTCCCTGTTGCTACACTAGTTCGCGCTCCACTCCTCCGTCTTGATACACTAGTTCGCGCTCCACTCCTCTCTCTTGCTACACTAGTTCGCGCTCCACTCCTCCCTCTAGCTACACTAGTTCGCGCTCCACTCCTCTCTCTTGCTACACTAGTTCGCGCTCCACTCCTCCTCTAGCTACACTAGTTCGCTCTCCACTCCTCTTTCTTGCTACACTAATTCGCGCTCCACTCCTCTCTCTTGCTACACTAGTTCGCGCTCCACTCCTCTCTCTTGCTACACTAGTTCGCTCTCCACTCCTCTCTCTTGCTACACTAGTTCGCGCTCCACTCCTCTCTCTTGCTACACTAGTTCGCGCTCCACTCCTCTCTCTTGCTACACTAGTTCGCGCTCCACACCTCCCTCTAGCTACACTAGTTCGCGCTCCACTCCTCCGTCTAGCTACACTAGTTCGCGCTCCACTAGTTCGCGCTCCACTCCTCCCTCTAGCTACACTAGTTCGCGCTCCACTCCTCCCTCTAGCTACACTAGTTCGCGCTCCACTCCTCCCTCTTGCTACACTAGTTCGCGCTCCACTCATCTCTCTTGCTACACTAGTTCGCGCTCCACTCCTCCCTCTAGCTACACTAGTTCGCGCTCCACTCCTCCGTCTTGATACACTAGTTTGCGCTCCGCTCCTCCGTCTAGCTACACTAGTTCGCGCTCCACTCCTCCCTCTAGCTACACTAGTTCGCGCTCCACTCCTCCCTCTAGCTACACTAGTTCGCGCTCCACTCCTCCCTCTAGCTACACTAGTTCGCGCTCCACTCCTCCCTCTAGCTACACTAGTTCGCGCTCCACTCCTCCCTCTAGCTACACTAGTTCGCGCTCCACTCCTCCCTCTAGCTACACTAGTTCGCGCTCCACTCCTCCCTCTAGCTACACTAGTTCGCGCTCCACTCCTCCCTCTAGCTACACTAGTTCGCGCTCCACTCCTCCCTCTAGCTACACTAGTTCGCGCTCCACTCCTCCCTCTAGCTACACTAGTTCGCGCTCCACTCCTCCCTCTAGCTACACTAGTTCGCGCTCCACTCCTCCCTCTAGCTACACTAGTTCGCGCTCCACTCCTCCCTCTAGCTAAACTAGTTCGCGCTCCACTCCTCCCTCTAGCTACACTAATTCGCGCTCTACCCCTCCCTCTTGCTACACTAATTCGCGCTCCACCCCTCCCTCTAGCTACACTAGTTCGCGCTCCACTCCTCCCTCTAGCTACACTAATTCGCGTACCACCCCTCCCTCTTGCTACGCTAGTTCGCGCTCCACCCTCTAGCTACACTAGTTCGCGCTCCACCCCTCCCTCTTGCTATGCTAGTTCGCGCTCCACCCCTCCCTCTTGCTACGCTAGTCCGTGCTTCACACCTCCCTCTAGCTACACTAGCTCGCGCTCCACTCCTCCCTCTAGCTACACTAGTTCGCGCTCCACTCCTCCCTCTAGCTACACTAGTTCTCGCCGCCATTAAGTAATGGCAGGTACTGAAGGCCACCTCTGTAAGGGAAACAACTCCACCACGTGATCTAATGTTGTACAGATCTGATCTCAGGGGCGTGTCTCTGCACCTACTACCTCCAGTGACCCTTCCATACACACACACCCCCCCCCCCCCAACCCCTCATGTCGCCTTCTCTCTCCAAGTTTGGTTTTCATTCAGCAGAAGTGACCTCAACCTTGAAAAGGTCACGGCCATGTACAAACTGCCAGGACCGCAGCTGTGATGATGTCCGTGTATGCGGCAAAGCGCTGACCTTCCATACATGACTTTATTGTCTGTCTCAGCTACTGACCTATTGTCTGTCTCAGCTACTGACCTATTGTCTGTCTCAGCTACTGACATATTGTCTGTCTCAGCTACTGACCTATTGTCAGTCTCAGCTACTGACCTATTGTCTGTCTCAGCTACTGACCTATTGTCTGTCTCAGCTAATGACCTATAATCTGTCTCAACTACTGACCTATTGTCTGTCTCAGCTAATGACCTATAATCTGTCTCAACTACTGACCTATTGTCTGTCTCAGCTAATGTCCTATAATATGTCTCAACTACTGACCTATTGTCTGTCTCAGCTAATGACCTATAATCTGTCTCAACTACTGACCTATTGTCTGTCTCAGCTAATGACATATAATATGTCTCAACTACTGACCTATTGTCTGTCTCAGCTAATGACCTATAATCTGTCTCAACTACTGACCTATTGTCTTTCTCAGCTAATGACATATAACCTGTCTCAACTACTGACCTACTGTCTGTCTCAGCTAATGACCTATAATCTGTCTCAACTACTGACATATTGTCTGTCTCAGCTAATGACCTATAATCTGTCTCAACTACTGACCTATTGTTTGTCTCAGCTAATGACCTATAATCTGTCTCAACTACTCAGTACATATTGTCTGTATTAGCAACTGCCCTATACAAAATGTTTTTTTCACCTACAACTCTCACTTCTCTCTCTTATCTTTACATACCTCTATTTCTTCTTCTCATCCTAGCTTTCTCTCACACTCTCTCTCTTTCTCTCTCTTTCTCTTTCTCTCACTTTCTTTATCTCTCTCATGTTACATTCCCTGTTCCACATTCTCTCCACTTTGTCTCTCCACACACCTCTCCGCTCTCCATATCTCTTTCTTTCCCTTTTTATCCCTCATACTTCCACTCCCTCAACATTCCACTCCCTCACACTTCTACTCCCTCATACTTCCACTCCCTCAACATTCCACTCCCTCAACATTCCACTCCCTCATACTTCCACTCCCTCAACATTCCACTCCCTCACACTTCTACTCCCTCATACTTCCACTCCCTCAACATTCCACTCCCTCACACTTCCACTCCCTCATACTTCCACTCCCTCAACATTCCACTCCCTCACACTTCCACTTCCTGAACAGTCCACTCCCTCAACATTCCACTCCCTCATACTTCTACTCCCTCAACATTCCACTCCCTCAACATTCCACTCCCTTAACATTCCACTCCCTCACACTTCTACTCCCTCATACTTCCACTCCCTCAACATTCCACTCCCTCAACATTCCACTCCCTCACACTTCTACTCCCTCAACATTCCACTCCCTCAACATTCCACTCCCTCAACATTCCACTCCCTCACACTTCTACTCCCTCATACTTCCACTCCCTCAACATTCCACTCCATCACACTTCCACTCCCTCAACATTCCACTCCCTCAACATTCCACTCCCTCACACTTCTACTCCCTCATACTTCCACTCCCTCAACATTCCACTCCATCATACTTCCACTCCCTGAACATTCCACTCCCTCAACATTCCACTCCCTCAACATTCCACTCCCTCAACATTCCACTCCCTCACACTTCTACTCCCTCATGCTTCCACTCCCTCAACATTCCACTCCATCATACTTCCACTCCCTGAACAGTCCACTCCCTCAACATTCCACTCCCTCAACATTCCACTCCCTCACACTTCCACTCCCTCATACTTCCACTCTCTCAACATTCCACTCCCTCATACTTCCACTCCCTCATACTTCCACTCCCTCAACATTCCACTCCATCATACTTCCACTCCCTGAACATTCCACTCCCTCAACATTCCACTCCCTCATACTTCCACTCCCTCATACTTCAACTCCATTAACATTCCACACCCTCATGCTCATGCTTCCACTTCCTCATTTAATCCCATCTTAACTTTTCTCTCAACATTTCCACAACCACATCACACAACATCGTGCTACCATGTTGAGACATTGTCCCCTCACCACAACAACACATTACATGAGGACTGGGCTACAGGGGAGCACGCGCTGTTGTCCAAGCCCTCACTTTGGCTGGCCCTCGCCAAGCCTCGCACTCCGAGGAAACTGTCAAAGTCTGGCTGTAATTCACCGTGGGCACAAGTGATGTACGACAAACTTAAAATGCTGACTCTATTAGATTACTTGTGGCTTGGAATATTCATGAGCCTCGCATCGCTGGCCAACTCCTAGTTCAAACGATCAAAGCCGCAGGGGGTGGGGCGGGGAGCGCTGTGGAGGGGCTGCATAATGGGTGTGTCATAAGTAGGCACATGGGTGGGTGTATTATAAGTAGGCTCATGGGTGGGTGTGTCATAAGTAGGCACATGGGTGGGTGTGTCATAAGTAGGCACATGGGTGCGCGTGTCATAAGTAGGTACATGCGTGGGTGTGTCATAAGTAGGCACATGGGTGTGTGTGTCATAAGTAGGTACATGCGTGGGTGTGTCATAAGTAGGCACATGGGTGTGTGTGTCATAAGTAGGCACATGAGTGGGTGTGTCGAAAGTAGGCACATGAGTGGGTGTGCCATAAGTAGGCACATGGGTAGGTGTGTCATAAGTAGGCACATGGGTGGGTGTGTCATAAGTAGGTACATGCGTGGGTGTGTCATAAGTAGGCACATGGGTGTGTGTGTCATAAGTAGGCACATGGGTGGGTGTGTCGTAAGTAGGCACATGAGTGGGTGTGTCATAAGTAGGCACATGGGTGGGTGTGTCGTAAGTAATCACTAATAGATACAAGAATGAGTGTAGCACTAGTAGACCCAAGAATGAGTGTAGCACTAGTAGACCCAAGAATGAGTGTAGCGCTAGTAGTAAGTACAAGAATGAGTGTAGCACTAGTAGTAGGTACAAGAATGAGTGTAGCACTAGTAGTAGGTACAAGAATGAGTGTAGCACTAGTAGTAAGTACAAGAATGAGTGTAGCACTAGTAGTAAGAACAAAAATGAGTGTAGCACTAATAGTAAGTACAAGAATGGGTGTAGCATTAGTAGTAAGTACAAGAATGAGTGTAGCACTAGTAGTAGGTACAAGAATGAGTGTAGCACTAGTAGTAGGTACAAGAATGAGTGTAGCAATGCAAGAAATAATAATAATGAGGATAAGAAGACAAGAAATAATAAATTAAAGACGGCAGTGATGGTCAGGACACATAAAGCCAGATACAAAGAATGCCTGACAAGCTGTCACCTGGAAGCAGCAGGGAAGTAGTAAACAAAGAAAACCTCACAATTATCAATCATAATCTTTCCCGGACACCGGCCACTTTGTGATCGATTATTTTCTAATTTGCCTCTCTCTCTCTCTCTCTCTCTCTCTCTCTCTCTCTCTCTATCTCTCTCTATCTATCTATCTATCTATCTATCTATCTATCTATCTATCTATCTATCTATCTATCTATCTATCTATCTATCTATCTATCTATCTATCTAATCTGTCAATGAATTCTTTAACGTGCGCGAGTCACACGCGACGTACTGTCTTTTTGATGTTACCAGAGAGGGCTAGGCATCGGATTTCACTAGCCAAAGCCCAGAGGAGGGTAAAAAGCCACAAAGAAATCACGGACTGAGGGTAAAAAGCCACAAAGAAATCACGGACTGAGGGTAAAAAGCCACAAAGAAATCACGGACTGAGGGTAAAAAGTCACAAAGAAATCACGGACTGAGGGTAAAAAGCCACAAAGAAACCACGGACTGAGGGTAAAAAGCCACAAAGAAATCACGGACTGAGGGTAAAAAGCCACAAAGAAATCACGGACTGAGGGTAAAAAGCCACAAAGAAATCACGGACTGAGGGTAAAAAGTCACAAAGAAATCACGGACTGAGGGTAAAAAGTCACAAAGAAATCACGGACTGAGGGTAAAAAGTCACAAAGAAATCACGGACTGAGGGTAAAAAGCCACAAAGAAATCACGGACTGAGGGTAAAAAGTCACAAAGAAATCACGGACTGAGGGTAAAAAGCCACAAAGAAACCACGGACTGAGGGTAAAAAGCCACAAAGAAATCACGGACTGAGGGTAAAAAGCCACAAAGAAATCACGGACTGGGGGTAAAAAGCCACAAAGAAATCACGGACTGAGGGTAAAAAGTCACAAAGAAATCACGGACTGAGGGTAAAAAGTCACAAAGAAATCACGGACTGAGGGTAAAAAGTCACAAAGAAATCACGGACTGAGGGTAAAAAGTCACAAAGAAATCACGGACTGAGGGTAAAAAGCCACAAAGAAACCACGGACTGAGGGTAAAAAGCCACAAAGAACCACGGACTGAGGGTAAAAAGCCACAAAGAAACCACGGACTGAGGGTAAAAAGCCACAAAGAAACCACGGACTGAGGGTAAAAAGCCACGAAGAAACCACGGACTGAGGGTAAAAAGCCACGAAAAAACCACGCACTGAGGGTAAAAAGCCACGAAGAAACCACGGATTCAAGGTTGAAATATTCCCACCGTTTATAAGGCGGGATTTGAACCTAGCACGTTCCTGAGGCAGATGTCTTAGCTCTAGACTACACAGCCTTCTCTCCCTCCCCCAGTAGAGTGTGTGGTACAAGAGGTTCTAGTGTGTGTGTGTGTGTGAAATATTCTGATTGTAGACCTTATGTCAGTGTGTGTGTGTGCGTGTTGCGAAAGTAGATTTTAGAGTGTGTGTGGGGAACATCAGTTTTTAGAGTGACTGTGTGTGTGTATGGGACATTAGATTTTAGAGTGACTGTGTTTGTGTGGGACATCGGATTTTACAGTATGTGTGTATGTGCGGGGAAGATAATATTCTGGAGTGTGTGTGTGGCAGACTGTAAATGGCTACCATTAGATGGCAGACATTAGAAGTGAGACATTAGATGGCAGTCATTAAGTGGCAGCCACTGGATGGCAGACATTAGATGGCAGACATTAAGTGGCAGCCACTGGATGGCAGACATTAGATGACAGACGTTAGATGTGAGACATTATATGTTAAACAAAGACAGGTTGAATAGCCGCCCCTGGTAATGTCACGTGACTGGAATGAAAATCAAATGACCCAGATTAAGGTTAACGTGTACCGCTCCACGAGCAGCGACATCTGGAGGCCGCTTGTAAATGAATGTCCAGTTATGGCCTGCCAGTTGTTTGAACTGACTTAATGACGGCTGTAAACTCTGACAGGACATTACTCAAAATTATCTCGAGAGTCCATGCAATAACCGGAAGCATGCCGCCATTTTATCCGGGAGGAAGTTTTGATTGGTCGGCATCGCCGGGTCATTGTACACCTGGCCGCCATGACAGTTGTTGCCGTGTGTTTTGAAGTAGTTAATTGAGCTATCGGGTTATTGAAATATATTGATGGTTGCGGAGTCCCCGCTGGTTTGGGGAATGGGGGAGGGGAGGGGGGTGCTTAGGAGTTCTACAGCCTCGATTTGGACTTGAGAGTTTGGGGTCATGACGACCAGTTCAGAGCTTGTCGTTTCTCGGAAATCGGTCCGTTTTCCGGTTCTGGCACAGTGATTATTGTTTTGGCACAATGATTTCTGTTTTCATTACCATGATACTGTAGCAGAGCGACTGCTGTAATTCATACCATGATACTGTAGCAGTGACTGATGTAATTCATACCATGATTCTGTAGCAGTGACTGATGTAATTCATACCATGATACTGTAGCAGTGACTGCTGTAATTCATGCCATGATACTGTAGCAGTGACTGCTGTAATTCATACCATGATACTGTAGCAGTGACTGCTGTAATTCATACCATGATATTTTGGTACAGTGATTGCTGTTGTGTTAATGTGACGGTGTTCCTATAATAACTGACTTGAATTATATAATGACTTGTTTCATTTTTGGTTTCACAATGATTGTTTTTCTGGTACAATGACTGCTGTTGTGATACAATGACTGCTGTTGTGATACAATGACTGCTGTTCTGGCACAATGACTGCTGTTTTAGTACAATGAATGCTGTTGTGGTACAATGACTGCTGTTTTAGTACAATGACTGCTGTTTTAGTACAATGACTGCTGTTGTGGTACAATATCCGCTGTGTTAGTACAATGACTGATGTTCTGGTGCATTGACTGCTGTTGTGGTACAATGACTGATGTTCTGGTACAATGACTGCTGTTTTGGTACAAAGACTGCTGTTCTGATACAATGACTGCTGTTCTGGTACAATGACTGCTGTTTTGGTACAATGACTGCTGTTTCGGTACAATGACTGCTGTTTCGGTACAATGACTGCTGTTCTGGTACAGAAACTGATGTGCTTTTATTACGACTATTGCTTCGCTAAGGAAAGACAACTGAGACGAGACAAACGCAGGTTCCAGGTCGGTTACAAGCTGCTTTAATTCAATATCTCGGCCGCTGAGTGAAGTTTGACCTGGCCGTTACAACAAAATCTCGCGTGGACGTTATCAAATGTTCCGCCTGGATCTCTCTGGGGGGTCGTCGAGTCCAGCCAACCGCTACTTCAGCAGAAGTAGAGATTGTGCAGGAGATGCGCCTTTTTGTTGTGAGGTGGCTACTTTCTTCATGAAATATAAACATTTAGCTCATTTACAAATCTACAACACTACTACTTCTTCTACCTTTTAGCTCCATGTGGAGCCTTCAACAAACACGTTTAGCTCCCTGTGGAGCATAGGTCTTCAACAAACACTTTTAGCCCCCCGTGGAGCATAGGTCATCAATAAACACGTTTAGCTCACTGTGGAGCATAGGTCTTCAACAAACACTTTTAGCTCCCTGTGGAGCATAGTTCGTCAACAAACACTTTCAGCTCCCTGTGGAGCATAGTTCGTCAACAAACACTTTCAGCTCCCTGTGGAGCATAGTTCGTCAACAAACACTTTCAGCTCCCTGTGGAGCATAGTTCGTCAACAAACACTTTCAGCTCCCTGTGGAGCATAGTTCGTCAACAAACACTTTCAGCTCCCTGTGGAGCATAGTTCGTCAACAAACACTTTTAGCTCCCTGTGGAGCATAGTTCGTCAACAAACGCTTTCCATGCCGTCCTATTTCTTGCCATTCTTTTAAGATCATCCCATGTCTTCCCCATCATCTCTGCTTCCATCTGTCTTTTCCAATAATATCCAGGTCTTCCTCTTTGACTTTTTACTTGGGGTTTCAAAAAAAAGAGCCTGTTGTATAATACTCTCAGTTAGCTTCCGCAGTGTGTGTCCTATCCAGCGCCATCGTCTTCGCTGTATCTCTTTATCCACTGGTATTTGACTGGTACATTTCCATAATTCTATGTTAGTGATTTTGTCCTGCCATTTAAACTTACTTTTATTCTGCGCAAGCATCCATTAATGAAGGTATGTATCTTCGTGATTGTCATTTTTGTTATTCTCCATGTTTCACGGCCATATAATATGATTGACTTAATATTGAAGTTGAACATTTTTATTCTTGTATTTAACCTAATTTCTTTGGACTTCCATTGTTTCCCAATGCAACGAAAGCTCCTCTTGCTTTTGATATCCTTATTTTGGTATCATTTTCTGTTCTGCCCTCTTTATCTATATTACTGCCCGGATATATGTAAGATTATACGTCTAGTAGAGGTATTTCTCCTAGTTTGTTTGGTTATAGTCAACTACATTAATTCTCATAATTTTGGTCTTCTCTCTATTTATTTTCAGTTCTAGAGTAAAGGTAGACCGGGGTAGGGTTTGTTAAAGAGCTTGGAATTAAAGATAAATTTGCAGTCGCAATATTAAAAACAAAAAAAAACATCAATCCCTTCAACAACAAGAAAATACAATAAACGTAGAAGCTAATTGGAAACAGGTAAAGGATTTATGGACGGAGACATGTGAAGAGACGCTGGAGGAAAAGAGAACGCCAGAATAAGGCATGGATGAGAGCAGAGACCCTGGAGACGATTAAAGAAAGAAAGAACAAGATATCACATCACTTGTTGCGTAACTAATCGTATATGATTCTACCAAATATAGCTCCAGTTTTCTTCTCTTAATATCATCTTCTCTCGTCCGCCATCATTACTCGTCGGCTGCCATCATTATTCGTCGGCTGCCATCATTACTCGTCGGCTGCCATCTCTCACTTACTACCATCTTCTCGTCGGCTGCCATCATTACTCGTCGGCTGCCATCATTACTCGTCGGCTGCCATCATTACTCGTCGGCTGCCATCATTACTCGTCGGCTGCCATCATTACTCGTCGGCTGCCATCATTACTCGTCGGCTGCCATCATGACTCGTCGGCTGCCATCTCTCACTTACTACCATCTCTCTCCCAATCTCTCGTCTGTTACAATCTCTCGTCTGTTACAATCTCTCGTCTGTTACAATCTCTCGTCTGTTACAATCTCTCGTCTGTTACAATCTCTCGTCGACTACCATCTTTATCTCAATCTCTCGTCTGTTACAATCTCTCGTCTGTTACAATCTCTCGTCTGTTACAATCTCTCGTCTGTTACAATCTCTCGTCTGTTACAATCTCTCGTCGACTACCATCTCTCTCCCAATCTCTCGTCTGTTACAATCTCTCGTCTGTTACAATCTCTCGTCTGTTACAATCTCTCGTCTGTTACAATCTCTCGTCGACTACCATCTTTATCTCAATCTCTCGTCTGTTACAATCTCTCGTCTGTTAAATCTCTCGTCTGTTACAATCTCTCGTCTGTTACAATCTCTCGTCTGTTACAATCTCTCGTCTGTTACAATCTCTCGTCTGTTACAATCTCTCGTCGACTACCATCTCTCTCCCAATCTCTCGTCTGTTACAATCTCTCGTCTGTTACAATCTCTCGTCTGTTACAATCTCTCGTCGACTACCATCTTTATCTCAATCTCTCGTCTGTTACAATCTCTCGTCTGTTAAATCTCTCGTCTGTTACAATCTCTCGTCTGTTACAATCTCTCGTCTGTTACAATCTCTCGTCTGTTACAATCTCTCGTCGACTACCATCTCTCTCCCAATCTCTCGTCTGTTACAATCTCTCGTCTGTTACAATCTCTCGTCTGTTACAATCTCTCGTCTGTTACAATCTCTCGTCTGTTACAATCTCTCGTCTGTTACAATCTCTCGTCTGTTACAACTTCTCGTCGACTACCATCTCTCGTTGCTACCGTCTCTCCTCTACTACCATCTCACGCCTGCTACATTCGACCATCTCTGGCCCGCTACATTGGACCATCTCTAGCCTGCTACATTGGACCATCTCTAGCCTGCTACATTGGACCATCTCTGGCCCGCTACATTGGACCATCTCTAGCCTGCTACATTGGACCATCTCACGCCTGCTACATTGGACCATCTCACGCCTGCTACATTGGACCATCTCTAGCCTGCTACATTGGACCATCTCTAGCCTGCTACATTGGACCATCTCACGCCTGCTACATTGGACCATCTCTAGCCTGCTACATTGGACCATCTCTAGCCTGCTACATTGGACCATCTCTAGCCTGCTACAATCGACCATCTTTGGCCTGCCCCTCATAATCATCCCTAGCCTACACACCTGATAGCTCATACCTCGCCCGGCTGTCGTGTCATCTGGTGGCCGTCTGTCTGCTACCCCCCAACACTTTCCTGTTATTGAATGAGGCCCACCGACTAAATAGAGCTGAGAATAGCTGCTGCCCTTTGGCGTGTCGTGACCCCTGTCTGATTAATGGACTTTACCGACGTAACCCCGGTGACCTTCCGTGCTAGGGTGAAGGGTCAAACAGGGGATGTAATCGAGCATTAATATTTGTCTGGTGACAGAGTTGCGTGGAACAAGCTGGGAACAATTATTTGGCAGATTTGATGTTTGGAGAGATAATATGACTCTTTAATATTGTCTGCTGCTGACGCTTGTGATAGCTGTGAGCGCATGACTCTTTTATATTGTCTTCTACTGACGTTAGTGTTTTTTGTGAGAGCATTTTGTGAGAAGTGAGTGAGTAGCCAGAAGTCGTCAGAAGTCGCCAGAAGTCGTCACAAGTAGAGAAGCAGACCTCTCTGCTCGAGTGACAAGGCTCGTCCATTTAGCAAATCCGTGCCTGGTCGCGTGAGTCAGCAGTGGGATCTTTGACCCCTAGGCAGGAAGATCCCTGTGCGAATATTTCTCTTCGAATCATGGACTTATTTCACTCGCCAGTCGATGTCGAGATGGGACAGTTGGGGGCCATGTCGAGATGGGACAGTTGGGGGCCATGTCGAGTTGGGACAGTTGGGGGCCATGTCGAGATGGGACAGTTGGGGGCCATGTCGAGATGGGACAGTTGGGGGCCATGCCGAGATGGGACAGTCGGGGGCCATGCCGAGATGGGACAGTTGGGGGCCATGCCGAGATGGGACAGTTGGGGGCCATGTCGAGATGGGACAGTTGGGGGGCCATGTCGAGATGGGACAGTTGGGGGCCATGTCGAGATGGGACAGTTGGGGGCCATGTCGAGATGGGACAGTTGGGGGCCATGTCGAGATGGGACAGTTGGGGGCCATGCCGAGATGGGACAGTTGGGGGCCATGTCGAGATGGGACAGTTGGGGGCCATGTCGAGATGGGACAGTTGGGGGCCATGCCGAGATGGGACAGTTGGGGGCCATGCCGAGATGGGACAGTTGGTGGCCATGCCGAGATGGGACAGTTGGGGGCCATGCCGAGGTGGGACAGTTGGGGGCCATGCCGAGATGGGACAGTTGGGGCCATGCCGAGGTGGGACAAGTTGGGACCATGCCGAGGTGGGACAAGTTGGGACCATGCCGAGGTGGGACAAGTTGGCCTGAGAGGCGTAAATATTGCTGCTTGGCGTATAAACTATCGACGGGGCGCATCGACGGGGCGCATCGACGCCATGTAAAGAGATGAACGTCGACGAAGTGCTTATTATTAAAACAAGAAGTTAGTACAGCAGTTCGATAGATACTGCTAACTGTCAATCATGGACAACAGTTAACCAGTGCTTATTTTCAAACAAGACCGCACCCTGGATTTTTTCTTTTATTTTCTTTTAGAAAACAGATAGTTTGAACTTGACAAAATCAAATAAATCTTTGGGACAATCAAGCCTGACAAGATTGTTAATTGATGAATAAGATTGAAGTAGAACCAAGGAGTTATCTTCAAAAAACAAGCGCTTTCATCCTGTTGTGTGACGTAAAAAGCGACACTCCCTGTGGTATAGAAGAGGCACCAACCCCGAGACACCAACCCCGAGACACAATAATCCCGAGAGTGGCTGGTGTTTGCTCTACCCTTTCATCTGCTGCCTGTCATCATGATCGAGATTGCATTGATTCCGTTATCGTGATGTATTTGTTGCTTTGTTCCTCTCTTTGATTCCGTTATCGTGGTGTATTTGTTGCTTTGTTCCTCTCATTGATTCCGTTATCGTGATGTATTTGTTGCTTTGTTCCTCTCATTGATTCCGTTATCGTGATGTATTTGTTGCTTTGTTCCTCTCATTGATTCCGTTATCGTGATGTATTTGTTGCTTTGTTCCTCTCATTGATTCCGTTATCGTGATGTATTTGTTGCTTTGTTCCTCTCATTGATTCCGTTATCGTGATGTATTTGTTGCTTTGTTCCTCTCATTGATTCCGTTATCGTGATGTATTTGTTGCTTTGTTCCTCTCATTGATTCCGTTATCGTGATGTATTTGTTGCTTTGTTCCTCTCATTGATTCCGTTATCGTGATGTATTTGTTGCTTTGTTCCTCTCATTGATTCCGTTATCGTGATGTATTTGTTGCTTTGTTCCTCTCATTGATTCCGTTATCGTGATGTATTTGTTGCTTTGTTCCTCTCATTGATTCCGTTATCGTGATGTATTTGTTGCTTTGTTCCTCTCTTCTGTGAAATACACGTTCTTGGAACACAATCATTGCACAAGAAAACCACTGGTGCACAAGAAAACCACTGGTGCACAAGAAAACCACTGGTGCACAAGAAAACCACTGGTGCACAAGAAACAAAAAACAACAACAACAACTTTTGCAGATGTTAACAAGTCAACAATTATTGCAGGTTTTTACAAATTCGCAGAAGCCATATTTTGTCTTTTGTGTTGGACAGCAACAGTCAGCATCAGTCAGCTACAGTCAGCTACGTTGGTCCAGGTCATAGTTAGGGGAGATGAAACATTTGTTTGTTGCCGTGTTGGTACCGACCAGATCTATGTTCAATGCTGCCGCTTGATCTTCTGTGTCCAAATAACGAGTTTTGTTGAGCTGTTTATGTACCTAGCGACCCGGTACATCCGTTTTCAAGAGATATGTGTTTTTTACAAACATATTCGTTGTATGTTATAGAGATTGTACTCATATTTAACGCAGTTTTGAAGATTGTTATAACATACATCGATATTGTCAATTGTTATAACATACAACCATATTGTAGATTGTTATAACATACATCGATATTGTCAATTGTTATAACATACAACCATATTGTAGATTGTTATAACATACAACCATATTGTCAATTGTTATAACATACAACCATATTGTAGATTGTTATAACATACATCGATATTGTCAATTGTTATAACATACATCCATATTGTAGATTGTTATAACGTACATCCATATTGTAGATTGTTATAACATACATCCATATTGTAGATTGTTATAACGTACAACCATATTGTAGATTGTTATAACATACATCGATATTGTAGATTGTTATAACGTACATCCATATTGTAGATTGTTATAACATACATCCATATTGTAGATTGTTATAACATACATCGATATTGTAGATTGTTATAACGTACATCCATATTGTAGATTGTTATAACATACATCGATATTGTAGATTGTTATAACGTACATCCATATTGTAGATTGTTATAACATACATCCATATTGTAGATTGTTATAACATACATCGATATTGTAGATTGTTATAACATACATCCATATTGTAGATTGTTATAACATACATCCATATTGTAGATTGTTATAACATACAACCATATTGTAGATTGTTATAACATACATCGATATTGTAGATTGTTATAACGTACATCCATATTGTAGATTGTTATAACATACATCCATATTGTATATTGTTATAACGTACATCCATATTGTAGATTGTTATAATATACATCCATATTGTAGATTGTTATAACGTACATCCATATTGTAGATTGTTATAACGTACATCCATATTGTAGATTGTTATAACATACATCCATATTGTAGATTGTTATAACGTACATCCATATTGTAGATTGTTATAATATACATCCATATTGTAGATTGTTATAACGTACATCCATATTGTAGATTGTTATAACGTACAACCATATTGTAGATTGTTATAACATACATCCATATTGTAGATTGTTCTCACGTACATCCATATTGTAGATTGTTCTCACGTACATCCATATTGTAGATTGTTTTAACGTACACCCATATTGTAGATTGTACTCACGTACATCCATATTGTAGATTGTTCTCACGTACACCCATATTGTAGATTGTTCTCACGTACATCCATATTGTAGATTGTTATAACGTACATCCATATTGTAGATTGTTATAACGTGCACCCATATTGTAGATTGTTATAACGTACACCCATATTTTAGATTGTTCTCACATACATCCCTATTGTAGATTGTTCTCACGTTCATCTCTACTTCTCTCTTGTTGACTGTTTGTAGTTCTTCACAGATATGTGTTTTTTGTTGTTGTTGATTTAAATACTAAAATATTAGTCTTTTTTCATAGGAGTATTTTTGTCACTATTCATTAATCTGTGTTTGTCGTTATTCATTAATCTGTGTTTGTCGTTATTCATTGATCTGTGTTTGTCGTTATGCATTGATCTGTGTTTGTCGTTGTTCATTGATCTATGTTTGTCGTTGTTCATTGATCTATAATTGTCTTTATTCATTGAACTATGCTTGTCTTTATTCATTGATCTATGTTTATTTTTATTCATTGATCTATGTTTATTTTTATTCATTGATCTATGTTTGTCTTTATTCATTGATCTATGCTTGTCTTTATTCATTGATCTATTCTTGTCTTTATTCATTGATCTATGTGTATTTTTATTCATTGATCTATGTTTGTCGTTGTTCATTGATCTATGCTTGTCTTTATTCATTGATCTATGCTTGTCTTTATTCATTGATCTATGTTTATTTTTATTCATTGATCTATGTTTGTCTTTATTCATTGATCTATGCTTGTCTTTATTCATCGATCTATGTTTATTTTATTCATTGATCTATGTTTGTCGTTATGCATTGATCTATGCTTGTCTTTATTCATTGATCTATGCTTGTCTTTATTCATTGATCTATTCTTGTCTTTATTCATTGATCTATGCTTGTCTTTATTCATTGATCTATGCTTGTCGTTGTTCATTGATCTATGCTTGTCGTTATTCATTGATCTATGCTTGTCGTTGTTCATTGATCTATGCTTGTCGTTGTTCATTGATCTATGCTTGTCGTTGTTCATTGATCTATGCTTGTCGTTGTTCATTGATCTATGCTTGTCGTTATTCATTGATCTATGCTTGTCGTTGTTCATTGATCTATGCTTGTCGTTGTTCATTGATCTATGCTTGTCTTTATTCATTGATCTATGCTTGTCGTTGTTCATTGATCTATGCTTGTCTTTATTCATTGATCTATGCTTGTCGTTGTTCATTGATCTATGCTTGTCTTTATTCATTGATCTATGCTTGTCGTTGTTCATTGATCTATGCTTGTCGTTATTCATTGATCTATGTTTATATTTATTCATTGATCTATGCTTGTCTTTATTCATTGACCTATGCTTGTCTTTATTCATTGATCTATGCTTGTCTTTATTCATTGATCTATGCTTGTCTTTATTCATTGATCTATGCTTGTCGTTGTTCATTGATCTATGTTTGTCGTTGTTCATTGATCTATGTTTGCCGTTGTTCATTGATCTATGTTTGTCGTTGTTCATTGATATAGGCTTGTCGTTATTCATTGATCTATGCTTGTCGTTATTCATTGACCTATGCTTGTCTTTATTCATTGATCTATGTTTGTCGTTATGCATTGATCTATGTTTGTCGTTTTTCATTGTTCTATGTTTGTCGTTGTTCATTGATCTATGTTTGTCGTTGTTCATTGATCTATGCTTGTCGTTGTTCATTGACCTATGCTTGTCTTTATTCATTGATCTATGTTTGTCGTTATGCATTGATCTATGTTTGTCGTTTTTCATTGTTCTATGTTTGTCGTTGTTCATTGATCTATGTTTGTCGTTGTTCATTGATCTATGCTTGTCGTTATTCATTGACCTATGCTTGTCTTTATTCATTGATCTATGTTTGTCGTTATGCATTGATCTATGTTTGTCGTTTTTATTGTTCTATGTTTGTCGTTGTTCATTGATCTATGTTTGTCGTTGTTCATTGATCTATGTTTGTCGTTGTTCATTGATCTATGTTTGTCGTTGTTCATTGATCTATGTTTGTCGTTGTTCATTGATCTATGCTTGTCGTTATTCATTTATCTACGCTTGTCGTTGTTCATTGATCTATGCTTGTCTTTATTCATTGATCTATGTTTGTCGTTATGCATTGATCTATGTTTGTCGTTTTTCATTGATCTATGTTTGTCGTTGTTCATTGATCTATGTTTGTCGTTGTTCATTGATCTATGTTTGTCGTTTTTCATTGATCTATGTTTGTCGTTGTTCATTGATCTATGTTTGTCGTTTTTCATTGATCTATGTTTGTCGTTGTTCATTGATCTATTTTTGTCGTTGTTCATTGATCTATGCTTGTCGTTGTTCATTGATCTATGTTTGTCGTTGTTCATTGATCTATGTTTGTCGTTGTTCATTGATCTATGTTTGTCGTTGTTCATTGATCTATGCTTGTCGTTATTCATTTATCTACGCTTGTCGTTGTTCATTGATCTATGCTTGTCTGTATTCATTGATCTATTTTTGTCGTTATGCATTGATCTATGTTTGTCGTTTTTCATTGATCTATGTTTGTCGTTGTTCATTGATCTATGTTTGTCGTTTTTCATTGATCTATGTTTGTCGTTGTTCATTGATCTATGTTTGTCGTTTTTCATTGATCTATGTTTGTCGTTGTTCATTGATCTATTTTTGTCGTTGTTCATTGATCTATGTTTGTCGTTGTTCATTGATCTATGTTTGTCGTTGTTCATTGATCTATGCTTGTCGTTGTTCATTGATCTATGTTTGTCGTTGTTCATTGATCTATGCTTGTCGTTGTTCATTGATCTATGCTTGTCGTTGTTCATTGATCTATGCTTGTCGTTGTTCATTGATCTCTAGCCGTCCGTCTAGCTTCCACACTGACCATTCTCTCACTACCACCTCTAGCCATCCGTCTAGCTTCCACACTGACCATTCTCTCACTACCATCTCTAGCCGTCCGTTTAGCTTCCACACTGACCATTCTCTCACTACCATCTCTAGCCGTCCGTCTAGCTTCCACACTGACCATCCTCTCACTACCATCTCTAGCCGTCCGTCTAGCTTCCACACTGACCATTCTCTCATTACCACCTCTAGCCGTCCGTCTAGCTTCCACACTGACCATTCTCTCGCTACCATCTCTAACCGTCCGTCTAGCACTATCTCACATTTTGTAACAACTAAGTGTTATGCCCACACACCCATGGGCTCGCCGAGCGTACACCTGTTGATTGTGTCACCTCTAAGCTAAAAGTCCTATGTGGCAATAACTTCCCGGTGGCCACATTCACGGAACCTTCCATGAATTATTCGCCTGCCTGTAATAAGCCATTGACGTCCCATAGTTCTAGCCTTGTTTTCTTGTCCTCAGTTACAGGTCGGGGTCTTCACCGGTTTCCCTAACCCTAATATTGTATTTTCAAGTGCCAGCCTTCCTTATTCGGATGTTTACCAAACGTCTAGCAGTTGTTGATCTCTTCTCTACGTCCGTCTGCTCTTGAAACTGTTTTTTCAATGCCTTTCTCTCTCTCTCTCTCTCTGTCTTTCTGTCTCTCTGTCTCTTTCTATGTCTATATCGTTCATTCTCTCTATCTATTCTTCTTCTTGCCGTGTTCTACTCACCTACCTACCTTATGAGAGCAACGATCATTTACAGAGAGCGGGTGCTCGGATCGAGAACTTGTCGGACTCTAAAACAGGCGAAGGCGGGTTCGAATCCATGGGACACATTTTGTTTTTCTATTTGGGGTGAAATAAAAACTAGACACGACCACCCAGCGGCGACTGCACTGGACAAGCGGCCTTCATTGTCCCGGCCTACAATTTCTACCGGCAGACCTCAGGAATGGGGAAATGCCGTCAAAATAGTTTGTGTTTGTTTCACGAGCGCTTACTCTCATTGACTTGTAACTGCTAAATGTTCTTTCACGTGCGCATAGGGCGCATGGGATCTTCTGTTGTTATCGTAAGTAGAGAGAGAGAGAGAGAGAGCTAGACATGGGACCTTCTGTTGTTATCGTAAGTAGAGAGAGAGAGAGAAAGCTAGACATGGGATCTTCTGTTGTTATCGTAGGTAGAGAGAGAGAGAGCTAGACATGGGACCTTCTGTTGTTATCGTAAGTAGAGAGAGAGAGAGAGAGAGCTAGACATGGGACCTTCTGTTGTTATCGTAAGTAGAGAGAGAGAGAGAGAGCTAGACATGGGACCTTCTGTTGTTATCGTAAGTAGAGAGAGAGAGAGAGAGCTAGACATGGGACCTTCTGTTGTTATCGTAGGTAGAGAGAGAGAGAGCTAGACATGGGACCTTCTGTTGTTATCGTAAGTAGAGAGAGAGAGAGAGAGAGAGCTAGACATGGGACCTTCTGTTGTTATCGTAAGTAGAGAGAGAGAGAGAGAGAGAGCTAGACATGGGACCTTCTGTTGTTATCGTAAGTAGAGAGAAAGCTAGACATGGGGCCTTCTGTTATCGTAAGTAGAGATAGAGAGAGAGCTAGACATGGGACCTTCTGTTGTTATCGTAAGTAGAGAGAGAGAGAGAGAGCTAGACATGGGACCTTCTGTTGTTATCGTAAGTAGAGAGAAAGCTAGACATGGGACCTTCTGTTGTTATCGTAAGTAGAGAGAGAGAGCTAGACATGGGACCTTCTGTTGTTATCGTAAGTAGAGAGAGAGCTAGACGTGGGACCTTCTGTTGTTATCGTAAGTAGAAAGAGAGAGCTAGACATGGGACCTTCTGTTGTTATCGTAAGTAGAGAGAGAGAGAGCAAGACATGGAACCTTCTGTTGTTATCGTAAGTAGAAAGAGAGAGTTAGACATGGGACCTTCTGTTGCTATCGTAAGTAGAGAGAGAGAGAGAGCTAGACATGGGACCTTATGTTGTTATCGTAAGTAGAGGGAGAGGGCAGGACATTGGACTTTCTGTTGTTATCGTAAGTAGAGAGAGAGAGAGCTAGACATGGGACCTTCTGTTGTTATCGTAAGTAGAGAGAGAGCTAGACATGGGACCTTCTGTTGTTATCGTAAGTAGAGAGAGAGAGAGCTAGACATGGGACCTTCTGTTGTTATCATGAGTAGAGAGAGAGAGAGAGAGAGCTAGACATGGGACCTTCTGTTGTTATCGTAAGTTGAGAGAGAGAGAGCTAGACATGGGACCTACTGTGGTTATCGTAAGTAGAGAGAGAGAGAGCTAGACATGGGACCTTCTGTTGTTATCGTAAGTAGAGAGAGAGAGAGAGAGCTAGACATGGGATCTTCTGTTGTTGTCGTAAGTAGAGAGGGAGAGAGAGAGAGAGCTAGACATGGGACCTTCTGTTGTTATCGTAAGTAGAGAGAGAGAGCTAGACATAGGACCGTCTGTTGTTATCATAAGTAGAGAGAGTGAGAGAGAGAGTGCGCTAGACATAGGACCTTCTGTTGTTATCATAAGTAGAGCGAGAGAGTGAGCTAGACATGGAACCTTCTGTTGTTATCGTAAGTAGAGAGAGAGAGAGAGAGAGAGAGCTAGACATGGGACCTTCTGTTGTTATCGTAAGTAGAGAGAGAGCTAGACATGGGACCTTCTGTTGTTATCGTAAGTAGAGAGAGAGCTAGACATGGGACCTTCTGTTGTTATCGTAAGTAGAGAGAGAGAGAGCTAGACATGGGACCTTCTGTTGTTATCATGAGTAGAGAGAGAGAGAGAGCTAGACATGGGACCTTCTGTTGTTATCGTAAGTTGAGAGAGAGAGAGAGCTAGACATGGGACCTACTGTTGTTATCGTAAGTAGAGAGAGAGAGAGAGCTAGACATGGGACCTTCTGTTGTTATCGTAAGAGAGAGAGAGAGAGAGAGAGAGCTAGACATGGGACCTTCTGTTGTTATCGTAAGTAGAGAGAGAGCTAGACATGGGATCTTCTGTTGTTGTCGTAAGTAGAGAGGGAGAGAGAGAGAGAGCTAGACATGGGACCTTCTGTTGTTATCGTAAGTAGAGAGAGAGAGAGCTAGACATGGGACCTTCTGTTGTTATCATAAGTAGAGAGAGAGAGCTAGACATAGGACCTTCTGTTGTTATCGTAAGTAGAGAGAGAGAGAGAGAGCTAGATATGGGACCTTCTGTTGTTATCATAAGTAGAGAGTGAGAGAGAGAGAGCTAGACATAGGACCGTCTGTTGTTATCTTAAGTAGAGAGAGTGAGAGAGAGAGAGAGCTAGACATATGACCCTCTGTTGTTATCATGAGTAGAGAGAGAGCTAGACATAGGACCTTCTGTTGTTATCTTAAATAGAGAGAGTGAGAGAGAGAGAGAGCTAGACATAGGACCTTCTGTTGTTATCTTAAGTAGAGAGAGTGAGAGAGAGAGAGAGAGAGAGAGCTAGACATAGGACCTTCTGTTGTTATCTTAATTAGAGAGAGTGAGAGAGAGAGAGAGCTAGACATAGGACCTTCTGTTGTTATCTTAAGTAGAGAGAGTGAGAGAGAGAGAGAGAGCTAGACATAGGACCTTCTGTTGTTATCTTAAGTAGAGAGAGTGAGAGAGAGAGAGCTAGACATATGACCTTCTGTTGTTATCTTAAGTAGAGAGAGTGAGAGAGAGAGAGAGAGCTAGACACATGACCTTCTGTTATCTTAAGTAGAGAGAGTGAGAGAGAGAGAGAGAGCTAGACATAGGACCTTCTGTTGTTATCTTAAGTAGAGAGAGTGAGAGAGAGAGAGAGCTAGACATAGGACCTTCTGTTGTTATCATAAGTAGAGAGAGTGAGAGAGAGAGAGCTAGACATTGGACCTTCTGTTGTTATCTTAAGTAGAGAGAGTGAGAGAGCTAGACATAGGACCTTCTGTTGTTATCTTAAGTAGAGAGAGAGAGAGCGCTAGACATGGGACCTTCTGTTGTTATCTTATGTAGAGAGAGAGAGAGAGAGAGAGCTAGACATGGGATCCAAAGAACACGAAACAGAAACTTCTCTCCCTCTTTAGCCGCGTCCCTCAACCGTCAGTCATTAGTTCCGTGACTCTCTCCCTCTCTACTCACGTCTCTAAACTGTCAGTCATTAGTTCCGTGACTCTCTCCCTCTCTACTCACGTCTCTAAACTGTCAGTCATTAGTCCCATGACTCTCTCCCTCTCTACTCACGTCCCTCAACTGTCAGTCATTAGTTCCGTGACTCTATCCCTCTCTACTCACGTCCCCCAACTGTCAGTCAGTAGTTCCGTGACTCTCTCCCTCTCTACTCACGTCCCTCAACTGTCAGTCATTAGTTCCGTGACTCTCTTCCTCTCTACTCGCGTCTCTCAACCGTCAGTCAGTAGTTCCGTGACTCTTTCCCTCTCTACTCACGTCCCTCAACTGTCAGTCATTAGTTCCGTGACTCTCTTCCTCTCTACTCGCGTCTCTCAACCGTCAGTCAGTAGTTCCGTGACTCATTCCCTCTCTACTCACGTCTCTCAACCGTCAGTCATTAGTTCCGTGACTCTCTCCCTCTCTACTCACGTCCCTCCACTGTCAGTCATTAGTTCCATGACTCTCTCCCTCTCTACTCACGTCGCTCAACTGTCAGTCATTAGCTCCATGACTCTCACCCTCTCTACTCACGTCTCTCAACTGTCAGTCATTAGTTCCATGACTCTCTCCCTCTCTACTCACGTCCCTCAACTGTCAGTCATTAGCTCCATGACTCTCTCCCTCTCTATTCACGTCTCTCAACTGTCAATCATTAGTTCCATGACTCTCTCCCTCTCTATTCACGTCTCTCAACTGTCAGTCATTAGCTCCATGACTCTCTCCCTCTCTATTCACGTCTCTCAACTGTCAGTCATTAGTTCCATGACTCTCTCCCTCTCTATTCACGTCTCTCAACTGTCAGTCATTAGCTCCATGACTCTCTCCCTCTCTATGCACGTCTCTCAACTGTCAGTCATTAGTTCCATGACTCTCTCCCTCTCTATTCACGTCTCTCAACTGTCAGTCTTTAGTTCCATGACTCTCTACCTCTCTACTCACGTCTCTCAACCGTCAGTCATTAGTTCCATGACTCTCTCCCTCTCTATTCACGTCTCTCAACTGTCAGTCAGTAGTTCCATGACTCTCTTCCTCTCTACTCACGTCTCTAAACTGTCAGTCATTAGTTCCGTGACCCTCTCCCTCTCTACTCACGTCTCTCAACTGTCAGTCATTAGTCCCGTGATTCTCTCCCTCTCTACTCACGTCCCTCAACTGTCATTCAGTAGTTCCGTGACTCTCTCCCTCTCTACTCACGTCTCTCAACTGTCAGTCAGTAGTTCCATGACTCTCTTCCTCTCTACTCACGTCTCTAAACTGTCAGTCATTAGTTCCGTGACTCTCTCCCTCTCTACTCACGTCTCTCAACTGTCAGTCATTAGTCCCGTGACTCTCTCCCTCTCTACTCACGTCCCTCAACTGTCATTCAGTAGTTCCGTGACTCTCTCCCTCTCTACTCACGTCTCTCAACCGTCAGTCAGTAGTTCCATGACTCTCTCCCTCTCTACTCACGTCTCTCAACTGCCAGTCATTAGTTCCGTGACTCTCTCCCTCTCTACTCACGTCTCTCAACTGTCAGTCAGTAGTTCCGTGACTCTCTCCCTCTCTACTCACGTCTCTCAACCGTCAGTCAGTAGTTCCGTGACTCTCTCCCTCTCTACTCACGTCTCTCAACTGTCAGTCAGTAGATCCATGACTCTCTCCCTCTCTACTCACGTCTCTCAACTGTCAGTCAGTAGTTCCATGACTCTCTCCCTCTCTACTCGCGTCTCTCAACCGTCAGTCAGTAGTTCCGTGACTCTCTCCCTCTCTACTCACGTCTCTCAACCGTCAGTCAGTAGTTCCGTGACTCTCTCCCTCTCTACTCACGTCTCTCAGCTGTCAGTCAGTAGTTCCATGACTCTCTCCCTCTCTACTCACGTCTCTCAACTGTCAGTCAGTAGTTCCATGACTCTCTCTCTCTCTCTACTCGCGTCTCTCAACTGTCAGTCAGTAGTTCCATGACTCTCTCCCTCTCTACTCGCGTCTCTCAACTGTCAGTCATTAGTTCCATGACTCTCTCCCTCTCTACTCGCGTCTCTCAACCGTCAGTCATTAGTTCCATGACTCTCTCCCTCTCTACTCGCGTCTCTCAACCGTCAGTCAGTAGTTCCATGACTCTCTCCCTCTCTACTCACGTCTCTCAACTGTCAGTCAGTAGTTCCATGACTCTCTTCCTCTCTACTCGCGTCTCTCAACCGTCAGTCAGTAATTCCATGACTCTCTCCCTCTCTACTCACGTCTCTCAACTGTCAGTCATTAGTTCCATGACTCTTTTCCTCTCTACTCGCGTCTCTCAACTGTCAGTCATTAGTTCCATGACTCTCTCCCTCTCTACTCACGTCTCTCAACTGTCAGTCATTAGTTCCATGACTCTTTCCCTCTCTACTCGCGTCTCTCAACCGTCAGTCAGTAGTTCCGTGACTCTCTCCCTCTCTACTCACGTCTCTCAACCGTCAGTCAGTAGTTCCGTGACTCTCTCCCTCTACTACTCACGTCTCTCAACTGTCAGTCATTATTTCCATGACTCTTTCCCTCTCTACTCGCGTCTCTCAACCGTCAGTCAGTAGTTCCGTGACTCTCTTCCTCTCTACTCACGTCTCTCAACTGTCAATCTGCCTGACTGGTGAGTCATTCCTTTCATCTCTTTTATTCAAATAGGTCTTGTTCTTGACGAATTTATTCTTTCTTTATTTACCCTTTATGCTATTATGTTTCCTAAAATTTCTAATATTTGATCAATACAACTTTTTCGTCGTCGACCCTTGAGTCTGATGTTCTCGCAACGTTTTTTGAAGACTCGTTGTCTTGTGTTTTGATCTTTCTGCCTTATCACGTGGACAAACAAATGTATCTGTTGTTTGTTTATGCATTCTTTGCCGGGAATCGCTCTTAGCTTTTTTTTTCTCTGTCATGGCTGTTTCCTGCCATGCGTCTAACACATTTCATCTGGGTAGAGGTTATTTTTCTTATTGTTCTTCCATCTTGAGTCCACGACTTGCATCTGTAGCACAACGTTGGGATGAAGATTCTATTGAAGTGTGCCCATGTTGCCTACAGAGTTATTTCCTTGTTGGACACTAGTGGCGATAGCTGTCCAATGATTGGACACTAGTGGCGATAGCTGTCCAATGATTGGACACTAGTGGCGATAGCTGTCCAATGATTGGACACTAGTGGCGATAGCTGTCCAATGATTGGACATTAGTGGCGATAGCTGTCCAATGATTGGACATTAGTGGCGATAGCTGTCCAATGATTGGACACTAGTGGCGATAGCTGTCCAATGATTGGACACTAGTGGCGATAGCTGTCCAATGATTGGACACTAGTGGCGATAGCTGTCCAATGATTGGACACTAGTGGCGATAGCTGTCCAATGATTGGACATTAGTGGCGATAGCTGTCCAATGATTGGACACTAGTGGCGATAGCTGTCCAATGATTGGACACTAGTGGCGATAGCTGTCCAATGATTGGACACTAGTGGCGATAGCTGTCCAATGATTGGACACTAGTGGCGATAGCTGTCCAATGATCTGACAAGGTTTGTTGCTATTAGTCAAATTCTGCTGTTTGTGAAAGGTCGTTTGTTAATAGATTTCTTAGATATTTAAATTCCTCGGCGAGCCAGAACCATATAGACCGTACCCCACTTCTTCGCGGTGCCTCTAGAAACAGACTAACGGTCAAATCTGACATGCTAATTGGGATCGAAGAGGGAGGTTTGCCGGGTACTAGAAGATGGATTGGATATACCGGGCCTAAATCTGCATATAAAACACAACACAGCGCATTTACGCTCACTTAACGCCCTTTTAATGAGGATCAGGGATATGGCGATCCATTCTGTGAGTAGCCATCGGGTGAACGCCAGAAACAAACAGTTGCTATGTGGTTGGGTGTACTCGGTAGGAATGTCGTGTCTCATAACTCAACAATACTTGCTATATGGTTGGCTGTACTCAGCAGGAATGTCGTGTCTCATAACTCAACAATACTTGCTATATGGTTGGCTGTACCCAGCAGGAATGTCGTGTCTCATAACTCAACAATACTTGCTATATGGTTGGCTGTACCCAGCAGGAATGTCGTGTCTCATAACTCAACAATACTTGCTATGTGGTTGGCTGTACTCAGTAGGAATGTCGTGTCTCATAACTCAACAATACTTGCTATATGGTTGGCTGTACCCAGCAGGAATGTCGTGTCTCATAACTCAACAATACTTGCTATGTGGTTGGCTGTACTCAGTAGGAATGTCGTGTCTCATAACTCAACAATACTTGCTATATGGTTGGCTGTACTCAGTAGGAATGTCGTGTCTCATAACTCAACAATACTTGCTATGTGGTTGGCTGTACTCAGTAGGAATGTCGTGTCTCATAACTCAACAATACTTGCTATGTGGTTGGCTGTACTCAGTAGGAATGTCGTGTCTCATAACTCAACAATACTTGCTATGTGGTTGGCTGTACTCAGTAGGAATGTCGTGTCTCATAACTCAACAACAGTTGCTATGTGGTTGGCTGTACTCAGCAGGAACGTCGTGTCTCATAACTCAACAATACTTGCTATGTGGTTGGCTGTACTCAGTAGGAATGTCGTGTCTCATAACTCAACAACAGTTGCTATGTGGTTGGCTGTACCCAGCAGGAATGTCGTGTCTCATAACTCAAGAACAGTTGCTATGTGGTTGGCTGTACCCAGCAGGAATGTCGTGTCTCATAACTCAACAACAGTTGCTATGTGGTTGGCTGTACCCAGCAGGAATGTCGTGTCTCATAACTCAACGATTATTGTGTTTCTATCGGACACCGCCTCCCTCTGTAATGACCACGTGACTCCCATTGCTGAAGGTGAAGGTTAGAAGCTGTTACATTTCCCTCCCGATGTCTACAAATGTCGGCGTGTTTGCCGTGGTCGAGCCTTCTCTAACTGTGCCAGCACAGGCCGTCACAAGAATTGCCCTGACTCTCTATCTGCAACATTCGGGCGTGTCTGACGCCAAATATCAGCATGGGTCCAGCATCATCATGTGTCTGTACGTCAACATGCGTGGGAACTCGCTGGTGTGCAGTGTTCTGGCTCAAAGTGATGCCCTCTGATAGCTCGCAATGGCTTCCTCTCACTTTCATTACAATGCGCTGTTGATATCTGTCCGAGTGATGGATGATGTCTGTCCGAGTGATGGATGATGTCTGTCCGAGTGATGGTTGACGTCTGTCCGAGTGATGGTTGATGTCTGTCCGAGTGATGGATGATGTCTGTCCGAGTGATGGATGATGTCTGTCCGAGTGATGGTTGACGTCTGTCCGAGTGATGGTTGACGTCTGTCCGAGTGATGGTTGACGTCTGTCCGAGTGATGGTTGACGTCTGTCCGAGTGATGGATGATGTCTGTCCTAGTGATGGCTGATGTCTGTCCGAGTGATGGTTGATGTCTGTCCGAGTGATGGTTGATGTCTGTCCGAGTGATGGTTGATGTCTGTCCTAGTGATGGCTGATGTCTGTCTGAGTGATGGTTGACGTCTGTCTGAGTGATGATTCCTTCCAGCCACCCCCATTTATATCATGCAGTCTCCATTTTGCTGCAATGATTTACCTGTTTAGTGGTGGGGGAAGGGGGGGGGGCTGCGTGCCCTAGAAGTGAGACATCAGTCTCAGGTAGTGAGATCTGATGTCCAACCCCCCCCCCCCTCTCTCGTTGGTGAGATCCGATGTCCTGCCCCCTTTCGTTGGTGAGATCTGGTGTCTAGCCCTCTCTCTTTGGTGAGATCCGATGTCCTGCCCCCTCTCGTTGCTGAGATCTGCTGTCCTGCCCCCTCTCGTTGGTGAGATCTGGTGTCTAACCCCCCTCTCGTTGGTGAGATCTGATGTCTAGCCCCCCTCTCGTTGGTGAGATCTGATGTCTAGCCCCCCTCTCGTTGGTGCGATCTGATTTCTAGCCCCCCTCTCGTTGGTGCGATCTGATGTCTAGCCCCCTCTCGTTGGTGAGATCTGATGTCTAGCCCCCCTCTCGTTGGTGAGATCTGGTGTCTAGCCCCCCTCTCGTTGGTGAGATCTGATGTCTAGCCCCCCTCTCGTTGGTGAGATCTGATGTCTAGCCCCCCTCTCGTTGGTGAGATCTGGTGTCTAGCCCCCTCTCGTTGGTGAGATCTGATGTCTAGCCCCCCTCTCGTTGGTGAGATCTGATGTCTAGCCCCCCTCTCGTTGGTGAGATCTGGTGTCTAGCCCCCCTCTCGTTGGTGCGATCTGATGTCTAGCCCCCCTCTCGTTGGTGAGATCTGATGTCTAGCCCCCCTCTCGTTGGTGAGATCTGATGTCTAGCCCCCCTCTCGTTGGTGAGATCCGATGTCTAGCCCCCTCTCGTTGGTGAGATCCGATGTCTAGCCCCCCTCTCGTTGGTGAGATCTGATGTCTAGCCCCCCTCTCGTTGGTGAGATCTGATGTCTAGCCCCCCTCTCGTTGGTGAGATCTGGTGTCTAGCCCCCCTCTAGTTGGTGAGATCTGGTGTCTAGCCCCCCTCTCGTTGGTGAGATCTGGTGTCTAGCCCCCTCTCGTTGGTGAGATCTGATGTCCAGCCCCCCTCTCGTTGGTGAGATCCGATGTCCTGCCCCCTCTCATTGGTGAGATCCGATGTCCTGCCCCCTCTCGTTGGTGAGATCTGATGTCCTGCCCCCTCTAGTTGGTGAGATCTGATGTCCTGCCCCCTCTCGTTGGTGAGATCTGATGTCTAGCCCCCTCTAGTTGGTGAGATCCGATGTCCTGCCCCCTCTCGTTGGTGAGATCTGATGTCTAGCCCCCTCTCGTTGGTGAGATCTGATGTCTAGCCCCCTCTAGTTGGTGAGATCTGATGTCCTGCCCCCTCTCGTTGGTGAGATCTGATGTCTAGCCACCGCTAGTTGGTGAGATCCGATGTCCTGCCCCCTCTCGTTAGTGAGATCTGATGTCTAGCCCCCTCTCGTTGGTGAGGTCTGATGTCCTGCCCCCTCTCGTTGGTGAAATCTGATGTCCTGCCCCCTCTAGTTGGTGAGATCTGATGTCCTGCCCCCTCTCGTTGGTGAGATCTGATGTCCTGCCCCCTCTCGTTGGTGAGATCTGATGTCTAGCCCCCTCTAGTTGGTGAGATCTGATGTCCTGCCCCCTCTCGTTGGTGAGATCTGATGTCTAGCCCTCCTCTAGTTGGTGAGATCTGATGTCTAGCCCCCCTCTCGTTGGTGAGATCTGGTGTCTAGCCCCCTCTCGTTGGTGAGATCTGGTGTCTAGCCCCCTCACGTTGGTGAGATCTGGTGTCTAGCCCCCTCTCGTTGGTGTGATCTTGTGTCTAGCCCCCTCTCGTTGGTGAGATCCGATGTCTAGCCCCCTCTCGTTGGTGAGATCTGGTGTCTAGCCCCCTCTCGTTGGTGAGATCCGATGTCTAGCCCCCTCTCGTTGGTGAGATCTGGTGTCTAGCCCCCTCTCGTTGGTGAGATCTGGTGTCTAGCCCCCCTCTCGTTGGTGAGATCCGATGTCTAGCCCCCCTCTCGTTGGTGAGATCTGGTGTCTAGCCCCCTCTCGTTGGTGAGATCTGGTGTCTAGCCCCCTCTCGTTGGTGAGATCCGATGTCTAGCCCCCCTCTCGTTGGTGAGATCCGATGTCTAGCCCCCTCTCGTTGGTGAGATCCGATGTCTAGCCCCCCCCCCTCTCGTTGGTGAGATCCGATGTCTAGCCCCCCTCTCGTTGGTGAGATCTGGTGTCTAGCCCCCTCTCGTTGGTGAGATCTGGTGTCTAGCCCCCTCTCGTTGGTGAGATCCGATGTCTAGCCCCCCTCTCGTTGGTGAGATCTGGTGTCTAGCCCCCTCTCGTTGGTGAGATCCGATGTCTAGCCCCCTCTCGTTGGTGAGATCCGATGTCTAGCCCCCCACCCCCTCTCGTTGGTGAGATCTGGTGTCTAGCCCCCTCTCGTTGGTGAGATCTGATGTCTAGCCCCCCTCTCGTTGGTGAGATCTGATGTCTAGCCCCTCTCGTTGGTGAGATCTGGTGTCTAGTCCCGTCTTGTTGGTGAGATCTGATGTCTAGCCCCCCTCTAGTTGGTGAGATCTGATGTCTAGCCCTCCTCTAGTTTTGAGATCTGATGTCTAGCCCCCCTCTCGTTGGTGAGATCTGGTGTCTAGCCCCCCTCTCGTTGGTGAGATCTGGTGTCTAGCCCCCTCTTGTTGGTGAGATCTGATGTCTAGCCCACTCTCGTTGGTGAGATCTGATGTCTAGCCCACTCTCGTTGGTGAGATCTGATGTCTATCCCCATCTTATTGGTGAGATCTGATGCCCTTCCACGTAACAGCCAACAACATGGGTACACTCCACTTAAGTTTATGAATCGCTGGCAAATGGAAATGTAAAGAAATAGGCCAAAGATGGCGGCTACGGGGAAAAAATCTGATAGAAACGTTAAAATTGTGAAAGATAAGAAATATAAGTGTCGGAGACTATGTTCCGGTATGGTGGGGGACACATGAGTCGAGACGACTGTGAGATAGAGGAGAAATGTTGTATTCATTAAAAAGCAAAATTCTGTACCTCGGGACTTGGCAAGAGCTGACGTAATCAAACAATGTCTTGTTTATTCATCATTGTCACAGCCACTGTTTTCTGTTGAATTTTATCCTCTAGAAATGTTTACTGTTTTAATTTAAAATGTTTACTGTTGAAATATGCCAGTGGTGAAAATTGTTTACTGTTTGAATGTCGTGGTAACAAATGTTTACTTGTGAGACCTCCATGTGAAGCACGTCCCACCTGTTTGCCCCTGCTCCAGCCGACAGCTCCACCGCCAAATCTCATTTGTTCTTGTCATTATTCATTAGTTCCTAACTTCTTCTCCAACGAGTCACGGCTAGATCGACCCAGACGCCAGGACTATCAGTTATATTATGGCTAGTTTTCTCAGATATATCGACCGTGCTGTCTGAGCTCAGGCCTAATGAACCAGATTCAGGCCACAACTGTGCTGACTGCTACAGACTTCATTCTGTTGTGGTCGCCTGCGCCTGGGAGACCTGTCCAACTTGGGCCAGATTATGTTGAAGAAATGTGGCGCGGCGCTGTCTTTGATTACAATTATCAGTGGTGGTCTTTCAGAATCAGCAGGGGCGTGAATTCATTTCTGCCGGACCCGGAAGTTATATTCTGACATTCAGAGTTGTTGTTCTTGTATTAACTCGGTATTGTCTTTAGCTGGAGAGTTCCTTTAAAGGGGGACAAATATGTCCATGGCATTTCGCGTTTTCTTCAAATACATGGACCGTTCATGGACACAAACAACACATCATACAGAGCTGTCTTCCTTCCGTGACCTTTAATCCTCACATGTTCTAAATATAGGTCTCCATGTTCTAAATATAGGTCTTCATGTTCTAAAAATAGGTCTCCATGTTCTAAATGTAGGTCTCCTTGTTCTAAATATAGGTCTTCATGTTCTAAATGTAGGTCTCCATGTTCTAAATATAGGTCTCCATGTTCTAAATATAGGTCTCCATGTTCTAAATGTAGGTCTCCATGTTCTAAATGTAGTCTCCATGTTCTAAATATAGGTCTTCATGTTCTAAATATAGGTCTCCATGTTCTAAATATAGGTCTCCATGTTCTAAATGTAGGTCTCCATGTTCTAAATATATGTCTTCATGTTCTAAATGTAGGTCTCCATGTTCTAAATATAGGTCTTCTTGTTCTAAATGTAGGTCTCCATGTTCTAAATATAGGTCTTCATGTTCTAAATATAGGTCTCCATGTTCTAAATATAGGTCTCCGTGTTCTAAATATAGGTCTCCATGTTCTAAATATAGGTCTTCATGTTCTAAATATAGGTCTCCATGTTCTAAATATGGATCAACATGTTCTAATTGTAGGTCTTCATGTTCTAGAACTCAAAAATTTCCGGGTAAGCATGACACGAACGCCCCCCCCCTTTTTTTCCCCTATTCTCTCCCCCCCCCCTCATTGGCTCACACCTCGTCACGAGGTGGGGTGCAGGAGGTTCTAGAAAACTGACTTTATCCCCGGGTGATGAAACCCCTAGCTACGCCTCTGTTAAGGACATAAATATGTTATAAATACTTTGATAGCTGCCCCTTTCGACCCGATACATCTGAAATGGGCGGATCGCAGATTGCTCTTCCCTATCGCTACTAACTCGCCTGACAAAACTGGATTTTATTTTTTCCCTGTTTCCCTGGCTCGTGTGGTCAGTTTTAGTTGATAGATCCTAGCACTCTCGGTCACCTATGAGTCAGTTCGCATTTTCAGTTAAGATATTTTATGTCGCCTCCGCCTCTGTGCTCAAATACAGACAAGTTAGTTGCTATCTTCTAGCCCAGTTCTCGCCTCACATAGAGAAGAGCAGTAACAACAACCTCCACAAGCCATTGCTTGATGGCAATCTGACATCCATCACTTCAACATGGCCGTCGGCAACTTTTATGGGCGGAGCTGTGAGGTCACGGCCGGATATCCGGTGCCTAGTTGTAGGTCCAGAAACGTGTAGCACATTTTTAGTCTGTGTCGAAGTGAAGGCAAAGTTGAACGTAGCTGGTATTATTTAGAGGTTTGGTTGAATGAAACAGCTGGTATTATATAGAGGTTTGATTGAATGAAACAGCTGGTATAATATAGAGGTTTAATTGAATGAAACAGCTGGTATTATATAGAGGTTTCATTGAATGAAACAGCTGGTATTATATAGATGTTTGTTTGAATGATACAGCTGGTATTATATAGATGTTTGATTGAATGAAACAGCTGGTATTATATAGAGGTTTGGTTGAATGAAACAGCTGGTATTATATAGAGGTTTGGTCGAATTAAACAGCTGGTATAATATAGATGTTTGATTGAATGAAACAGCTGGTATTATATAGAGGTTTGATTGAATGAAACAGCTGGTATTATATAGAAGTTTGATTGAATGAAACAGCTGGTATTATATAGAGGTTTGATTGAATGAAACAGCTGGTATTATATAGATATTTGATTGAATGAAATAGCTGGTATTATATAGATGTTTGGTTGAATGAAACAGCTGGTATTATATAGATGTTTGGTTGGATGAAACAGCTGATATTATATAGATGTTTGGTTGGATGAAACAGCTGGTATTATATAGAGGTTTGGATGAATGAAACAGCTGGTATTATATAGATGTTTGGATGAATGAAACAGCTGGTATTATATAGATGTTTGGATGAATGAAACAGCTGGTATTATATAGATGTTTGGTTGGATGAAACAGCTGGTATTATATAGATGTTTGGTTGGATGAAACAGCTGGTATTATATAGATGTTTGGTTGGATGAAACAGCTGGTATTATATAGATGTTTGGTTGGATGAAACAGCTGGTATTATATAGATGTTTGGTTGGATGAAACAGCTGGTATTATATAGATGTTTGGATGAATGAAACAGCTGGTATTATATAGATGTTTGGTTGGATGAAACAGCTGGTATTATATAGATGTTTGGTTGAATGAAACAGCTGGTATTATATAGATGTTTGGTTGAATGAAACAGCTGGTATTATATAGATGTTTGGTTGGATGAAACAGCTGGTATTATATAGATGTTTGGTTGAATGAAACAGCTGGTATTATATAGATGTTTGGTTGGATGAAACAGCTGATATTATATAGATGTTTGGTTGAATGAAACAGCTGGTATTATATAGATGTTTGGTTGGATGAAACAGCTGGTATTATATAGAGGTTTGGTTGAATGAAACAGCTGGTATTATATAGAGGTTTGGTTGAATGAAACAGCTGGTATTATATAGATGTTTACAGAGAAAGAGAAATCGCGAACGACAAAGAGAGAAAACACTCGATAGCTTGGTGTCGTGGCATGTAAAACAGTTAACAGAACTGATACGATGCATTGTAGATAGAAGATTGTGGAAGGACATGATCGCCTACGGCAACCGGTATGGCACATGATGATAATGATGGTATAATATAGAGGTTTGATTGGATGAATTAGCTGGTATTATATAGAGGTCACTACACACAGTTCGATGATGTCATTTCATATAGGTCAGTAAGGTCAACACACAGGACAATGCGGTCACAGCGCACATTTCGCTGAGGTCACTACACACAGTTCGATGACGTCATTGTACATACAACCATCTGGAATGGACGACACCCATCTCTAGCTTGTTTCATAAGTCGTGCCGAACTTTAAAAATCAATATCTTTTAAACCGCTTTTTGTAATTTTTTTCAAAATTTGCATGTATAGTTATAATGATTAGAACCCAACAGGGAATTAATTTAATTAAAAACAAACATTTGGTTATTATTATTGCTTATTTGATTTATATAAATTTATAACGACCCATTGATGTAGTCAAAACTTAGTGTTTACAGTATTTAAGTTAAAAATAGCGATTACAAATCTATAAAAAAAAAAAAGTAAAGTACCCCCCGTCACGCCAAGTGGCGTATAGGGAAATATGGTGTTAGTGACCCTATATTTTACAGACCTTCAGCACATGATTTTTGGGGTAATGTGGTCGGTATTACGCCCGTGCTGCTTTACTTTCCCAGAAAAAATCCGGTACCCATTTAAGGCTGGGTGAACCCGGAGCCGTCGGTTGGGATCGAACCCTACCCCTTGTCCGTAGTAGTCCAGTTCACTAACCACTGAGCTATCGCGGCTCCCACTAATTTTTAGGGAATTAGTAAAACCCAGGTGTCCTCGCCAGGGTACGAACCCCGGCTGTTGCCGTGGTAAGCCAACCGCCTATCGATTGCGCTAACCGGACACCCATTACAAATCTATACACGCTCAAATTTACGATTTTGCACGCTTTAAACGTGAGTTGTCTGACACAATTAGACACTTGTAGTAAACACGAGACATTGTGTGTTCCATTTCCGTTAATTCAGCGGCGTTACGTGGAACAATAACATTTATCATGAGTCTTAAAATGAAATTCTGCAGTTTACAAAACATCGCAATAAAAATGTATGACTATTTTTGCAAAGAGGCTAAACGAGGAAGATTATTTCATTCTTTAGAAAACCCTGAGAATAGGACAAGACACATTTTGGATTTATCTAAACGGTCATTTAATCGCTGGATTCAAGCACGTGACCGTCAATGTTCAAAATATACAAAATCACAAGGAAGAGCAAAAATGTTGGATAATTTCGACAGTGAACTTATTAGAAGTGAAATTCGCAAAATGTTGGGTATGAATGAAACTGTTACAATAAGAAAATTAAAAGTATCGCTGAAAAAGAACAACAGTATTGAAATATCAAAGTCTACATTATGGAGGAATGTGAGAGCTGCAGGCTTTACATTCAGAAAGTATTCCACTGGACGAAACATCATCTGTGAGAAGCCACATATAGTAGTCATGAGAAGCAAGTACTTACGTGAAGTAAAAGAGGTGCGCAAGCAAGGTTATGATATTGTGTACTTGGATGAAACATGGATCAATGCTCACCACACTAACCAAAGGGAATGGCAGTCATCAGATGGAAAGATTAAGAGATTAATACCTAGCAGCAAAGGACAGCGCTTGATAATTGCTCATGCAGGTAGTCGACAACATGGACTAATACAGAATGCAGAGCTCATTTTTCTTTCAAAATCCATAGACAATCGGGATTATCACTCTGAGATGAATGGTCACATATTTAGACATTGGATTGAAAATTCTGTTCTCCCAGCACTAGATCGACCATCTTGCCTAATAATGGACAATGCAGCGTACCACAACATTGTTGCACTTGAAGATAAAGTCCCGACGTCATCCAGTACAAAATATGCTATTAAGATATGGCTCACAAAGGAGCACATACAATTTAATAACATGTACTTAAAACCTGAATTACTATCTCGAGTAAAGCAAAAACAGAGGACAAAGATTTTTCAAATAGATAAGATTATCCAAGAGCACGGTCATATAAGTTTGAGGCTGCCACCTTACCATGCTCATTTAAATCCAATAGAACTAATCTGGGCAAAATTAAAAGGACAAGTGGCAGATGAAAATACAACATTCAAAATATGCGATGTAAAGACTCTTGCTAATCTCGCTTTATTAAATATAGACAAAGATTATTGGGCTAAATGTGAAGACCACGTCTTAAAACAGGAAGAGGAATATTGGAAAAATGATGGTTTGTGGAATGTTCAACCCCAAACAGTTATTTATCTTTTAGACTCGTCTGATTCAGAATGAAAGTATATAGCCCCCACAATGTTGGCCCCTATATTACCTTAAATTAGTTCAACAAACGGTCCTTTTCAGGACCACACAACTATGAAAATTGGACATACAGGTATACCTTGATATTATTATCGTCCGTCCTCGAACTGAGCAGACAATAATTCTCCTGGTGTTTTGTTTTATCCAGTTATTTCCCCATTACGGCCACGCCTTTACCTAGTGAAAATTAATCGTAGACCAGCAACTACGGTAATTTCTATTCTTTAGGGCTTCACAATTTACAATTTTGACAAACATCAAAGAAATATCGCCGCTTTAAGAAAACTGCAGTTGCAAGATATTTGTTAAATATACATTTAAAGGGTCTTTTGTATTCTAATAACATTTGGAAAATTTCAAAAGTATTTAACAAACGGTTAGAGAGTAATAGCGTTTTGAAGTTGGGCATATGTTTTGAAACGAGCTATAGATCAAATGATTCCTGCAGCGGTGCGGTGATCTAAAGATTTTGCTGGAAACCATTATTGCAGCGCTACCGCCTCGCTCATCTCAGTCCACTCTTGCCTGATGAGGTCCTGATTACCGAGCTTATCCATTACCAATTTCTCTAGACCCGTCCAATCCTTGCCAAGCCACAATTTCAAGTTGACCTAGTGACCTCCAGCAAGTCTCTGCCAACTGGCGTCGGCGATCATGTCAGACATCATGTTTTTACCAATTTCCTGCCATCAAAGGTCAACTTCTTCTCTTTGTCTTCTGCTGCTTTTTCTCGACAGTTTTTCCTGTTTCTACCACCAGACCCACCACAACATATCTTCATATTCCCATCACAACATATCTTCATATTCCCACCACAACATATCTTCATATTCCCACCACAACATATCTTCATATTCCCACCACAACATATCTTCATATTCCCACCACAACATATCTTCATATTCCCATCACAACATATCTTCATATTCCCACCACAACATATCTTCATATTCCCACCACAACATATCTTCATATTCCCACCACAACATATCTTCATATTCCCACCACAACATATCTTCATATTCCCACCACAACATATCTTCATATTCCCACCACTACAGATCTTCTTCTCTCCACCACAACACAACTTTATCTGTCCACCATTACACATCTTCATCTCTCCACCACAACACAGCTTTATCTGTCCACCATTACACATCTTCATCTCTCCACCACAACACAGCTTTATCTGTCCACCATTGCACATCTTCATCTCTCCACCACAACATAGCTTTATCTGTCCACCATTACACATCTTCATCTCTCCACCACAACATAGCTTTATCTGTCCACTATTACACATCTTCATCTCTCCACCACAACACAGCTTTATCTGTCCACCATTACACATCTTCATCTCCCCACCTCTGCCATCGCTCAACGACTATGTATTTCAAAGAAGTCCCATCAACAAACTTTCATCCTGTCCCGTCTGTCCCTCAAAGACAATTACAATGACATGCCAAATGTCATTATAATATGCCATTATCATCTTACCTTTGCTGAATGTCACATTCTCATAAGCAGATTAACTCTTCTGTTAAAGCTGTGAGGATAATCCGTCCACATTCATATTTCTGGATTTGAAACCTTGTATGAACTTAAGTAACAAAATAGAACCAGAAGTGAGGAACAATTTGCAAGGAGAGGGCACCAATAATGCAATGCTCATCCTGAGAAAATTGGTAGAAAGAGCAATACATGTAAAGAAAGATATGTATTTGTGCTTCATAGACTACACAAAAGCATTTGACAAAGTAAAGTATGTAGAAATAATCAATATGTTGGAGAAATGAAACGTTGATGGCAAGGATTTGAGAATCATAAAAAAAAACATGTACTGATAACAAACAGCAGCTATAACAATTAGGAACCAAACAGGACAATTCCAATATATAAAACAAGGAGTCAGACAAGGCTGTGTTCTGTCGCTAGATTTGTTTTCACTCTACAGCGAACATATTATGAGATCAATAGAAGACAAAAAACGAATTGAAGTCAACGGTCACAACATAAATAATTTGCGATATGCGGATGACACAGTCTTAATAGCAGAGACAGAGAATGAGCTACAAGAAATGATAGACATAATAGTATAAGAAAGCAACAAGAAAGGTCTCAGTCTGAATAGTAAGAAAACAGAAGTAATGGTCATATCGAAGAAACAATCATCATCTTGCAGCATAAAATTAAACAGGACAAATGTGAAACAAGTGCAACGTGTCAAATACTTGGGCACAATAATAACATCAGATGGAAGATGCACCACAGAAATACAAAGCAGAATAGCTCAGGCCAAAATAGCATTTCAGAAAATGAAAAATATCTTATGTAACAAATCTATGTCAATAGAAATGAGAGAGAGAGAGAGAGAGAGAGAGAGAGAGAGAGAGAGAGAGAGAGAGAAGATACTACATAACTTGGTGTTATGGCATGCAAAACAGTCAACAACAGAATTGATACGATGCTAATGGATAAAAGATTATTGAAGGACATGATCGTCTACGCCAATCGGTGTGGCACATGATGATGATAAACTGATATCATTCATCATCAGCGATTGTCGTCACCGTATCGAAGGTTGGCTACCATGGAGCGCCATTCCGCTGGTCTCTTGCTTTGATGGTGCAAGTTGTTATAGGCTGACTTGTCCATCTCCACATCGAAGGTTGACTACCATGGAGCGCCATTCCGCTGCTCTCTTGCTTTGATGGTGCAAGTTGTCATAGGCTGACTTGTCCATCTTTTGATGTTACTCGTTCATGTTAGTCTTGGTCTGCCTCTTTTACCTTGTATTTTCCCTTCCAATATTACTTTTAGTAGGCTGTTGAGTCTTTTAACATGGCCCAAAAAATTCATTTGTCTTGTTTGAATTGTTTTTAGTAGTTCTCTTTTCATGTTTAGTTGTTTTAAGACTTCATCATTTGTTTTCTTTTCTCCCCATCCAATTCTACCTATTTTTCTATAAATCCACATTTTAAAGGCTTCAATTTTCTGTTCTGTTTTCTTGTCTAATGTCCATGTTTCTGCACCATATGGGAATGCTGAGAAGACATAACATTTTGCTATTCTTAGTTTTAGCCCTGGCGTTATTTGTTTTGATGTTTGTATATTTTTCATGACATTAAAATTACTTTTTTGCCATTCCTATTATTTTGTTTATTTCAGTTGTACATTTTCCATCACTGGTTATAGTATGTCCAAGGTAGTTATAGTTCTGAACTGTCTCCAGGTCTATTCCTTCAATTTTGATATCCACTTGTAGGTCTTGAGAATTTTCTTTGTTTATGATCATAGTTTTAGTCCTTTTGATATTCATATCTAGTCCATATTTTTTGCTTGTCGTGTTTATTTCATTAAGTAATTGTTGTAGATCTTTAGGATTTTCTGCTAGTAGTACAGTATCGTCAGCATATCTTAGGTTATTGATTATCTTTCCGTTAATATTTAGGCCTGGCATCTCAATGATGTTTTTAAAGATTTGCTCAGTGTATAGATTGAACAAGCTTGGTGATAGGATGCATCCCTGTCTTACTCCTCTTTTTATATCAATGGTTGTAGAGTTCTCTTTGTTATATTTTATTTTTGCTGTTTGCTCCCAGTATAGATTACATATTATTGGTATGTCTGTGTCGTATGTCCGTGTCGTAAGTCCTTGTCGTGTTTCTGTCCGTGTCGTATGTGCGTGTCATATGTCCGTGTCGTATGTCTGTGTCGTATGTCCGTGTCGTGTTTCTGTCCGTGTCGTATGTAAAAAAAAAGTTGATGTAAACTTGTTACACCAACAAAAGACAAACACTTGTTACACCAACAAAAGACAAACACTTGTTACACCAACAAAAGACAAACACTTGTTACACCAACAAAAGACAAACACTTGTTACACCAACAAAAGACAAACACTTGTTACACCAACAAAAGACAAACACTTGTTACACCAACAAAAGACAAACACTTGTTACACCAACAAAAGACAAACACTTGTTACACCAACAAAAGACAAACACTTGTTACACCAACAAAAGACAAACACTTGTTACACCAACAAAAGACAAACACTTGTTACACCAACAAAAGACAAACACTTGTTACACCAACAAAAGACAAACACTTGTTACACCAACAAAAGACAAACACTTGTTACACCAACAAAAGACAAACACTTGTTACACCAACAAAAGACAAACACTTGTTACACCAACAAAAGACAAACACTTGTTACACCAACAAAAGACAAACACTTGTTACACCAACAAAAGACAAACACTTGTTACACCAACAAAAGACAAACACTTGTTACACCAACAAAAGACAAACACTTTGTTACTTGCTCCGATCAAATGGAATCCTCGACACTTGAAGACCTCACGGGGAAGGAATCAAACGGTTGATGTGAACATGCGTTATCTACTTCCGTCTGTGATGTGATGTCGCCTCTAGTAACAGACTAACCTGTCTAGTCTGGCCAAGCTTGTAGGGATCGAAGAGGGAAGACAACCCGGTTGACATGAGAGCCAGGGAGGCGTGTACTGACATGAGAGCCAGGGAGGCGTGTACTGACATGAGAGCCAGGGAGGCGTGTACTGACATGAGAGCCAGGGAGGCGTGTACTGACATGAGAGCCAGGGAGGCGTGTACTGACATGAGAGCCAGGGAGGCGTGTACTGACATGAGAGCCAGGGAGGCGTGTACTGACATGAGAGCCATGGAGCCGTGTACTGACATGAGAGCCAGGGAGGCGTGTACTGACATGAGAGCCAGGGAGGCGTGTACTGACATGAGAGCCATGGAGGCGTGTACTGACATGAGAGCCAGGGAGGCGTGTACTGACATGAGAGCCATGGAGGCGTGTACTGACATGAGAGCCAGGGAGGCGTGTACTGACATGAGAGCCAGGGAGGCGTGTACTGACATGAGAGCCAGGGAGACGTGTACTGACATGAGAGCCAGGGAGGCGTGTACTGACATGAGAGCCAGGGAGGCGTGTACTGACATGAGAGCCAGGGGGGCGTGTACTGAATTTGGGCCCCAATTGCCATCAACACCGTCATCGTCATCAACATCATCATTAACATCATCATGAACATCAACATAACCATCAACATCATCATCAACATCAACATAATATCAACATAACCATCAACATAACATCAACATCATCATCAACATCATCATCAACATCAACATAACAACAACATCATCAACACCAACATCAACATAACAACAACAACATCAACATCATCATCAACATCAACATACTAGTTGTAAAAGAAAGTAGTTGCCTAGTTTTGTTCTGTTTTCGGCCCGCTCTGTTGTGACTCTTCTCTCCTGTGAGCTTCTATGGCATGTACAAAACATGTTTCTATCTCTTAGTCTCTGTCGTGGCCAGTAGATGCAACCTCCATCTGACATCTCAAACGGCCAGCTGCATCCGAAAATAAGGTGTCGTGGATTTGCATATTTGGGTGTCTCATGACATGGCTACTTGAAGATGTGTCCACAAACTTCCGGTGGCGCTTGTGACGTGACCGACAAGGGAGACAATAAAACAGATAGTGTCCGTCAGGCTGACAAGGGAGGCAATCAGGCTGACAGTTTGTTTCTGGGGCAAGTGGGAGTGGTTGTTAGGGGTCTTGGTATAGACAGCGTGGGTTCACATCACACCTTGTTGTGTGTTGTCTTCAAGATGTGATTTATGTGACAACTTTATTTAATGTGACAACTATGTTTTATGTGACAACTTTATTTAATGTGACAACTATGATTTATGTGACAACTATGATTAATGTTACAACTTTATTTAATGTGACAACTATGTTTTATGTGACAACTTTATTTAATGTGACAACTATGATTTATGTGACAACTTTATTTAATGTGACAACTATGATTTATGTGACAACTATGATTAATGTTACAACTTTATTTAATGTGACAACTATGATTTATGTGACAACTTTATTTAATGTGACAACTATGTTTTATGTGACAACTATAATTTATGTGACAACTGGCGACGTATGGCAATTGTGATTTATGTGACAGGTGTAATTTTATAACACCTTTAAGTTAACCTCGATTTAAGTGACGACTGTGATTAATGTGACAAACTGCTGACGTATGTGACAATCGTGATTTCCGTAATTAAAGTGAGAATTGCTATTTATGTTATTTATTGACAACATTGCTAGTGGTGAATAGAAGCTAGAAGTTCTGGTATGTGGGCAGAGAGAGAGATGGGGAGAGAGAGAGAGAGAGAGATGGGGAGAGAATGAGCCAGAGAAAGTTATTAATGTGAGAAGGAATGCTTGATTACGCCAAGGAGCGATAAGCGCGACGTGTTTACGACAAGTGCGACCAGTAACTTCGTGTCATTGATTCATTGATTGATTCCATATATCCGGTAGTAGGTGTCATTGATCCATTGATTGATTCCATATATCCGGTAGTAGGTGTCATTCTCTATTGGATATATCGATGACTTCCAATAAGGTAGAAGAGCAACGCGTGTGTGTTCATGGCGCGATGCCTGCACTGGTCTGACCTAATTATCTGTCCAAAACTAACATGGAACTGCACTTAACTGTCCCTAGAGTCACACACACACACGCACGCGCGCGCATACGCACACACACACACTGTCGTACAGTAGAGAAGTGCCCATTGACAAAGTTGATGTTGGTCAGTAATCGCAGCAAAGTGACCCATTGACCAGGCGTTAAATACAGTTAAGCTGAATGTGGACAAACTGACGGTCAAATAGGGAACATGCATGAGCGGCCACATAGAGCGATGTCTATGATATAGTCTGGGGTGTCTATCATATAGTCCGGGATGTCCATGATATAGTCTGGGTTGTCTATAATATAGTCTGGGATGTCTATAATATAGTATAAGTGTCTATGATATAGTCTGGGATGTCCATGATACAGGCAGGGATGCCCATAATACAGGCAGGGATGTCATGATACAGGTCTGGATGTCCATGATACAGGCAGTGATGTCCATAATACAGGCAGAAATGTCAATGATACAGGTCTGGGTGCCCATGATGCAGGCAGGGATGTCCATGATGCAGGCAGGGATGTCCATGATACAGGCATGGATGTCCATGATGCAGGCAGGGATGTCCATGATACAGGTCTGGATGTCCATGATGCAGGTCTGGATGTCCATGATACAGGCAGGGATGTCCATGATACAGGCAGGGATGTCCATAATACAGGCAGAGATGTCAATGATACAGGTCTGGATGTCCATGATGCAGGTTTGGATGTCTATGATGCAGGTAGGGATGTCCATGATACAGGCAGGGATGTCAATGATACAGGTCTTGATGTCCAAAATGCAGGCAGGGATGTCCATGATACAATTATGGATATCCATAATGCAGGCAGGGATGTTCATGATACAGGTCTGGATGCCCATGATACATGTGTGGATGTCCATGATACAGGTCTGAATGTCCATGATACAGGCAGGGATGTCCATGATACAGACAGGGATGTCCATAATACCGGCAAGGATGTCCATGATACCGGCAGGGATGTCCATGATACAGGCAGGGATGTCCATGATGCAGGTCTGGATGTCCATGATACAGGCAGGAATGTCCATAATACAGGCAGAGATGTCAATGATACAGGTCTGGATGTCCATGATGCAGGTTTGGATGTCTATGATGCAGGCAGGGATGTCCATGATACAGGTATGGATGTCAATGATACAGGTCTGGATGTCCATGATGCAGGCAAGGATGTCCATGATACAATTCTGGATGTCCATAATGCAGGCAGGGATGTTCATGATACAGGTCTGGATGCCCATGATACATGTGTGGATGTCCATGTTACAGGTCTGAATGTCCATGATACAGGCAGGGATGTCCATGATACAGGTCTGGATGTCCATGATACAGGCAGGGATGTCCATAATACCGGCAAAGATGTCCATGATACCGGCAGGGATGTCCATGATACAGGCAGGGATGTCCATAATACCAGCAGGGATGTCCATAATACCAGCAGGGATGTCCATGATACAGGCATGGATGTCCATAATACCAGCAGGGATGTCCATGATACAGGCAGGGATGTCCATGATATAGGTCTGGATGTCCATAATACCGGCATTGATGTCTATGATACAGGCAAGGATGTCCATAATACCAGCAGGAATGTCCATGATACCAGCTGGGATGTCCATAATACCGGCAGGGATGTCCATGATACAGGCATGGATGTCCATAATACCAGCAGGGATGTCCATGATACAGGCAGGGATGTTTATGATATAGGTCTGGATGTCCATAATACCGGCAGGGATGTCTATGATACAGGCAAGGATGTCCATAATACCAGCAGGGATGTCCATGATACCAGCTGGGATGTCCATAATACCGGCAGGGATACCCATGATACAGGCAGGGATGTCCATAATACCAGCAGGGATGTCCATGATACAGGCAGGGATGTCCATAATACCGGCAGAGATGTCCATGATACAGGCAGGGATGTCCATGATACAGGCAGGGATGTCCATAATTGCGGCAGGAATGTCCATGATACCGGCAGGGATGTCCATGATACCGGCAGGGATGTCCATGATACCGGCAGGGATGTCCATGATACCGGCAGGGATGTCCATAATATCGGCAGGGATGTCCATGATACAGATCTGAATGTCCATGATACCGTCAGGGATGTCCATAATACCGGCAGGTATGTCCATGATACAGATCTGGATGTCCATAATACCGACAGGGATATCCATGATACAGGTCTGGATGTCCATGAAACAGGTTTGGATGTCCATGATACAGGTCTGGATGTCCATGATACAGGCAGGTATATCCATGATACAGGTCTGGATGTCCATGAACAGGCAGGGATGTCCATAATACCGACTGGTATGTCCATGATACCGGCAGGGATGTCCATGTTACAGACAGGTATGCCCATGATACAGATCTGGATGTCCATAATGCCGGCAGGGATGTCTATGATACCGGCAGGGATGTCCATGATACCGGCAGGGATGTCCATGATACAGATCTGGATGTCCATGATACAGATCTGGATGTCCATGATACTGGCAGGGATGTCCATGATACCGGCAGGGATGTCCATGATACCGGCAGGGATGTCCATAATACCGGCTGGGATGTCCATAATACCGGTAGAGATGTCCATAATACCGGCAGAGATGTCCATGATACAGATCTGGATGTCCATAATACCGGCAGGGATATCCATGATACAGTTTTGGATATCCATGATACAGGTTTGGATGTCCATGATACAGGTCTGGATGTCCATGATACAGGCAGGGATGTCCATGATAAAGGTCCGGATGTCCATGATACATGTAGGTATGTCCATAATACCGGCAGAGATGTCCATGATACAGGCAGGGATGTCCATGATACAGGCAGGGATGTCCATAATTGCGGCAGGAATGTCCATGATACCGGCAGGGATGTCCATGATACCGGCAGGGATGTCCATGATACCGGCAGGGATGTCCATGATACCGGCAGGGATGTCCATAATATCGGCAGGGATGTCCATGATACAGATCTGAATGTCCATGATACCGTCAGGGATGTCCATAATACCGGCAGGTATGTCCATGATACAGATCTGGATGTCCATAATACCGACAGGGATATCCATGATACAGGTCTGGATGTCCATGAAACAGGTTTGGATGTCCATGATACAGGTCTGGATGTCCATGATACAGGCAGGGATGTCCATGATAAAGGTCTGGTTGTCCATGATACAGGCAGGTATATCCATGATACAGGTCTGGATGTCCATGAACAGGCAGGGATGTCCATAATACCGACAGGTATGTCCATGATACCGGCAGGGATGTCCATGTTACAGGCAGGTATGCCCATGATACAGATCTGGATGTCCATAATGCCGGCAGGGATGTCCATGATACCGGCAGGGATGTCCATGATACAGATCTGGATGTCCATGATACAGATATGAATGTCCATGATACTGGCAGGGATGTCCATGATACCGGCAGGGATGTCCATGATACCGGCAGGGATGTCCATAATACCGGCTGGGATGTCCATAATACCGGCAGAGATGTCCATAATACCGGCAGAGATGTCCATGATACAGATCTGGATGTCCATAATACCGGCAGGGATATCCATGATACAGTTTTGGATGTCCATGATACAGGTTTGGATGTCCATGATACAGGTCTGGATGTCCATGATACAGGCAGGGATGTCCATGATAAAGGTCCGGATGTCCATGATACATGTAGGTATGTCCATAATACAGGCAGGGATGTCCATGATACAGGTCTGGATGTCCATGAACAGGCAGGGATGTCCATAATACCGGCAGGGATGTCCATGATACCGGCAGGGATGTCCATGATACAGGCAGGTATGTCCATGATGCAGAACTGGATGTCCATGATACAGATCTGGATGTCCATGATACAGGCAGGGATGTCCATAATACAGGCAGGGATGTCCATGATACAGGCAGGGATGTCCATGATACCGGCAGGGATGTCCATGATACCGGCAGGGATGTCCATGATACAGATCTGGATGTCCATAATACAGGCAGTTATGTCCATGATACATATCTGGATGTCCATGATACAAATCTGAATGTCCATGATACAGGCAGGGATGTCCATAATACAGCCAGGGATGTTCATAATACCGGCAGGGATGTCCATGATACCGGCATGGATGTCCATGATACAGATCTGGATGTCCATGATATAGATCTGGATGTCCATGATACAGATCTGGATGACCATGATACAGATCTGGATGTCCATGATACAGGCAGGGATGTCCATGATACAGATCTGGATGTCCATGATACAGATCTGGATGTCCATGATACAGATCTGGATGTCCATGATACAGGCAGGGATGTCCATGATACAGATCTGGATGTCCATGATACAGATCTGGATGTCCATAATACCGGCAGGGATATCCATGATACAGTTTTGGATGTCCATGATACAGGTTTGGATGTCCATGATACAGGTCTGGATGTCCATGATACAGGCAGGGATGTCCATGATAAAGGTCCGGATGTCCATGATACATGTAGGTATGTCCATAATACCGGCAGAGATGTCCATGATACAGGCAGGGATGTCCATGATACAGGCAGGGATGTCCATAATTGCGGCAGGAATGTCCATGATACCGGCAGGGATGTCCATGATACCGGCAGGGATGTCCATGATACCGGCAGGGATGTCCATGATACCGGCAGGGATGTCCATAATATCGGCAGGGATGTCCATGATACAGATCTGAATGTCCATGATACCGTCAGGGATGTCCATAATACCGGCAGGTATGTCCATGATACAGATCTGGATGTCCATAATACCGACAGGGATATCCATGATACAGGTCTGGATGTCCATGAAACAGGTTTGGATGTCCATGATACAGGTCTGGATGTCCATGATACAGGCAGGGATGTCCATGATAAAGATCTGGTTGTCCATGATACAGGCAGGTATATCCATGATACAGGTCTGGATGTCCATGAACAGGCAGGGATGTCCATAATACCGACAGGTATGTCCATGATACCGGCACGGATGTCCATGTTACAGGCAGGTATGCCCATGATACAGATCTGGATGTCCATAATGCCGGCAGGGATGTCCATGATACCGGCAGGGATGTCCATGATACCGGCAGGGATGTCCATGATACAGATCTGGATGTCCATGATACAGATCTGGATGTCCATGATACTGGCAGGGATGTCCATGATACCGGCAGGGATGTCCATGATACCGGCAGGGATGTCCATAATACCGGCTGGGATGTCCATAATACCGGCAGAGATGTCCATAATACCGGCAGAGATGTCCTTGATACAGATCTGGATGTCCATAATACCGGCAGGGATATCCATGATACAGTTTTGGATGTCCATGATACAGGTTTGGATGTCCATGATACAGGTCTGGATGTCCATGATACAGGCAGGGATGTCCATGATAAAGGTCCGGATGTCCATGATACATGTAGGTATGTCCATAATACAGGCAGGGATGTCCATGATACAGGTCTGGATGTCCATGAACAGGCAGGGATGTCCATAATACCGGCAGGGATGTCCATGATACCGGCAGGGATGTCCATGATACAGGCAGGTATGTCCATGATACAGAACTGGATGTCCATGATACAGATCTGGATGTCCATGATACAGGCAGGGATGTCCATAATACAGGCAGGGATGTCCATGATACAGGCAGGGATGTCCATGATACCGGCAGGGATGTCCATGATACCGGCAGGGATGTCCATGATACAGATCTGGATGTCCATAATACAGGCAGTTATGTCCATGATACATATCTGGATGTCCAAGATACAAATCTGAATGTCCATGATACAGGCAGGGATGTCCATAATACAGCCAGGGATGTTCATAATACCGGCAGGGATGTCCATGATACCGGCATGGATGTCCATGATACAGATCTGGATGTCCATGATATAGATCTGGATGTCCATGATACAGATCTGGATGACCATGATACAGATCTGGATGTCCATGATACAGATCTGGATGTCCATGATACAGGCAGGGATGTCCATGATACAGATCTGGATGTCCATGATACAGATCTGGATGTCCATGATACAGATCTGGATGTCCATGATACAGGCAGGGATGTCCATGATACAGATCTGGATGTCCATGATACAGATCTGGATGTCCATGATACAGGCAGGGATGTCCATGATACAGGCAGGGATGTCCATGATACAGGCAGGGATGTCCATTTTAAAGCTTGACTTTTTGTCCACGAACTATACGGATGAAATCGAGAAAAGCAAAATCAAGATTTTCATTAACATTCTGCAGGTTAACGTTCTTCTCTCTCTCTCTCTCTCTCTCTCTCTCTCTCTCTCTCTCTCTCTCTCTCTCTCTATCTCTCTCTCTCTCTCTTTCTCTTTTCTCTCTCTCTTTCTCTCTCTCACTTTTCTCTCTCTCTCTTTCTCTCTCTCTCCCCTTATATCTCTCTCAATATATATAAATATATATGTATATATATATATATATATATATATATATATATATATATACAGAGAGACTGAGAGAGAGAGCGAGAGAGAGAGAGAGAGAGACATAATTGGCATATCCGTGTTTTTTCTTTACCTATAAAATGTTGTAGATAGCGTCTCCGTGACATACAAGTTACACTCAACAGTTCTATGACATACAAGCTACAGTCACCAGTTCCATGACATACAAGCTACACTCAACAGTTCCATGTCATACAAGCTACAGTCACCAGTTCCATGACATACAAGCTACACTCAACAGTTCCATGACACACAAGTTACATTCAACAGTTCCATGACATACAAGTTACATTCAAGGATTCCATGACATACAAGCTACAGCCAACAGTTTTATGACATACAAGCTACACTCGACAGTTACATGTCATACAAGCTACAGTCAACAGTTCCATGACATACAAGCTACACTCAACAGTTCCATGACATACAAGCTACAGCCAACAGTTTTATGACATACAAGCTACACTCAACAGTTCCATGACATACAAGCTACACTCAACAGTTCCATGACATACAAGCTACAGCCAACAGTTTTATGACATACAAGCTACACTCAACAGTTCCATGTCATACAAGCTACAGTCAACAGTTCCATGACATACAAACTACACTCAACAGTTCCATGATATACAAGCTACACTCAACAGTTCCATGACACACAAGTTACATTCAACAGTTCCATGACATACAAGTTACATTCAACGATTCCATGACATACAGGCTACAGCCAACAGTTTTATGACATACAAGCTACACTCGACAGTTCCATGACAAACAATCATATACAGAATATATGAGCTCTTAACATGATGATATAGGCTTGTAAGAATGTAAGAGTGTTTTCTTTAAATATTTCCTTTGAAAGATGCTACTCTTTAAACGTCATTTGAAGGAGATACCATCTGAAGGAGGTTTTTAAATATTTCTTGGAGGCGTATTCTTTAAACTTCCATACTCATTTGTAAGAGAGTGCCTCTTCTTTGTAAGATGTTCTGTAAGATGTTCTCATTTGTAGGATGTTTTTCCATTCGTACCATCTGAAGGAAGTCATTTTAATGTATTCATACTCAACTCGAACACTGCCTCTTTTTTACTTGTAGCCGTTTTCTTTATTGATTTATTTCTTACTCTTCTGTTCGTTTCTAATTTCATAATACACATAATGTTATTGTCAATTACTTTCTAATTTCATAATACACCTAATGTTATTGTCAATTACTTTCTAATTTCATAATACACCTAATGTTATTGTCAATTACTTTCTAATTTCATAATACACCTAATGTTATTGTCAATTACTTTCTAATTTCATAATACACCTAATGTTATCGTCAATTACTTTCTAATTTCATAATACCCCTAATGTTATTGTCAATTACTTTCTAATTTCATAATACACCTAATGTTATTGTCAATTACTTTCTAATTTCATAATACACCTAATGTTATTGTCAATTACTTTCTAATTTCATAATACACCTAATGTTATTGTCAATTACTTTCTCATTTCATAATACACCTAATGTTATTGCCAATTACTTTCTCATTTCATAATAAACCTAATGTTATTGTCAATTACTTTCTAATTTCATAATACACCTAATGTTATTGTCAATTACTTTCTAATTTCATAATACACCTAATGTTATTGTCAATTACTTTCTAATTTCATAATACACCTAATGTTATTGTCAATTACTTTCTAATTTCATAATACACCTAATGTTATTGTCAATTACTTTCTAATTTCATAATACACCTAATGTTATTGTCAATTACTTTCTAATTTCATAATACCTCTAATGTTATTGTCAATTACTTTCTAATTTCATAATACACCTAATGTTATTGTCAATTACTTTCTAATTTCATAATACACCTAATGTTATTGTCAATTACTTTCTAATTTCATAATACGCCTAATGTTATTGTCAATTACTTTCTAATTTCATAATACGCCTAAGGTTATTGTCAATTACTTTCTAATTTCATAATACACCTAATGTTATTGTCAATTACTTTCTAATTTCATAATACACCTAATGTTATTGCCAATTACTTTCTAATTTCATAATACACCTAATGTTATTGTCAATTACTTTCTAATTTCATAGTACACCTAATGTTATTGTCAATTACTTTCTCATTTCATAATACACCTAATGTTATTGTCAATTACTTTCTAATTTCATAATACACCTAATGTTATTGTCAATTACTTTCTCATTTCATAATACACCTAATGTTATTGTCAATTACTTTCTCATTTCATAATACACCTAATGTTATTGTCAATTACTTTCTAATTTCATAATACACCTAATGTTATTGTCAATTACTTTCTCATTTCATAATACACCTAATGTTATTGTCAATTACTTTCTAATTTCATAATACACCTAATGTTATTGTCAATTACTTTTTAATTTCATAATACACCTAATGTTATTGTCAATTACTTTCTAATTTCATAATACACCTAATGTTATTGTCAATTACTTTCTAATTTCATAATACACCTAATGTTATTGTCAATTACTTTCTAATTTCATAATACACCTAATGTTATTGTCAATTACTTTCTAATTTCATAATACACCTAATGTTATTGTCAATTACTTTCTAATTTCATAATACACCCAATGTTATTGTCAATTACTTTCTAATTTCATAATACACCCAATGTTATTGTCAATTACTTTCTAATTTCATAATACACCTAATGTTATTGTCAATTACTTTCTAATTTCATAATACACCTAATGTTATTGTCAATTACTTTCTAATTTCATAATACACCTAATGTTATTGTCAATTACTTTCTAATTTCATAATACACCTAATGTTATTGTCAATTACTTTCTAATTTCATAATACACCTAATGTTATTGTCAATTACTTTCTAATATCATAATACACCTAATGTTATTGTCAATTACTTTCTAATTTCATAATACCTCTAATGGTATTGTCAATTCCTTTCTAATTTCATAATACACCTAATGTTATTGTCAATTACTTTCTAATTTCATAATACACCTAATGTTATTGTCAATTACTTTCTCATTTGCAATCATCCTATTCTCCCTATCCTTGTCTAACTATCCTTGTCTAACTCTCCTTGTCTAACTATCCTTGTCTAACTATCCTTGTCTAACTATCCTTGTCTAACTATCCTTGTCTAACGATCTATCTATTTGGCCGTTATCCTACTTTGGTACGTTCCCCATAGAACGCACCACCCTAATCTATCTATCCCTATCTATCGGCCTATCTGCATTGTATTCTTCTGGATCATCTGCTACTCTCTAACGATTTCATTATATCTCTCTCTAAGCACATCTACTCATTTCAACGGTTCATCTCCAGGTGTTGCTCTCACTCCAAGTACGTCCTCTCTCTTCGTCGATCCGGCTCCAAGTGACTAGTCTTCCTTGGTCCCCTTGCAACCGTAACTCTCTGCTACGTCATGGCCCTTTCTTTACGTCATCTTCTTTTCTGTATATGTATGTGCTTAATTTATATTCCCCCATTCTTCATCTCTTGTTGTGTACTTCCCTTCACACCATTCCCCGCTTTTATATACCATTAGCCGTACTTTCTCTGCTATAAGAAGTATAGATCTTCACCAAGAACGTGATGATATAGACTTGTAAGAAGTATAGATCTTCACCAAGAACGTGATGATATAGACTTGTAAGAAGTATAGATCTTCACAAAGAACGTGATGATATAGAATGTGGGAAGTATAGATCTTCACAAAGAACGTGATGATATAGAATGTGGGAAGTATAGATCTTCACCAAGAACGTGATGATATAGAATGTGGGAAGTATAGATCTTCACAAAGAACGTGATGATATAGAATGTGGGAAGTATAGATCTTCACAAAGAACATGATGATATAGAATGTGGGAAGTATAGATCTTCACAAAGAACGTGATGATAGACTTGTAAGAAGTATAGATCTTCACAAAGAACATGATGATATAGAATGTGGGAAGTATAGATCTTCACAAAGAACGTGATGATAGACTTGTAAGAAGTATAGATCTTCACAAAGAACGTGATGATAGACTTGTAAGAAGTATAGATCTTCAGAAAGAACGTGATGATAGACTTGTAAGAAGTATAGATCTTCACAAAGAACGTGATGATATAGAATGTGGGAAGTATAGATCTTCACCAAGAACATGATGATATAGAATGTGGGAAGTATAGATCTTCACCAAGAACATGATGATATAGAATGTGGGAAGTATAGATCTTCACAAAGAACGTGATGATATAGAATGTGGGAAGTATAGATCTTCACAAAGAACGTGATGATATAGAATGTTGGAAGTATAGATCTTCACAAAGAACATGATGATAGACTTGTAAGAAGTATAGATCTTCACAAAGAACATGATGATAGACTTGTAAGAAGTATAGATCTTCACAAAGAACATGATGATAGACATGTAAGAAGTATAGATCTTCACAAAGAACATGATGATATAGACTTGTGAGAAACTGCGCCTGAAGACATGAAACTACCAACAGTGGAAATGATGGGTTTACGTGAAAGTCGGCCATGGTAGATCCCGGATGTGACGTTTCTTCATTGTGTCACCTTCAACTCTTGACCTTTACAGCAATGTCATTGTTACATACATCCCACACCTACACACATAGACACTCACACATGACCTCACACATGTTTGTAACGGATCCTAAACAAGTCGATCTGTTGCTTGTTCCAGATGAAACCTCTTTCTTTCTTCTTGGTTTCTGATGTTAGCTTTTAGACGGTTTCCTACCATGCGTCTGACACATTTAATTTAAGTAGTGTTTACTTCTTGTTCTATTACTCTTCATTCTACTATCTATGTCTATTACTCGTTAGTCTACTGTCAATGTTTGGCTAGTTTACTGTCCATGGTTGGCTGCCAGAACGATGTTTGTATTTCAGAGTGTCCGTTTCGCTACTCCAGTTATTTCATTTATGTCAATAGGCTAGTGCCGTATGTCCGATGACTTAACCAGCGTCCATTCATGTCAAGCTTGTGTGTTGGTCTATGTAAATATACTGCTGGTGTATTTGAATTCCTGCACCTACTTTAATTATCTGTCGCCTATTGTTTGTTGATATTCAATTTTGCTGGCGGTGTCCATCACTTCAGTTTTGTTGATGTTGGTATGTTGTTGTGAGTGCCTGTGTTGTTACCTTCATGTAATTGTCATACAGATCTTTTATTTGTCCATGTGTGAGTGTCTATGTTGCTACCTTCGTGTAATTGTCATACAGATCTTTTATTTGTCCATGTGTGAGTGTCTGTGTTGTTACCTTCATGTAATTGTCATCTATCTATCTATTGACCTTTCGAGCCGTAACCGGCCCATAGGGCGTAGACCAAGATACACCTTCTCCTATATGAATTTTTGTTCTAGCAGTTTTCTTTTAAAGATATTTTATCAAATCTCGCCATCTGTCTCTGTTCTGTGCAAGCAGTTCTATCTCATTGAGGGAGCCGATTCCTGCTGCTCTTGCCTCTCTCATCAATGTTCTTCTCAGTGTCTCCCTGGGTCTTCCTCTTTTTCTTTTACCTGTTGTTTCCCATATGAGGGCTTGCTTTGCTATTCGATTATTATCTCTTCTCATCACATGTCCAACGTATGACCATCGTCTTTTCTTTATTACTGAAGATATTAGTGGTTGATTGGCGATTTCTCTAATTTCCTCGTTTGTTTTGAATTCGTTCCATTCTATACCAAGTATTTTCCTTAGACATTTATTTTCGAATGCGTTCAACTTTGTTTCTATATCTCTTGTTGTTTTCCAGCTTTCACACGCATACGTAAGGGTTGATAGTACATTTGATTTGAATAGCCTAAGTTTTGTGTTTGTGCTAATGAGTTTTGATTTCCACAACTTTTCAAGGCTTCTGAAAGACATTGCTGCTTTAGCCAGTCTGATTCTAATTTCTTTGCTCGTATCCCCTTCTCGATCAATGTGACTTCCAAGATAGATGAAGTGATCGATCTCTTCTACTGGTTTGTTTTCCATGTATATTTTGTCACTTGTTGGAATTAAACTTTTCATGACTTTAGTCTTTTCATGATTGACCTCAAGCCCAATTTTGCTGGCTATTGATGATAGTTCATTTGTGTTTTCCTGCATCGTTTTTATCTGATTGCTGATGAGAACTATGTCATCAGCAAAGTCCAGGTCCTCCAAATGGTCTCCTTGTATCCATTCGATGCCTTTATTACCAGTGCAGCATTTCTTCATTATGAAGTCCATAACAATTCCAAATAACAAGGGCGATAAAATACATCCTTGTTTAACCCCAGTTTCTATTGGGAAACATTCGCTCAGTCCTTCCTCTGTTCGAACTGCACATGTGTAACCATCATACATGTCTTTGATAATATTTATGATTTTTGATGGTAAGCCATATTGCTTCAGAATTTTCCACAAAGAATCTCTATGAATACTATCAAATGCTTTTTTGAAGTCGATGAAGTTAAGTACAAAAGGTTTTTGCTTTTCAATGTGTTCCTCCAATATAAGTCGTAGAGTGAAAATGTGGTCAAGACAGCTTCTCCCTTTTCTAAACCCAGCCTGTTCTTCACGCATTACTGTATCTATTGAATCCAATAATTGTCATACAGATCTTTTATTTGTCCATGTGTGAGTGTCTGTGTTGTTACCTTCGTGTAATTGTCATACAGATCTTTTATTTGTCCATGTGTGAGTCTGTTCACTCGAGTCACAGACACATTGGCTGACTTTATATGTCGACCATGTCAGCAATAAACAACATTACACACCCCAGCCTTCCTCCTCTGATTTCAAAAAGATGTAAATTCTCGTAGAACTCTGCAACCCGAATCCCTGGGATATTGAATTCAGCAAATCCCAACATAAATCCCTGGGATATTGAATTCAGCAAAAGCAATCGCTATGAAGCCACATATATCATGAAGCAGGCACAATTTAGCACCGACGCTGGTTCTTGATTAAAGTTTATATCTCCACGGGGCTTGAGCACAGGAATTAGCTGCAGTCAGGAGAACGTGCCATCAGCTTGGCTCACGTCCCGCTCATCTACCAACTAAGCCACAGAACTCTTCAGTTTCCGAAGACATCAGAAACCACGAGACAGAACTCGGAGATCATTTCCGCATCGGCTAGCACGGATCTCCGTCCACGGCCACAGTCCAGTCTCACGATGATGCTTTAGATGATGTTGTAGATGATGATGATGTTGTAGATGATGATGTTGTAGATGATGATGATGTTGTAGATGATGATGATGTTGTAGATGATGATGCTGTAGATGATGATGATGTAGATGGTGATGTTGTAGATGATGATGCTGTAGATGATGATGTTGTAGATGATGATATTGTAGATGATGATGCTGTAGATGATGCTGTAGATGATGATGTTGTAGATGATGTTGTTGTAGATGATGCTGTAGATGACGTTGTTGTAGATGATGCTGTAGATGATGTTGTTGTAGATGATGCTGTAGATGATGATGCTGTAGATGATGATGCTGTAGATGATGATGCTGTTGATGATGATGCTGTAGCTGATGATGTTGTAGATGATGATATTGTAGATGATGATGCAGTAGATGATGCTGTAGATGATGTTGTTGTAGATGATGTTGCGATAGAGTACGGCTGCTTTGAGCTTTCAGTTCCGGTCCTTGATGAAAAGTGTTGTCTTTGTAAATTTTTTATTATAACTTTCACTATAACTATGTGATGTAGCCATGCATGTAATGTAGCCTTGCAAGTAATGTAGCCTTGCATGTAATGTAGCCTTGCATGTAATGTGGCCTTGCATCTAATGCAGCTTTGCAGTTGATGTAGCCTTGCTTGTAAATTATCCTTGCATGTAATGTGGCCTTGTAAATAAAACAGTTGCGTGCTGCCGACAACAATCGCTTCTGTATTTCACACCTCTCGTTGGGGGTGGGGTTAAAATAGTTTCAGATCTCCATGTTCTCGGCTGTTGTTGTATTTGGTGTATTTGTTGTGCGATTGACGGTCGCTGTTGTTGTATTTGGTGTCTGATTTGACGGTCGCTGTTGTATTTCCTGTCTGATTGACGGTCGTTGTTGTATTTGGTGTCTGATTTGACGGTCGCTGTTGTATTTGGTGTCTGATTTGACGGTCGCTGTTGTATTTCCTGTCTGATTGACGGTCGTTGTTGTATTTGGTGTCTGATTTGACGGTCGTTGTTGTATTTGGTGTCTGATTTGACAGTCGCTGTTGTATTTCCTGTCTGATTGACGGTCGTTGTTGTATTTGGTGTCTGATTTGACGGTCGCTGTTGTATTTCCTGTCTGATTGACGGTCGTTGTTGTATTTGCTGTCTGATTGACGGTCGTTGTTGTATTTGCTGTCTGATTGACGGTCGTTGTTGTATTTGCTGTCTGATTGACGGTCGTTGTTGTATTTCCTGTCTGATTGACGGTCGTTGTTGTTGTATTTGCTGTCTGATTGACGGTCGTTGTTGTTGTATTTCCTGTCTGATTGACGGTCGTTGTTGTATTTGCTGTCTGATTGACGGTCGTTGTTGTATTTGCTGTCTGATTGACGGTCGTTGTTGTATTTGCTGTCTGATTGACGGTCGTTGTTGTATTTGCTGTCTGATTGACGGTCGTTGTTGTATTTGCTGTCTGATTGACGGTCGTTGTTGTATTTCCTGTCTGATTGACGGTCGTTGTTGTTGTATTTGCTGTCTGATTGACGGTCGTTGTTGTTGTATTTCCTGTCTGATTGACGGTCGTTGTTGTATTTGCTGTCTGATTGACGGTCGTTGTTGTATTTGCTGTCTGATTGACGGTCGTTGTTGTATTTGCTGTCTGATTGACGGTCGTTGTTGTTGTATTTGCTGTCTGATTGACGGTCGTTGTTGTATTTGCTGTCTGTTTGACGGTCGTTGTTGTTGTATTTGCTGTCTGATTGACGGTCGCTGTTGTATTTGCTGTCTGATTGACGGTCGCTGTTGTATTTGGTGTCTGATTGACGGTCGTTGTTGTTGTATTTGCTGTCTGATTGACGGTCGTTGTTGTTGTATTTGCTGTCTGATTGACGGTCGTTGTTGTTGTATTTGCTGTCTGATTGACGGTCGCTGTTGTATTTGCTGTCTGATTGACGGTCGCTGTTGTATTTGCTGTCTGATTGACGGTTGCTGTTGTATTTGCTGTCTGATTGACGGTCGCTGTTGTATTTGCTGTCTGATTGACGGTCGCTGTTGTATTTGCTGTATGATTGACGGTCGCTGTTGTATTTGCTGTCTGATTGACGGTTGCTGTTGTATTTGCTGTCTGATTGACGGTCGCTGTTGTATTTGCTGTCTGATTGACGGTTGCTGTTGTATTTGCTGTCTGATTGACGGTCGCTGTTGTATTTGCTGTATGATTGACGGTCGTTGTTGTTGTATTTGCTGTCTGATTGACGGTCGTTGTTGTTGTATTTGCTGTCTGATTGACGGTCGTTGTTGTTGTATTTGCTGTCTGATTGACGGTCGTTGTTGTTGTATTTGCTGTCTGATTGACGGTCGTTGTTGTTGTATTTGCTGTCTGATTGACGGTCGCTGTTGTATTTGCTGTCTGATTGACGGTCGCTGTTGTATTTGCTGTCTGATTGACGGTCGCTGTTGTATTTGCTGTCATAAAGGTTGTCATTGTTAGTGTCTTTGCTGTCTGGTTGACGACTGTTTCTTCACGCAGCCGACATATGTTGCCACCCTGTCTCACTGACGACTGTTTCTTCACGCAGCCGACATATGTTGCCACCCTGTCTCACTGACGACTGTTTCTTCACGCAGCCGACATATGTTGCCACCCTGTCTCACTGACGACTGTTTCTTCACGCAGCCGACATATGTTGCCACCCTGTCTCACTGACGACTGTTTCTTCACGCAGCCGACATATGTTGCCACCCTGTCTCACTGACGACTGTTTCTTCACGCAGCCGACATATGTTGCCGCCCTGTCTCACTGACGACTGTTTCTTCACCCAGCCGATATATGTTGCCGCCCTGTCTCACTGACGACTGTTTCTTCACCCAGCCGATATATGTTGCCGCCCTGTCTCACTGACGACTGTTTCTTCACCCAGCCGATATATGTTGCCGCCCTGTCTCACTGACGACTGTTTCTTCACCCAGCCGATATATGTTGCCGCCCTGTCTCACTGACGACTGTTTCTTCACCCAGCCGACATATGTTGCCGCCCTGTGTCACTGACGACTGTTTCTTCACACAGCCGATATATGTTGCCGCCCTGTCTCACTGACGACTGTTTCTTCACCCAGCCGACATATGTTGCCGCCCTGTTTCACTGACGACTGTTTCTTCACCCGGCCGACATATGTTGCCGCCTTGTCTCACTGACGACTGTTTTTTCACGCAGCCGACATATGTTGCCGCCCTGTGTCACTGACGACTGTTTCTTCACCCAGCCGATATATGTTGCCGCCCTGTCTCACTGACGACTGTTTCTTCACCCAACCGACATATGTTGCCGCCCTGTCTCACTGACGACTGTTTCTTCACCCAACCGACATGTGTTGCCGCCCTGTCTCACTGACGACTGTTTCTTCACCCAACCGACATGTGTTGCCGCCCTGTCTGACTGAACGATATCGCGAACTAATCTCTTGAAGTAAACATTCCGGTATCTGTGAGGCGCCAGCACTTACCCATTCCTGGGCATTTTCTGTCCCTTTGTTCTAGCGCTAGAGTCCACTTCAACCGCCCAGTTTGTCCACCATTCTGTTAAACATCAAAATGTCCACCTCAGCCGCCCAGTTTGTCCACCATTCTGTTAAACATCAAAATGTCCACCTCAGCCGCCCAGTTTGTCCACCATTCTGTTAAACATCAAAATGTCTACCTCAGCCGCCCAGTTTGTCCACCATTCTGTTAAACATCAAAATGTCCACCTCAGCCGCCCAGTTTGTCCACCATTCTGTTAAACATCAAAATGTCCAACTCAGCCGACCAGTTTGTCCATTATGATGTAGAGATGAGCCAGCTGTGACCTAACGGAGGAGCTCAGGCAGACAAGTGAGCTTTGTCGTGTGTGGCAGCCCATTGGTGCGTGCTACCTCTGCAGGGATGTACTTGTAGTGTCGGTGATTGATGCGTCATGATAATGACAGTGCTCACTCTCTGAATGACTGCTGGCTCGTGTCGGTGTTGGGACGCAGTTCTCCGACTGAAACCAGCACTGCAAGTGAAAGCTGGGCTGTAACAATGAATGGACATGCTGGCCGTTACGAGTGTAGCTACAGTTTGTGGTGAAAGTGGCTCATTATCAGAAGGTGCCAGGACGTTGGTGTTTCCTTCACTTATCTCTGTCAGCCATCTTCATTTCTACTGTCGGTCACTCCCTATACCTGGTCAAGGTTTCTAGTCATCTCTGTCAATGTCTTCCTGTGCATTTTTCTCCCTTGCCGGTTGTAACAACATTTTAAAGATCCCTACCTATGACAAAGGTAGTCTTGAAAGAGCTTGGGCTCTTTCTTCTATTTCCCTTGTCCACACGTTTCAAATTGTCTGCCCTTGTCGGCAGACTTCATGCAAGACTTCATGTCTGTTGTAGCTCTCAGTGCTGTATTCATCTCTGTTTTCTTTGTAAAGGAATTGAGTCATTGACTTACTTCGACTTGACTTGACACGACGCATGTAACATTCGAGAAGTCTTATTTCTTCTACTAAGACACAGACTTTTGTCTGGGTTCTTCTACGTTTAACGTCAGAGCTGCATCTCCAATGTGAAGATGTTATTATGGCCTCCACCGCCGAGATGTTCCTATTTGTTGCTGTGACAGCATGGCCTCCACCGCCGAGATGTTCCTATTTGTTGCTGTGACAGCATGGCCTCCACCGCCGAGATGTTCCTACTTGTTGCTGTGACAGCATGGCCTCCACCGCCGAGATGTTCCTATTTGTTGCTGTGACAGCATGGCCTCCACCGCCGAGATGTTCCAACTTGTTGCTGTGACAGCATGGCCTTCACCGCCGAGATGTTCCTACTTGTTGCTGTGACAGCATGGCCTCCACCGCCGAGATGTTCCAACTTGTTGCTGTGACAGCATGGCCTCCACCGCCGAGATGTCCCAACTTGTTGCTGTGACAGCATGGCCTTCACCGCCGAGATGTCCCAACTTGTTGCTGTGACAGCATGGCCTCCACCGCCGAGATGTTCCTATTTGTTGCTGTGACAGCATGGCCTTCACCGCCGAGATGTTCCAACTTGTTGCTGTGACAGCATGGCCTTCACCGCCGAGATGTCCCAACTTCTTGCTGTGACAGCATGGTCTCCACCGCCGAGATGTTCCAACTTGTTGCTGTGACAGCATGGCCTCCACCGCCGAGATGTTCCATCTTGTTGCTGTGACAGCATGGCCTCCACCGCCGAGATGTCCCATCTTGTTGCTGTGACAGCATGGTCTCCACCGCCGAGATGTTCCATCTTGTTGCTGTGACAGCATGGTCTCCACCGCCGAGATGTCCCATCTTGTTGCTGTGACAGCATGGCCTCCACCGCCGAGATGTTCCTACTTGTTGCTGTGACAGCATGGCCTCCACCGCCGAGATGTTCCTACTTGGTGCTGTGACAGCATGGTCTCCACTGCCGAGATGTCCCATCTTGTTGCTGTGACAGCATGGCCTCCACCGCCGAGATGTCCCTACTTGTTGCTGTGACAGCATGGTCTCCACCGCCGAGATGTCCCATCTTGTTGCTGTGACGGCATGGCCTCCACCGCCGAGATGTTCCTACTTGTTGCTGTGACAGCATGGCCTCCACCGCCGAGATGTTCCTACTTGGTGCTGTGACAGCATGGTCTCCACCGCCGAGATGTCTCATCTTGTTGCTGTGACAGCATGGCCTCCACCGCCGAGATGTCCCATCTTGTTGCTGTGACAGCATGGTCTCCACCGCCGAGATGTCCCATCTTGTTGCTGTGACAGCATGGTCTCCACCGCCGAGATGTCCCATCTTGTTGCTGTGACAGCATGGTCTCCACCACCGAGATGTTCCAACTTGTTGCTGTGACAGCATGGCCTCCACCGCCGAGATGTTCCTATTTGTTGCTGTGACAGCATGACCTCCACCGCCGAGATGTTCCTATTTGTTACTGTGACAGCATGACCTCCACCGCCGAGATGTTCCTATTTGTTGCTGTGACAGCATGGCCTCCACCGCCGAGATGTTCCTATTTGTTGCTGTGACAGCATGGCCTCCACCGCCGAGATGTTCCAACTTGTTGCTGTGACAGCATGGCCTCCACCGCCGAGATGTTCCTATTTGTTGCTGTGACAGCATGGCCTCCACCGCCGAGATGTTCCTATTTGTTGCTGTGACAGCATGACCTCCACCGCCGAGATGTTCCTATTTGTTACTGTGACAGCATGACCTCCACCGCCGAGATGTTCCTATTTGTTACTGTGACAGCATGACCTCCACCGCCGAGATGTTCCTATTTGTTACAGTGACAGCATGACCTCCACCGCCGAGATGTTCCTATTTGTTACTGTGACAGCATGGCCTCCACCGCCGAGATGTTCATATTTGTTGCTGTGACAGCATGGCCTCCACCGCCGAGATGTTCCTATTTGTTTCTGTGACAGCATGGCCTCCACCGCCGAGATGTTCCAACTTGTTGCTGTGACAGCATGTTCTCCACCGCCGAGATGTCCCTACTTGTTGCTGTGACAGCATGGCCTCCACCGCCGAGATGTCCCATCTTGTTGCTGTGACAGCATGGCCTCCACCGCCGAGATGTCCCTACTTGTTGCTGTGACAGCATGGCCTCCACCGCCGAGATGTCCCTACTTGTTGCTGTGACAGCATGTCCTCCACCGCCGAGATGTCCCATCTTGTTGCTGTGACAGCATGGCCTCCACCGCCGAGATGTCCCTACTTGTTGCTGTGACAGCATGGCCTCCACCGCCGAGATGTCCCATCTTGTTGCTGTGACAGCATGGCCTCCACCGCCGAGATGTCCCTACTTGTTGCTGTGACAGCATGGCCTCCACCGCCGAGATGTTCCAACTTGTTGCTGTGACAGCATGGCCTTCACCGCCGAGATGTTCCTATTTGTTGCTGTTACAGCATGGCCTCCACCGCCGAGATGTCCCTACTTGTTGCTGTGACAGCATGGCCTCCACCGCCGAGATGTCCCATCTTGTTGCTGTGACAGCATGGCCTCCACCGCCGAGATGTCCCTACTTGTTGCTGTGACAGCATGGCCTTCACCGCCGAGATGTTCCTATTTGTTACTGTGACAGCATGGCCTTCACCGCCGAGATGTTCCTATTTGTTACTGTGACAGCATGGCCTCCACCGCCGAGATGTTCCCACTTGTTGCTGTGACAGCATGGCCTCCACCGCCGAGATGTCCCATCTTGTTGCTGTGGCATCATGGCCTCCACCGCCGAGATGTCCCATCTTGTTGCTGTGACGGCATGGCCTCCACCGCCGAAATGTCCCATCTTGTTGCTGTGACAGCATAGCCTCCACCGCCGAGATGTCCCATCTTGTTGCTGTGACAGCATGGCCTCCACCGCCGAGATGTTCCTATTTGTTGCTGTGACAGCATGACCTCCACCGCCGAGCTGTTCCAACTTGTTGCTGTGACAGCATGGCCTCCACCGCCGAGATGTTCCAACTTGTTGCTGTGACAGCATGGCCTCCACCGCCGAGATGTTCCTACTTGTTGCTGTGACAGCATGGCCTCCACCGCCGAGATGTTCCCACTTGTTGCTGTGACAGCATGGCCTCCATCGCCGAGATGTCCCATCTTGTGGCTGTGACATCATGGCCTCCACCGCCGAGATGTCCCATCTTGTTGCTGTGACGGCATGGCCTCCACCGCTGAGATGTCCCATCTTGTTGCTGTGACAGCATAGCCTCCACCGCCGAGATGTCCCATCTTGTTGCTGTGACAGCATGTCCTCCACCGCCGAGATGTCCCATCTTGTTGCTGTGACAGCACGGCCTCCACCGCCGAGATGTTCCAACTTGTTGCTGTGACAGCATAGCCTCCACCGCCGAGATGTCCCATCTTGTTGCTGTGACAGCATGGCCTCCACCGCCGAGATGTTCCTACTTGTTGCTGTGACAGCATGGCCTCCACCGCCGAGATGTTCCAACTTGTTGCTGTGACAGCATGGCCTCCACCGCCGAGATGTTCCAACTTGTTGCTGTGACAGCATGGCCTCCACCGCCGAGATGTCCCTACTTGTTGCTGTGACAGCATGGCCTCCACCGCCGAGATGTTCCAACTTGTTGCTGTGACGGCATGGCCTCCACCGCCGAGATGTTCCAACTTGTTGCTGTGACGGCATGGCCTCCACCGCCGAGATGTCCCATCTTGTTGCTGTGACAGCATGGCCTCCACCGCCGAGATGTTCCTACTTGTTGCTGTGACGGCATGGCCTCCACCGCCGAGATGTCCCATCTTGTTGCTGTGACAGCATGGCCTCCACCGCCGAGATGTTCCTACTTGTTGCTGTGACGGCATGGCCTCCACCGCCGAGATGTCCCTATTTGTTGCTGCAACAGCATGACCTCCACCGCCGAGATGTTCCAACTTGTTGCTGTGACAGCATGACCTCCACCGCCGAGATGTTCCTACTTGTTGCTGTGACAGCATGGCCTCCACCACCCAGATGTTCCTATTTGGTGCTGTGACAGCATGGTCTCGCCCAGTGACCTCCCCCTTCCCTTGGTGACCCAGACACGCGTGATGTTGTACAGCCTCAACAACTGCTCAATAGTTCGATAGTCACTCGAAGAGAACCCGTTCACACCTCGAGCTTTGACATCCAGGATCTGTGATCTTTGTGCTCGTACTTCATGTTTTCAGCACCGTTACATGATTCAATAAAGTCAGCACAACGCCAAGCCGCCGCTTTGTGTCACATAAAATCTCAGGTACCTTATGAATGCAGGTGAGCATAAACTAACAGCAGGTGATTCAGTACAACTTCATCTTCAGCTACATGGACACTGCTCTATTGCTGCCACATGGACACTGCTCTATTGCTGCCACATGGACACTGCTCTATTGCTGCTACATGGACACTACTATGTTGCTGCTACATGGACACTACTCTATTGCTGCTACATGGACACTACTCTATTGCTGCTACATGGACACTACTCTATTGCTGCTACATGGACACTACTCTATTGCTGGTACATGGACACTACACTATTGCTGCTAAATGGACACTGCTCTATTACTGAAAACTGGACACTGCTCTATCGCTGCTACATGGACACTGCTCTATTGCTGCTTCATGGACACTGCTCTATTGCTACTACATGGACACTGCTCTATTGCTGCTTCAAGGACACTGCTCTATTGCTTATAACTGGACACTGCTCTATTGCTGCTACATGGACACTGCTTTATTGCTGCTTCAATGACACTGTTCTATTGTTTATAACTGGACACTGCTCTATTGCTGCTACATGGACACTGCTCTATTGCTGCTTCAAGGGCACTGCTCTATTGCTTACAACTGGACACTGCTCTATTGCTGCTACATGGACACTGCTCTATTGCTGCTTCAATGACACTGCTCTATTGCTTATAACTGGACACTGCTCTATTGCTGCTACACGGACACTGCTCTATTGCTGAAAACTGAACACTGCTCTATTGCTGAAAACTGGACACTGCTCTATTGCTGCTACATGGACACTGCTCTATTGCTGATAATTGGACACTGCTCTATTGCTGCTTCATGGACACTGCTCTATTGCTTATAAATGGACACTGCTCTATCGCTGCTACATGGACACTGTTCTATTGCTGAAAACTGGACACTGCTCTATTGCTGCTACATGGACACTGCTCTATTGCTTATAGATGGACACTGATCTATCGCTGCTACATGGACACTGCTCTATTGCTGCTTCATGGACACTGCTCTATTGCTGAAAACTGGACATTGCTCTATTGCTGATAGCTGGACACTGCTCTGTTGCTGCTACATGGACACTGCACTATTGTGCTACATGGACACTGCTCTATTGCTGTTAACTGGACACTGCTCTATTGCTGCTTCATGGACACTGCTCTATTGCTGATAACTGGACACTGCTCTATTGCTGTTACATGGACACTGCTCTATTGCTGCTACATGGACACTGCTCTATTGCTACCTCATGGACACTGCTCTATTGCTGATAACTGGACACTGCTCTATTGCTGAAAACTGGACACTGCTCTATTGCTGATAACTGGACACTGCTCTATTGCTGCTACATGGACACTGCTCTAATGCTGATAACTGGACACTGCTCTATTGCTGCTTCATGGACACAGCTCTATTGCTGATAACTGGACACTGCTCTATTGCTGCTTCATGGACACTGCTCTATTGCTGATAACTGTACACTGCTCTATTGCTGCTACACGGACACTGCTCTATTGTTGATAACTGGACTCAACAAAAATCTTCACCTTCTTCGGGGTCATCTCAATTATCTCTTTTTTTACTTCTTTTTATTTTATCTCCGCTAAGCGTTCGTTTGTGTTGTGTATTAAGTGTGTCTGTGTGTGTTCTACGCATAATGATTTTGTCCCGCCATAGCAACAGTCGTGACAGAGAGTCTCGTTGTGACAGAGAGTCCCATCGTGACAGAGAGTCCCACCGTGACAGAGAGTCCCACCGTGACAGAGAGTCCCACCGTGACAGAGAGTCTCGTTGTGACAGAGTCCCACCGTGACAGAGAGTCCCACCGTGACAGAGAGTCCCACCGTGACAGAGAGTCCCACCGTGACAGAGAGTCCCACCGTGACAGAGAGTCTCGTTGTGACAGAGAGTCTCGTTGTGACAGAGAGTCCCACCGTGACAGAGAGTCCCACCGTGACAGAGAGTCCCACCGTGACAGAGAGTCCCACCGTGACAGAGAGTCCCACCGTGACAGAGAGTCCCACCGTGACAGAGAGTCTCACCGTGACAGAGAGTCCCACCGTGACAGAGAGTCCCACCGTGACAGAGAGTCTCGTTGTGACAGAGAGTCCCACCGTGACAGAGAGTCTCGTTGTGACAGAGAGTCCCACCGTGACAGAGAGTCTCGTTGTGACAGAGAGTCCCATATAAAAACTTGTTGAAGATAAATCTCTAGAAATGTACAAATTATGTAAAGAGAAAAGCTGTTTGGGTGGAGGTCGCCTTGTCTGAGAATTTGCATGACAGGAAGGCACGAGTCAAGTTTACTGCTTCCGTGATATTAAGTTTCTTTATATGGAGGATGGTGCGAGGGTTTGTGTGAGGAGAGTTGTATGTGTGGGTGATTGTACGGGCTTCTGAGTTGTGTTTGTGTGTGTCTGTGTGTGTGTCTCTGTGTGTGTGTCTCTGTGTGTGTCTGTGTGTCTATGTGTGTACGTATGTGTCTGTGCCTGTGTGTGTCTGTCTGTGTGTGTGTCAGTGTGTGTGTGTGTGTCTGTGAGTGTGTCTGTGTGTGTATCTGTGTATCTATGTGTGTATGTGCGTGTCTGTGAGTGTGTCTGTGTGTGTGTCTGTGTGTCTATGTGTGTATGTATGTGTCTATGAGTGTGTATGTGTGTGTATCTGTGTGTGTGTCTGTGTGTGTGTCTGTGTGTGTATGTGTGTATGTGTATGTGTGTGTGTGTGTGTCTCTGTGTGTGTCTCTGTGTGTGTCTGTGTATGTGTGTATGTGTGTGTCTGTGTGTGTCTGTGTGTGTGTCTGTGTGTGTCTGTGTGTGTGTGTCTGTGTGTGTATGTGTTTGTATGTGTGTGTATATGTGTGTGTGTCTGTGTGTGTCTGTGTGTGTGTCTGTGTGTGTGTCTGTGTGTGTGTCTGTGTGTGTATGTCTGTGTGTGTGTATCTATGTGTGTCTGTGTATCTATGTGCGTCTGTGTGTGTGTGTGTGTCTGTGTGTGTGTGTCTGTGTGTGTGTCTGTGTGTATGCGTATGTATGTGTGCGTGTCTGTGTGTGTGTGTCTGTGTCACTGTGTGTATGTGTGTGTGTATGTGTATGTGTATGTGTATGTGTGTGTATGTGTGTGTATATGAGTGTCTGTGTGTGTGTCTGTGGTGTGTCTTTGTGTGTGTGTCTGTGTGTGTGTGTCATTGTGTATGTGTATGTGTGTGTATATGTGTATATGTGTGTATCTGTGTATGTGTCTGTGTGTGTTGTCTGTGTGTGTTGTCTGTGTATGTGTCTGTGTGTGTGTGTCTGTGTGTGTGTCTGTGTATATGTCTGTGTGTGTGTGTGTCTGTGTATGTGTCTGTGTGTGTCTGTGTGTGTGTCTGTGTGTGTGTCTGTGTGTGTGTGTGTCTGTGTGTGTCTGTGTGTGTGTGTGTCTGTGTATGTGTCTGTGTCTGTGTGTGTCTGTGTATGTGTCTGTGTGTGTGTATGTGTCTGTGTATGTGTGTGTCTTTGTGTGCGTGAAATGTTTGAAGGTTTCTTGTTTGTTTAAAGTCATCACGTGACCAGTGTGCCGCCATCTTTGATATCAACACGTGACATCGTCTCTGCCGGCCTCACAAAACTTTGATGTTTTTTTTCATAATTTTTATATCTCAGGTTTTTCAGCTAAACCGTCCCCCCACCCCACCCCTTTTAGTTCCTCACTGTTGTTACCTTCCTTTGTCAGTCTGGGTGTTTCATTTTGTTGGATCTTCTTAGCACAATCATCCCAGACATGTCACAATCATCCCAGACTTGTCACAATCATCCCAGACTTGTCACAATCATCCCAGACATGTCACAATCATCCCAGACATGTCACAATCATCCCAGACATGTCACAATCATCCCAGACTTGTCACAATCATCCCAGACTTGTCACAATCATCCCAGACATGTCACAATCATCCCAGACTTGTCACAATCATCCCAGACATGTCACAATCATCCCAGACATGTCACAATCATCCCAGACATGTCACAATCATCCCAGACATGTCACAATCATCCCAGACATGTCACAATCATCCCAGACATGTCACAATCATCCCAGACATGTCACAATCATCCCAGACATGTCACAATCAATCCGTCACCTTAAACTGTGCCTTCCTTATCTCCATCGCTTCTGTCAGTCTCAAAGTTCAACAGTCAAAGTTTCATTGGAGAAATATAAACAGAGACAGTGACAGAGACAGAGACAGTGACAGAGATAGTGACAGAGACAGTGACAGTGACAGAGACAGAGACAGTGACAGAGACAGTGACAGAGACAGAGACAGTGACAGAGATAGAGACAGTGACAGTGACAGTGACAGAGACAGAGACAGTGACAGTGACAGAGACAGTGACAGAGACAGTGACAGTGACAGAGACAGAGACAGTGACAGAGACAGTGACAGAGACAGAGACAGTGACAGAGACAGTGACAGAGACAGAGACAGTGACAGTGACAGTGACAGTGACAGAGACAGTGACAGTGACAGAGACAGACAGAGACAGAGACAGTGACAGAGACAGAGACAGAGACAGTGACAGAGACAGAGACAGAGACAGAGACAGAGACAGTTACAGAGACAGAGACAGTGACAGTGACAGTGACAGAGACAGAGACAGTGACAGTGACAGAGACAGAGACAGAGACAGTGACAGAGACAGAGACAGTGACAGTGACAGTGACAGTGACAGAGACAGAGACAGAGACAGAGACAGTAACAGAGACAGAGGAGTAAAAAAACAACCAGAATAGCACACAAATAGACAGAAACATCGGTCATCACTCAACTTGTGCATGTAGACATGTTTGAGGAATCAAAGTAGACCATCAGTTCTCTACCCTCACAAAGTAGACCATCAGTTCTCTACCCTCACAAAGTAGACCATCAGTTCTCTACCCTCACAAAGTAGACCATCAGTTCTCTACCCTCACAAAGTAGACCATCAGTTCTCTACCCTCACAAAGTAGACCATCAGTTCTCTACCCTCACAAAGTAGACCATCAGTTCTCTACCCTCACATTAGAGGACAATCAGTTCTCTACCCTCACAAAGTAGACCATCAGTTCTCTACCCTCACATTAGAGGACAATCAGTTCTCTACCCTCACAAAGTAGACCATCAGTTCTCTACCCTCACAAAGTAGACCATCAGTTCTTTACCGTCACAAAGTAAACCATCAGTTCTCTACCCTCACAAAGTAGACCATCAGTTCTCTACCCTCACATTAGAGGACCATCAGTTCTGTACTCCCACATTAGAGGACCATCAGATCTGTACCCCCACATTAGAGGACAATCAGTTCTCTACCCTCACAAAGTAGACCATCAGTTCTCTACCCTCACAAAGTAGACCATCAGTTCTCTACCCTCACAAAGTAGACCATCAGTTCTCTACCCTCACATTAGAGGACCATCAGTTCTGTACTCCCACATTAGAGGACCATCAGATCTGTACCCCCACATTAGAGGACAATCAGTTCTCTACCGTCACAAAGTAGACCATCAGTTCTCTACCCTCACAAAGTAGACCATCAGTTCTCTACCCTCACAAAGTAGACCATCAGTTCTCTACCCTCACAAAGTAGACCATCAGTTCTCTACCCTCACATTAGAGGACCATCAGTTCTGTACCCCCACATTCGAGGACCATCAATTCTGTACCCCCAAATTAGAGGACCAACAGTTCTGTACCCCCACATTAGAGGACCATCAGATCTGTACCCCTACATTAGAGGACCATCATTTCTGTACCCCCACATTAGAGGACCATCCGTTCTGTACCCCCACATTAGAGGACCATCCGTTCTCTACCCCCACATTAGAGGACCATCCGTTCTCTACCCCCACATTAGAGGACCATCCGTTCTGTACCCTCACATTAGAGGACCATCAGTTCTGTACCCCCACATTAGAGGACCATCAGTTCTGTACCTCCACATTAGAGGACCATCAGTTCTGTACCCCCCACATTAGAGGACCATCATTTCTGTACCCCCACATTAGAGGACCATCAATTCTGTACCCCCACATTCGAGGACCATCAATTCTGTACCCCCACATTAGAGGACCATCAGTTCTGTACCCTCACATTCGAGGACCATCAATTCTGTACCCTCACATTAGAGGACCATCAGTTCTGTACTCCCACATTAGAGGACCATCAGTTCTGTACCCTCACATTCGAGGACCATCAATTCTGTACCCTCACATTAGAGGACCATCAGGTCTGTACCCCCACATTCGAGGACCATCAATTCTGTACCCTCACATTAGAGGACCATCAGTTCTGTACTCCCACATTAGAGGACCATCAGTTCTGTACTCCCACATTAGAGGACCATCAGTTCTGTACCCTCACATTAGAGGACCATCAGTTGTGTGCTCCCACATTAGAGGACCATCAGTTCTGTACCCCCACATTAGAGGACCATCAGTTATGTACTCCCATATTAGAGGACCATCAGTTCTGTACCCCCACATTAGAGGACCATCAGTTCTGTACCCCCACATTAGAGGACCATCAGTTCTGTACTCCCACATTAGAGGACCATCAGTTCTGTACCGCCACATTAGAGGACCATCAGTTCTGTACTCCCACATTAGAGGACCATCAGTTCTGTACTCCCACATTAGACGACCATCAGTTCTGTACCCCCACATTAGAGGACCATCAATTCTGTACCCCCACATTAGAGGACCATCAATTCTGTACTCCCACATTAGAGGACCATCAGTTCTGTACTCCCACATTAGAGGACCATCAGTTCTGTACCCCCATATTAGAGGACCATCAATTCTGTACCCCCACATTAGAGGACCATCAATTCTGTACTCCCACATTAGAGGACCATCAATTCTGTGCCCCCACATTAGAGGACCATCAATTCTGTGCCCCCACATTAGAGGACCATCAGTTCTGTACCTTCACATTAGAGGACCATCAATTCTGTGCCCCCACATTAGAGGACCATCAGTTCTGTGCCCCCACATTAGAGGACCATCAATTCTGTGCCCCCACATTAGAGGACCATCCGTTCTGTACCTTCACATTAGAGGACCATCAATTCTGTGCCCCCACATTAGAGGACCATCAGTTCTGTGCCCCCACATTAGAGGACCATCAATTCTGTGCCCCCACATTAGAGGACCATCAGTTCTGTACCCCCACATTAGAGGACCATCAGTTCTGTGCCCCCACATTAGAGGACCATCAATTCTGTGCCCCCACATTAGAGGACCATCAGTTCTGTACCCCCACATTAGAGGACCATCAGTTCTGTACCTTCACATTAGAGGACCATCAATTCTGTGCCCCCACATTAGAGGACCATCAGTTCTGTGCCCCCACATTAGAGGACCATCAATTCTGTGCCCCCACATTAGAGGACCATCAGTTCTGTACCGCCACATTAGAGGACCATCAGTTCTGTGCCCCCACATTAGAGGACCATCCGTATAATCAGGAGTAGATTAAACCGATGTTTCAGCCACAAGATAAGCATCATCTCGGCGGTACAACCAACGTCACCTCCTGCATGTGCCTCCCCAACTCCATGTGCCCCCAGATATGACGCAAACAAGGGAGATAAACCCAACATAATTATTAAGTTATCTATTTCCGCTGGTGCCAGGTCAAGGGGACTTTGGAAGAAATAAAGACTGCGTCACGTGAGGAAGACAAGATGGCTGAACTCATTAATTATCCAAACTTGCGGCCGCCATGAACTAGCCAGTTATTTCCCTTATTTGTTATGAGTTATATCCCTTTCTTGTCTTTCTGTCTTCCACCGATCCGTTCATCTCTCCCTATGTTTACGCTGCTCAATGTTTTTATGGCACTTCCTTCTTCTGTCTTCCCACCATTAACCTGAATCAAGGCTTCCTCCACCGGAAGTGCCGCCCAATTATCTCTTTTCTTCTCTTCTCTACTCTTATGAAGCTTCTTTTGTACTGTTTTTCTTGTGATATTATCATCCCTGTCTTTTATCTGCTGCTTGTGGACACAATATCAACTCAGATTTATGCCCTGGCCAGCACGTTCTTTATGAGCGTGCAAGCGGGAGAGAGAAAAGTAGAAGAAAAAGAAGGAACAGGATCGAGAAGTGCTACATGTTGACAGCTCTTGTGTAGCCATTGTTCTCTGCCCGGCTTGTCGATCATCAACTTTTGTTTTCTGCTCACATCCCGCTCCATGCACAGTTCACCTCTCAGCTAAATATCCAACATATTATGTGTCCTTCCACCGTTCCTCTAGTCCGTCCACCGTTCCTCTCGTCCGTGCACCGTTCCTCTCGTCCGACCACCGTTCCTCTCGTCCGTCTACCTATTCGTCCGTCCATCGTCTTCTCGTCCGTCCACCGTTCCTCTAGTCCGTCCACCGTTCCTCTCGTCCGTGCACCGTTCCTCTCGTCCGTGCACCGTTCCTCTCGTCCGTGCACCGTTCCTCTCGTCCGTCCACCGTTCCTCTCGTCCGTCCACCGTTCCTCTCGTCTGTGCACCGTTCCTCTCGTCCGTGCACCGTTCCTCTCGTCCGTGCACCGTTCCTCTCGTCCGTCCACCGTTCCTCTTGTCCGTCCACCGTTCCTCTCGTTCGTCCACCGTTCCTCTCGTCCGTCCATCGTCTCCTCATCCGCCCTCCTCCTTATCCGCCCTCCTCCTCGTCCGACCACCTCCTTGTCCGCCCTCTCCCTCGTCCGTCCACCACCTCGTCCGCCCTCTCCCTCGTCCGTCCACCACCTCATCCGCCCTCCTCCTCGTCCGTCCACCTCCTTGTCCGCCCTCTTCCTCGTCCGTCCTCCTCCTCATCCACCCATCTCCTCGTCCGCCCTCCTCCTCGTCCGTCCTCCTCCTCATCCACACATCTCCTCGTCCGCCCTCCTCCTCGTCCGCCCTCCTCCTTATCCGCCCTCCTCCTCGTCCGTCCACCTCCTTGTCCGCCCTCTCCCGCGTCCGTCCACCACCTCGTCCGCCCTCTCCCTAATCCGTCCACCTCCTTGTCTGCCCTCTCCCTCGTCCGTCCAGCACCTCGTCCGCCCTCTTCCTCGTCCGTCCTCCTCCGCACCCACCCATCTCCTCGTCCGCCCTCATCCTCGTCCGCCCTCCACCTTATCCACCCATCTCCTCGTCCGCCCTCATCCTCGTCCGCCCTCCTCCTCATCCACCCATCTCCTCGTCCGCCGTCATCCTCGTCCGCCCTCCTCCTCATCCACCCATTTCCTCCTCCACCCTCATCCTCGTCCGCCCATCTCCTCGTCCGCCCTCATCCTCGTCCGCCCTCATCCTCGTCCGCCCTCCTCCTCATCCACCCAACTCCTTATCCACCTTCCTCCTCATCCGCCCATCTCCTCGTCCGTCCTCATCCTCGTCCACCCTCCTCCTCATCCACCCATCTCCTTATCCGCCTTCCTCCTCATCCACTTATCTCCTCATCCACCCATCTCCTTATCCGCCTTCCTCCTCATCCACCCATCTCCTCATCCACCCATCTCCTTATCCGCCTTCCTCCTCATCCAACCATCTCCTCATCCACCCATCTCCTTATCCGCCTTCCTCCTCATCCACACATCTCCTCATCCACCCATCTCCTCATCCACCCATCTCCTCGTCCGCCCTCTCCTCGTCCGCCCTCCTCCTCATCCACCCATCTCCTCATCCACCCATCTCCTTATCCGCCTTCCTCCTCATCCACCCATCTCCTCGTCCGCCCTCATCCTCGTCCGCCCTCCTCCTCATCCACCCATCTCCTTATCCGTCTTCCTCCTCATCCACCCATCTCCTCATCCACCCATCTCCTCGTCCGCCCTCATCCTCGTCCGCCCTCCTCCTCATCCACCCATCTCCTCATCCACCCATCTCCTTATCCGCCTTCCTCCTCATCCACCCATCTCCTCGTCCGCCCTCATCCTCGTCCGCCCTCCTCCTCATCCACCCATCTCCTCGTCCGCCGTCATCCTCGTCCGCCCTCCTCCTCATCCAACCATTTCCTCGTTCGCCCTCATCCTCGTCCGCCCTCCTCCTCATTCACCCATCTCCTCGTCCGTCCTCATCCTTGTCCACCCTCCTCCTCATCCACCCATCTCTTCGTCCGCCCTCCTCCTCCTCATCCACCCATCTCCTCGTCCGTCCTCATCCTCGTCCGCCCTCCTCCTCATCCATCCATACACTATTCTCCTCGCCACTCTCCTTTACATCATCAGATTTACACGAGAAACCCCGAGCACGCTCTGCCTGACGTATGCCACTGCCGGGTAGTGTTTTCATGAACTCCTCCTTTATTGAGACTTACCACGCTTATTTACAGTTCCCACATTCCTCAGATGCAGCATCGACACTCACAGCTCCATGGCAACTGGGAACACTGTAATTACTGACCGGTATACATGTTTACTGAGCTATTCTAAAGGGTTCTTGAAATGTTGTCAGTACAACATTATAAATGTAACATTCCATGAGAGAGTGATGTCCGATCCACATCTGTGATGTCCGATCCACATCTGTGATGTCCGATCCACATCTGTGATGTCCGATCCACATCTGCTAATTGTCTGCTAGTGGCTTGTGACGTGTTTGTCTTGCGTTTGCCAGCTTTCACCTCTGACGAAGTCCTTACAGACCTAAAACCTGTTTTTCGCCGGCAGCCGTGTCCCTCGCCGCACAGGCAGATAGCTCCGTCTTCACAGGTACATATATCTTTTCCGTCGATGAGTAATTGACGTTTCCAGCCTGACCTTGCTGCTGAGACTAGGGTCTCAGTCCCGATGTGGTGGGGTGGGCAAGCTCTCTCAGTCCCGATGTGGTGGGGTGGGCAAGCTCTCTCAGCCCAGATGTGGTGGGGTGGGCAAGCTCTCTCAGCCCAGATGTGGTGGGGTGGGCAAGCTCTCTCAGCCCAGATGTGGTGGGGTGGGCAAGCTCTCTTAGTCCAGATGTGGTGGGGTGGGCAAGCTCTCTCAGCCCAGATGTGGTGGGGTGGGCAAGCTCTCTCAGCCCAGATGTGGTGGGGTGGGCAAGCTCTCTCAGCCCAGATGTGGTGTGGTGGGCACTGTCACCTGTTCAGGTCCTGATATTGACGTCATCATCTGTAGGCTCAGGCTGACGTCATGTTTAGCTTTGTTGTTGGGAAGTAGAGGCCACAGATAAGTATACAGAGAGGTATTGAGCGATATAAGGAGGGAGGGTAATGGAAGGACGAGATAGAGGGAGGGTAATGGAAGGAAGAGATAGAGGGAGGGTAATGGAAGGAAGAGATAGAGGGAGGGTAATGGAAGGACGAGATAGAGGGAGGGTAATGGAAGGACGAGATAGAGGGAGGGTAATGGAAGGACGAGATAGAGGGAGGGTAATGGAAGGAAGAGATAGAGGGAGGGTAATGGAAGGACGACATAGAGGGAGGGTAATGGAAGGACGAGATAGAGGGAGGGTAATGGAAGGACGAGATAGAGGGAGGGTAATGGAAGGACGAGATAGAGGGAGGGTAATTGAAGGAAGAGATAGAGGGAGGGTAATTGAAGGAAGAGATAGAGGGAGGGTAATTGAAGGAAGAGATAGAGGGAGGGTAATGGAAGGATGGGAAGGAGGAAGGATGATGGAAGGAAGAAAGAGAAAGAGGGTAATGGAAGGACGATATAGAGGGAGGGTAATGGAAGGACGAGATAGAGGGAGGGTAATGGAAGGATAGGAAGGAGGAAGGATGATGGAAGGAAGAAAGAGAGGGAGGGTAATGGAAGGACGAGATAGAGGGAGGGTAATGGAAGGATGGGAAGGAGGAAGGATGATGGAAGGAAGAAAGAGAGGGAGGGTAATGGAAGGATGGGATGGAGGGAGGATAATGGCAGGATGGGATGGAGGGAGGATAATGGAAGGAAGAGAGAGAGGGAGGGTAATGGAAGGATGGGATGGAGGGACGATAATGGAAGGAAGAGATAGATGGAGGATAATGGAAGGATGGGATGGAGGGAGGATAATGGAAGGATGGGATGGAGGGAGGATAATGGAAGGATGGGATGGGGGGAGGATAATGGAAGGATGGGATGGAGGGAGGATAATGGAAGGAAGAGAGAGAGGGAGGGTAATGGAAGGAAGAGATAGAGGGAGGGTAAATTGAAGGAAGAGATAGAGGGAGGATAATGGAAGGAAGAGAGCGAGGGAGGATAATGGAAGGAAGAGATAGAGGGAGGGTAATGCAAGGAAGAGAGAGAGGGAGGATAATGGAAGGAAGAGATAGAGGAGGGTAAATTGAAGGAAGAGATAGAGGGAGGATAATGGAAGGAAGAGATAGAGGGAGGGTAAATTGAAGGAAGAGATAGAGGGAGGATAATGGAAGGAAGAGATAGAGGGAGGGTAAATTGAAGGAAGAGATAGAGGGAGGATAATGGAAGGAAGAGAGAGAGGGAGGGTAATGGAAGGAAGAGAGAGAGGGAGGGTAATGGAAGGAAGAGATAGAGGGAGGATAATGGAAGGAAGAGAGAGAGGGAGGATAATGGAAGTAAGAGATAGAGGGAGGGTAAATTGAAGGAAAAGATAGAGGGAGGATAATGGAAGGAAGAGATAGAGGGAGGGTAAATTGAAGGAAGAGATAGAGGGAGGATAATGGAAGGAAGAGAGAGAGGGAGGATAATGGAAGGAAGAGATAGAGGGAGAGTAAATTGAAGGAAGAGATAGAGGGAGGATAATGGAAGGAAGAGAGAGAGGGAGGGTAATGGAAGGAAGAGATAGAGGGAGGATAATGGAAGGAAGAGAGAGAGGGAGGATAATGGAAGGAAGAGATAGAGGGAGGGTAAATTGAAGGAAGAGATAGAGGGAGGATAATGGAAGGAAGAGATAGAGGGAGGATAATGGAAGGAAGAGATAGAGGGAGGGTAAATTGAAGGAAGAGATAGAGGGAGGATAATGGAAGGAAGAGAGAGAGGGAGGGTAATGGAAGGAAGAGAGAGAGGGAGGGTAATGGAAGGAAGAGATAGAGGGAGGATAATGGAAGGAAGAGAGAGAGGGAGGATAATGGAAGGAAGAGATAGAGGGAGGGTAATGGAAGGAAGAGATAGAGGGAGGATAATGGAAGGAAGAGAGAGAGGGAGGATAATGGAAGGAAGAGATAGAGGGAGGGTAACGGAAGGAAGAGAGAGAGGGAGGATAATGGAAGGAAGAGATAGAGGGAGGGTAATGGAAGGAAGAGAGAGAGGGAGGATAATGGAAGGAAGAGATAGAGGGAGGGTAAATTGAAGGAAGAGATAGAGGGAGGGTAATGGAAGAAAGAGATAGAGGGAGGATAATGGAAGGAAGAGAGAGAGGGAGGATAATGGAAGGAAGAGAGAGAGGGAGGATAATGGAAGTAAGAGATAGAGGGAGGGTAAATTGAAGGAAGAGATAGAGGGAGGATAATGGAAGGAAGAGAGAGAGGGAGGATAATGGAAGGAAGAGATAGAGGGAGGGTAAATTGAAGGAAGAGATAGAGGGGGGATAATGGAAGGAAGAGAGAGAGGGAGGGTAATGGAAGGAAGAGAGAGAGGGAGGGTAATGGAAGGAAGAGATAGAGGGAGGATAATGGAAGGAAGAGAGAGAGAGGGAGGATAATGGAAGGAAGAGATAGAGGGAGGGTAATGGAAGGAAGAGATAGAGGGAGGATAATGGAAGGAAGAGAGAGAGGGAGGATAATGGAAGGAAGAGATAGAGGGAGGATAATGGAAGGAAGAGATAGAGGGAGGGTAATGGAAGGAAGAGAGAGAGGGAGGATAATGGAAGGAAGAGAGAGAGGGAGGATAATGGAAGGAAGAGATAGAGGGAGGGTAATGGAAGGAAGAGAGAGAGGGAGGATAATGGAAGGAAGAGATAGAGGGAGGGTAATGGAAGGAAGAGATAGAGGGAGGGTAAATTGAAGGAAGAGATAGAGGGAGGGTAATGGAAGGAAGAGATAGAGGGAGGATAATGGAAGGAAGAGAGAGAGGGATGATAATGGAAGGAAGAGATAGAGGGAGGATAATGGAAGGATGGGAAGGAGGAAGGATGATGGAAGGAAGAGATAGATGGAGGATAATGGAAGGATGGGATGGAGGGAGGATAATGGAAGGATGGGATGGAGGGAGGATAATGGAAGGAAGAGAGAGAGGGAGGATAATAGAAGGATGGGAAGGAGGGAGGATAATTGAAGGAAGAGAGAGAGGAAGGATAATTTAAGGAAGAGAGAGAGGGAGGATAATGGAAGGAAGAGAGAGAGGGAGGATAATGGAAGGATGGGAAGGAGGAAGGATAATGGAAGGAAGAGAGAGAGGGAGGATAATTGAAGGATGGGATGGAGGGAGGATAATGGAAGAAAGAGATAGATGGAGGATAATGGAAGGATGGGATGGAGGGAGGATAATGGAAGGAAGAGAGAGAGGGAGGATAATAGAAGGATGGGAAGGAGGGAGGATAATGGAAGGAAGAGAGAGAGGAAGGATAATTTAAGGAAGAGAGAGAGGGAGGATAATGGAAGGAAGAGAGAGAGGGAGGATAATTGAAGGATGGGAAGGAGGAAGGATAATTGAAGGAAGAGATAGAGGGAGGATAATGGAAGGAAGAGATAGAGGGAGGATAATTGAAGGATGGGAAGGAGGAAGGATAATGGAAGGGAGAGAGAGAGAGGATAATGGAAGGAAGAGATAGAGGGAGGATAATGGAAGGAAGAGATAGAAGGAGGATAATGGAAGGAAGAGATAGAGGGAGGATAATGGAAGGAAGAGATTGAGGGAGGATAATGGAAGGAAGAGATGGAGGTAGGATAATGGAAGGAAGAGATAGAGGGAGGATAATGGAAGGAAGAGATAGAGAGATGATAATGGAAGGAAGAGACAGAGGGAGGATAATTGAAGGATGGGAAGGAGGGAGGATAATGGAAGGAAGAGATAGAGGGAGGATAATGGAAGGAAGAGATAGAGGAAGATAATGGATGGAAGAGAGAGAGAGGGAGAATAATGGAAGGAAGAGATAGATGGAAGATAATGGATGGAAGAGAAAGAGAGGGAGGATAATGGAAGGAAGAGATAGAGGGAAGATAATGGATGGAAGAGAGAGAGAGAGGGAGAATAATGGAAGGAAGAGATAGAGGGAGTATAATGGAAGGAAGAGATAGAGGGAAGATAATGGATGGAAGAGAGAGAGAGGGAGGATAATGGAAGGAAGAGAGAGAGAGGGAGGATAATGGAAGGAAGAGAGAGAGAGGGCGTGACGGAGGAGTAAAGGAAGGGAAAGCGAGAAAGGATAAATAAAGGAAGAAAGGGAGAGAAAGAGGGAGCGAGGGAGGAAGGGATGGATTGAGGAAGGAAGGGAGAAGGGAGCGATGTAATGAGGAAGGGAGGGAGGGAGTTTGAAGAAATGTGCGACCATTACCCAAATGGGCAACAACACAATCTGCTTATAAACATAATGAAATGTAATCGCTCCGTGGTTTTGTTTCTGATCTTTTCCTCTTGAACCATTTGAACTTTGATAAACTCTATCCAGGACATATTCTCCACAGCCACACCCCTTACCTGCCCACCCACTTACACACACACACACACACACACACACACACAGTCTGTGTTATCCATAGCCTGGGCTCATGTGTGTCTATAGCCACGGGTAGCTCCCGAACAAACACACACCCACTCACACAGACCGCCTAAAGAAACTAGGCTAACTCTGATATAGTCAGCCAGATAAGATCACCACTCCTGGCTCTAACATCAGGCTCATGCCCTCCCTTGATATATCAATTTTTCTGTACGCTAGCCAAACATGGACACTTACAGCAAAGCTACAGAAGAAAATACAAGCTATGGAGATGAAATTTTATTGTAAGGTTTTGGACATCTCTTACTTAGATCGTATCACAAATGTTATTGTAAGGTTTTGGACATCTCTTACTTAGATCGTATCACAAATGTTATCGTAAAGTTTTGGACATCTCTTACTTAGATCGTATCACAAATGTTATCGTAAAGTTTTGGACATCTCTTACTTAGATCGTATCACAAATGTTATCGTAAGGTTTTAGACATCTCTTACTTAGATCGTATCATAAATGTTATCGTAAGGTTTTAGACATCTCTTACTTAGATCGTATCACAAATGTTATCGTAAAGTTTTGGGCATCTCTTACTTAGATCGTATCACAAATGTTATCGTAAGGTTTTAGACATCTCTTACTTAGATCGTAAGGTTTTAGACATCTCTTACTTAGATCGTATCACAAATGTTATTGTAAGGTGTTGGACATCTCTTACCACAAATGTTATCGTAAGGTTTTAGACATCTCTTACTTAGATCGTATCACAAATGTTATTGTAAGGTGTTGGACATCTCTTACCACAAATGTTATCGTGTAGTGTTGGACATCTCTTACCACAAATGTTATCGTGTAGTGTTGGACATCTCTTACCACAAATGTTAGTAGTAGGAGCCGTGGTTTATGCTCCTGGTTTTTTAGTTGACCAAAGAATAGGGTATACCCTACGAAGTCCAGTACCCTATGAGTACAGGAGTTATATAGAGACTGCGCCAAGCTGCGCCAAGCTGCGCCAAGCTGCACCAAGCTGCGGCAAGCCAGAGTGATGTCATGATATATATATGTATATATGAATAGGGGTTGTATAGTGCATGAAGGGGTGAGTCATGTATTGGACATCAGTTTTTCCCGCCAAAGTGACTTCCAATAGGAGCTAGTGTGTGTGTTGTCCGGCTATAGACCACGCCCACTCCGGAAGTGAAACTACCATATTAGGGAGTAGTGATACGTTAGTTATTTCATAGTTATGGTGAGTATATATACATATAATAGTAATAAGTTAATAGTTATTATATCTACGTTGACGTAAATGGGCCCCGTATTTAAGATATGGACCATAAGTAGGTATATATACATACATATATTGGCAAATCTTGCTGGCGGTATTAACGAACAGTCATTTTCTCCTACCGTGGCAGCTCAATATCTCCCACCGTTGCCGCTCTCGCGTGAGTTTATTGATTATTGTCTCCAGCGAGCGCGAAACGCAACAAGTAGTTATGTAAAAAAAGGCGCGTACACGATTTAATATATGCATTCGACCAACGTCGGTCACTTAGTCAACCACAGTGTTAACACTGCTAGATAGGGTCCATATCTGTAAAGTATTAACAGATTCCGTGAACACTCTCAACGTTTCTATTTAGCGAGCTGAGCCTGGAGAATACTCGCCCGCATCTAGGACAATTGTATTAATTACCAGCCAGCGTTGTTCCTTTAGGCTACCTCTCCAAAAGAGAGAGGAAAAATATATATATAAACTAACTAGCTAGAATAACTCAAACCAATACGCTAATTGGGAAGAGCGCTATGGATATTAGTGAGCAGAGTATTTTACAAAAAACCGACCGCAAGGTTAGCATGTCTTATCTTATTCTCTCTTCATCGCTTATTTTTTTTTTTTTTTTTTTTTAGGCTATTTTTAAGATACTCTAACTTTTTAATATTTCAAATTACTTTAGGTGACTTTTGCCGAAGAGTTGGTGACAATCCATCATTTGGATGATCTTACAGAGGATAGACGCTCAACGTGGATGCAGGTTGCCTGTGACAGGCACAGATTTGCGAGAAGAATAGCAACAACGGCATTAGTTATAGAGCCTATTCTTCAACCGCCAACGTCAAAAGCAGGATAAATAGCGTCTCTTCCAAAACTCGAGAAGGAAACAAGCGCCATAATTAGAGATGTAATAAGTAAAACGAACAAAAACCGCAACTTCTAAAACTATCAAATGTGCGATAAACCTAATACCCAACAAGCCCATGCTGCAATTGACAAACTACCAGTCATACACAACGCGTTTTTTTAAAATAATTTTTTCACCTAGCGAAAAACCTACGATCCTCCCTTTACGATTCTGACGTGAACGCTAGACTCGCGATATAACAGTTTGCAACCGATGCCTCCAACTACACATCGTAGAAAAACTACAATATGGATATTCTCACATGGCGGAGTTCTATTAAAATATTTGCAAAACATATATATTAAAATATAAATTTAAAATGTTGGTTTTTATAAAGAAAAGAGCGTCTGTTTTTTTTTTGTGTGTGTTATTCATTATTCTTATCAGGTTAATAAACTTTGTGGGAATCCATAGTGACTCACCAACGTCCAAACCATTCCTCTGTCTAAACTAGCAAATACCGTTTCGTAATCTTTGTTCAATTGTTATACGTAGAGTAGTTATGTGATCAACACATGAGCTGTTCTTCCTAAAAAATACGTGTGCGTCTCTCAAATGTTTCTCTGTGACCTTTTTTTTAGTCTCTCCAAAATAAATCTACATAATTTTTTTATTCATCCTGGCACTGATAGCAGCATAATTCCCATATAATATGTACACCCCTGTAAACTTCCTTTCTAATGGTAGTTGATCATATAACCTTCTTCCGTCTCCCAAATGTTATCTAATAGAGTATGTAACATCATGGTAGAGGTGTTAATACTCCGAAGGAATTTCATCTGGCCCTATGGCTTTACCATTTTTTTAAATAACTTCTACTGGTAGTATATCTTGAGGATTATTTGAGCCGGGTCTGTTCCAAAAGTTCTTCAAAGTGCTATTTCCATCTCGCTAGGTGTTCCCTTATAGTACTAGGCAGATTTCCTGTCTTATCTCTAATAAAGGCAGCAATCTGTTTGCATTTTCCACACAATTTTCTGTGTACGGTTGTACAGTGCTTTATAATTCCTTTTATTTGCTGCTTCCTCTGCCTCTTTAGCTAGATCATCTATATATTTCCGCTGGCCACTTTTACTCTCTCCAGAACGATTCTGCGTAATATATTTCTTGACACTGATAACGGCTACCATGGAGCGTCATTCCGCTCTGTCTCTTGCTTTAATGGTGCACGTTGTCATAGGCTGACGTGTTCATCTTTTGATGTTACTCGTCCATGTTAGTCGTGGTCTGCCTCTCCCTCTTTTACTTTGTATTTTCCCCTCCAGGATTACTTTTAGTAGACTGTTGTGTCTTTTAACATGGCCCAACAATCGCATTTGTCTTGTTTGAATTGTGCTTAGTAGTTCTCTTTTCGTTGTTAGTTGTTTTAAGACTTCATCGTTGTTTTCTTTTCCATCCATCCAATTCTACCTATTCTTCTATATACCACATATCAAAGGCTTCAGTTGTCTGTTCAGTTTTCTTGCCTAACGTCCCTGTTTATGCACCATTTAGGAATGTTGAGAAGACAACATTTTGCTATTCTTAGTTTAGCACTGATCTTATTTGCTTTGATGTTAGTATATTTTTCATGGCATTAACGTTATTTTTCACCATTCATATTCTTTTGCTTATTTCAATGTTACATTTTCCATTACTGGTTATAGTATGTCCAAGGTAGTTGTAGCTCTGAACTATCTCCAAGTCTATTCCTTCAATTTTGATATCCACTTGCTGGTTTTGAATATTTTCTTTGTTTATTGTCATAGTTTTACTTTCTTTTGATATTCATATCTAATCCATATTTATTTATTTATTTTTTGCTTGTCATGTTTAATTCATTAAGTAATGTTGTAGATCTTTATGATTTTCTGGTACTAATACAGTATCATCAGCATATTTTAGGTTAATGATCATCTCTCCATTAATGTTTAGGTATGGCATTTATGTGATGTTTTAAAGATTTTCTCGATGTATATACTGCACAAGCATGTTTTACTCCTCTTTTTATAAAATAGGTATCGAGTTCTCTTTGTTATATTTTATTATCGCTGTTTGCCCGCAGTATAAATTATTTATCTCAGTCATCCTTCAAAACTGGGAACTATTGATATGGTGATACGAGGGATCAACAACAATATATTTTTCTGACACCGTAATCTCTGATAAACTCACAGACAGCGTTACGAGTGACGTCGATAATTTTTTTTGTTTGGAAAAGTTGAGATAGTTTAACATCTGTTGAACGTGTTCTTTTCAATATTGGATATTCAGATGAGACCAAAATCAAAGCAGAATCCATAATTACCGAGCTAGGCGAAACACTGGGATGTGCTGTTGGTGACGCATGCGAAAAAGATGATGGTGTTATTGTCGAAACACCATGATGGTTGAGTGAACATGTTGTTGACATGACAGATACGGTTGTCGTTATTGTTGCTGACAACAACCATTTTTTTTTTTTAATTTGGTGATGAGTATGTGAAGGATCGTGATGTCATTTGTATCCTAGATGTGTTGAAGCGAAGAGATTTCTATCTTGCAGATACACCTGCAAATGTTCGCCTTTTCCAGCAAAGATCCTACACAAGGGAGAAGGCTAATGGGTCTGTAATTCTTGGAGATCAATTTTATTTGTGACTTTTCCGAGTCAAGGAATGGTATGTTGAGATCTCCTCCCACACAGATGATGCTTGTCCTAAGTGTCAAATATTGTTAACGAGCCTGAAAAACCAGTCATCGAGGTGGTATTGTCGGCAGGTTTGAAGAAATCAATGTCGAACTCTGATATTGACAAATACATATCTCTCCCCAATTATCATTATAGATCTGTCTGACATCATATGGAAGAATATCTAAAGCGTCATCGTCAACTGTTAGTTTTCTTCTTTTCGCAGAACATCCAGTTTCCACTCGATGTGATAGCTCGTTTGTGTGACGCCGATGAAGAAGTAGAAGGAGTCTGTATGGGGAACGATGAATACTGCTGTAGTTCGTATGTAAATTGTCGCTACTATTAAACGACGAACTGTAAAGAGGCTGTATGGGTGAGTGGTAGCGATACAGGTAGTGATATTGCATTTTTGGTTTTCTAGATGTTTTTTCTTTAGATTGTTGAGGTGCATTTGCACACGAAATATCACCAATAGATTTGTTTTCACTAGCAGAAAATCACCATAGACTTTTTTCTCCCACAGATCCTCATTCTTATCTTATATCCGAACTTATCTTGGAACTAGTTTCCTGACGTATTTGTGACACAGGTGACTTCCTACCGCTGAGAGTTATTTTCACGATGCATCGTTTAAGAGCTGTTGAACTGGGCTCTTTTCGATATTGGATATTCAGATGAGTCCAGAATCAGGAAGAATCCATAATGACTGAGCTACTCGAAACACTGAGATGTGCTGTTGGTGACACATGTGAAAAAAGATGATGGCGTTGTTGTCGAAACATCATGATGGCTGAGTGAACATGTTGTTGACATGACAGATACTGTTGTCGTTAGTGATGCTGACAACACAGTTGTTTTTTTTCGGTGATGAGCATGTGAAATGTTGTATCTCCCCATCAACTGACAACATGGTAAAAACTTGTAGTCGGTGGCTCTGGTGTACGACTCGTTATGACAGAGGCTGACACACTCACAGAGTTTGTAGTGTCAACATAAGAACATACCCAGATTTGTCGACGCATCAGAGATTGTAGGATCAGCACAGTTGACATGCTCACGTGCCTCAACACACACTCGATTGTAATGTCTCTGCTCTACATGTATTATCGATGTTCTTGTAGTCGACACCGTCGCGGTGTGATCGTTCAAGATGTCATAGATGTCGACACACTAGGCTGTAATGTCGGTGATATATGTGATGGTATTGGTGTCGGGAGAATACAATTTGTAATGTCAACACCCCACATTCTCTCTTATTAACAACTAGTCGAGTCACCTTTCATGATAAGCGTGGTCGGTGACGCACACATTTCGATGTTGTTTTAATGGTATCGAGCAAAATTTAATATCAAAATATATCAAAAATGTTCAAACTTTTTTTTTGTTTTATGTTGATGTAGTTGTAGTCTTGCGCGCATCAGAATAACGAGATCGCCATCACTGAGACCGGTGTCGACACGCTCTCTGTTTTGTGTGAGATATGTCAACTGAACGTATGTTTTGTTTCTACCCTAGCTGTGTTCGAGTAAGTTGGTTTTTGTGTACCAGATCAACCTTTTATTCATCATCTTCCACGGCAACTTTCCTACATAAGGGAGCAGGCAGATGGGTCTGTAATTCTTGGAGATAATTTGTGTGTGTGTGTGACTTTTCTGAGTCAAGGTATGGTATGTAGAGATCTCCTCCCAAGCAGACGATACGTGTCCTAAGTGTCAAATATTGTTAACGATCATGAAAAAAAAACCAGTCATCGAGGTGGCATTGTCGACAGGCTTGAAGAAATCAATGTCGAAATTTGACATTGACAAATACCTGAACACTGTCCTTCACCCTCATTGTAATGTTTAAGTAAGATTTCCTGGAATGAAATTCGACATCTAGGTGAGCATCGCGTCAAACATATCCTAGGCTGTGATTGAGCTCGATGTTTTACATCCCCTTTGACTGGAGGATGATGAGCCTGTAAATCACGGAAGCCGTGTTGTCATCGAACGGTCTAGGTATGGTATGTAGAGATCTCCTTCCAGGTAGATAATACATGTCTTGAGTGTCAAATTCGGTTAACGATCCTGAAAAAAGACATGATGACGGAATCCTCGAGGTGTGAGCAATATTGTTATAAGACCATGATTACCATGTACCATACCAACGGACGTAGACAATCATCATACCCGACCATATTTGTCTGTCCACACGGCAACTTATCAGTTCAGTTGTTGAGTGTTTTCCATCTTCTCTCTTTATCGGACACGATCTTTCATTCTTTTTTTTATTTTGCCACTTGTAACCAAGTATTCGAACTTTACTTTTTTTCATGATGTGCCTGTAAAATATCGATTGTTACTTTCGACTGTTGATTAAGAGCTCTCTTTTTGTGTTGGACTGTTTTCAAATATTCAGGGAACGCTCAAATTCTTCTGAGAAAGGCCACATATGCGGTCTCTAAGCGGCTTTTCATTTGGTTGTCTGCTGACCAGCGATGTCACCACCACCTCATGTATACTTGACTCTGACAGGCGATTTGCGAAAAAAATAAGAGGGAAGCAAGTAGGTATGAACGCCGTATACAAACAAGACATGAGAATCTGTGGCAAAATCAATCTAGCCAGGGGTCTGATGGTGACATATATCGAATGATTTGACATGAACCCTCTACTTTTCAACATCTTTACTTTTAAAAGTAACAGGTGAATCGACTAAGGTATAGATAGCATACTACCCAAAACCGGCGCTTTTTATTCTGCTGCGAAGATAGAGATAGTGGACACGATGTACGTACACGATCAGTAGACTGAACTTACCCAATTGTTCAAAAGACTTGAGCAATTGAGTGAGAATCGAACACTGGTGAACCAGACAAAGACGACTTCAAATTTGTGTCTCTCCGATCAAAGAGATTGTGAACACACTTTCAAAACTTCCACAAGTTGATTCAGAAACTATCGCGATGACCCGCGAAACACGGGTGAGTCGAAAAAAAAAAAAACACGAGCCATATTACGACCACCAATCAATTCAACCATTCCAACAAAACTAGCATCTGTCATTTTCCCGTTACAACCGAATGTCTGGTGACGAAGCGCAAACATATATTTACAACACCGCTAGGCCAGCGTCATTACCGAACAACAAGTGTCCTTCAACCAAGAAAAAATGTCTCATTTGATCATGTTGATGTCGCAGTCGTCGTGTGGTGGTTACATGCGACATCAACATGATCAAATGAGACATTTTTTCTTGGTTGAAGGACACTTGTTGTTCGGTAATGACGCTGGCCTAGCGGTGTTGTAAATATATGTTTGCGCTTCGTCACAGACATTCGGTTGTAACGGGAAAATGACAGATGCTAGTTTTGTTGGAATGGTTGAATTGATTGGTGGTCGTAATATGGCTCGTGTTTTTTTTTTTTCGACTCACCGTGTTTCGCGGGTCATCGCGATAGTTTCTGAATCAACTTGTGGAAGTTTTGAAAGTGTGTTCACAATCTCTTTGATCGGAGAGACACAAATTTGAAGTCGTCTTTGTCTGGTTCACCAGTGTTCGATTCTCACTCAATTGCTCAAGTCTTTTGAACAATTGGGTAAGTTCAGTCTACTGATCGTGTACGTACATCGTGTCCACTATCTCTATCTTCGCAGCAGAATAAAAAGCGCCGGTTTTGGTAGTATGCTATCTATACCTTAGTCGATTCACCTGTTACTTTTAAAAGTGAAGATGTTGAAAAGTAGAGGGTTCATGTCAAATCATTCGATATATGTCACCATCAGACCCCTGGCTAGATTGATTTTGCCACAGATTCTCATGTCTTGTTTGTATACGGCGTTCATACCTACTTGCTTCCCTCTTATTTTTTTCGCAAATCGCCTGTCAGAGTCAAGTATACATGAGGTGGTGGTGACATCGCTGGTCAGCAGACAACCAAATGAAAAGCCGCTTAGAGACCGCATATGTGGCCTTTCTCAGAAGAATTTGAGCGTTCCCTGAATATTTGAAAACAGTCCAACACAAAAAGAGAGCTCTTAATCAACAGTCGAAAGTAACAATCGATATTTTACAGGCACATCATGAAAAAAGTAAAGTTCGAATACTTGGTTACAAGTGGCAAAATAAAAAAAAGAATGAAAGATCGTGTCCGATAAAGAGAGAAGATGGAAAACACTCAACAACTGAACTGATAAGTTGCCGTGTGGACAGACAAATATGGTCGGGTATGATGATTGTCTACGTCCGTTGGTATGGTACATGGTAATCATGGTCTTATAACAATATTGCTCACACCTCGAGGATTCCGTCATCATGTCTTTTTTCAGGATCGTTAACCGAATTTGACACTCAAGACATGTATTATCTACCTGGAAGGAGATCTCTACATACCATACCTAGACCGTTCGATGACAACACGGCTTCCGTGATTTACAGGCTCATCATCCTCCAGTCAAAGGGGATGTAAAACATCGAGCTCAATCACAGCCTAGGATATGTTTGACGCGATGCTCACCTAGATGTCGAATTTCATTCCAGGAAATCTTACTTAAACATTACAATGAGGGTGAAGGACAGTGTTCAGGTATTTGTCAATGTCAAATTTCGACATTGATTTCTTCAAGCCTGTCGACAATGCCACCTCGATGACTGGTTTTTTTTCATGATCGTTAACAATATTTGACACTTAGGACACGTATCGTCTGCTTGGGAGGAGATCTCTACATACCATACCTTGACTCAGAAAAGTCACACACACACACAAATTATCTCCAAGAATTACAGACCCATCTGCCTGCTCCCTTATGTAGGAAAGTTGCCGTGGAAGATGATGAATAAAAGGTTGATCTGGTACACAAAAACCAACTTACTCGAACACAGCTAGGGTAGAAACAAAACATACGTTCAGTTGACATATCTCACACAAAACAGAGAGCGTGTCGACACCGGTCTCAGTGATGGCGATCTCGTTATTCTGATGCGCGCAAGACTACAACTACATCAACATAAAAACAAAAAAAAAAAGTTTGAACATTTTTGATATATTTTGATATTAAATTTTGCTCGATACCATTAAAACAACATCGAAATGTGTGCGTCACCGACCACGCTTATCATGAAAGGTGACTCGACTAGTTGTTAATAAGAGAGAATGTGGGGTGTTGACATTACAAATTGTATTCTCCCGACACCAATACCATCACATATATCACCGACATTACAGCCTAGTGTGTCGACATCTATGACATCTTGAACGATCACACCGCGACGGTGTCGACTACAAGAACATCGATAATACATGTAGAGCAGAGACATTACAATCGAGTGTGTGTTGAGGCACGTGAGCATGTCAACTGTGCTGATCCTACAATCTCTGATGCGTCGACAAATCTGGGTATGTTCTTATGTTGACACTACAAACTCTGTGAGTGTGTCAGCCTCTGTCATAACGAGTCGTACACCAGAGCCACCGACTACAAGTTTTTACCATGTTGTCAGTTGATGGGGAGATACAACATTTCACATGCTCATCACCGAAAAAAAACAACTGTGTTGTCAGCATCACTAACGACAACAGTATCTGTCATGTCAACAACATGTTCACTCAGCCATCATGATGTTTCGACAACAACGCCATCATCTTTTTTCACATGTGTCACCAACAGCACATCTCAGTGTTTCGAGTAGCTCAGTCATTATGGATTCTTCCTGATTCTGGACTCATCTGAATATCCAATATCGAAAAGAGCCCAGTTCAACAGCTCTTAAACGATGCATCGTGAAAATAACTCTCAGCGGTAGGAAGTCACCTGTGTCACAAATACGTCAGGAAACTAGTTCCAAGATAAGTTCGGATATAAGATAAGAAATGAGGATCTGTGGGAGAAAAAAGTCTATGGTGATTTTCTGCTAGTGAAAACAAATCTATTGGTGATATTTCGTGTGCAAATGCACCTCAACAATCTAAAGAAAAAACATCTAGAAAACCAAAAATGCAATATCACTACCTGTATCGCTACCACTCACCCATACAGCCTCTTTACAGTTCGTCGTTTAATAGTAGCGACAATTTACATACGAACTACAGCAGTATTCATCGTTCCCCATACAGACTCCTTCTACTTCTTCATCGGCGTCACACAAACGAGCTATCACATCGAGTGGAAACTGGATGTTCTGCGAAAAGAAGAAAACTAACAGTTGACGATGACGCTTTAGATATTCTTCCATATGATGTCAGACAGATCTATAATGATAATTGGGGAGAGATATGTATTTGTCAATATCAGAGTTCGACATTGATTTCTTCAAACCTGCCGACAATACCACCTCGATGACTGGTTTTTCAGGCTCGTTAACAATATTTGACACTTAGGACAAGCATCATCTGTGTGGGAGGAGATCTCAACATACCATTCCTTGACTCGGAAAAGTCACAAATAAAATTGATCTCCAAGAATTACAGACCCATTAGCCTTCTCCCTTGTGTAGGATCTTTGCTGGAAAAGGCGAACATTTGCAGGTGTATCTGCAAGATAGAAATCTCTTCGCTTCAACACATCTAGGATACAAATGACATCACGATCCTTCACATACTCATCACCAAATTAAAAAAAAAAAATGGTTGTTGTCAGCAACAATAACGACAACCGTATCTGTCATGTCAACAACATGTTCACTCAACCATCATGGTGTTTCGACAATAACACCATCATCTTTTTCGCATGCGTCACCAACAGCACATCCAGTGTTTCGCCTAGCTCGGTAATTATGGATTCTGCTTTGATTTTGGTCTCATCTGAATATCCAATATTGAAAAGAACACGTTCAACAGATGTTAAACTATCTCAACTTTTCCAAAAAAAAAATTATCGACGTCACTCGTAACGCTGTCTGTGAGTTTATCAGAGATTACGGTGTCAGAAAAATATATGTTGTTGATCCCTCGTATCACCATATCAATAGTTCCCAGTTTTGAAGGATGACTGAGATAAATAATTTATACTGCGGGCAAACAGCGATAATAAATATAACAAAGAGAACTCGATACCTATTTTATAAAAAGAGGAGTAAAACATGCTTGTGCAGTATATACATCGAGAAAATCTTTAAAACATCACATAAATGCCATACCTAAACATTAATGGAGAGATGATCATTAACCTAAAATATGCTGATGATACTGTATTAGTACCAGAAAATCATAAAGATCTACAACATTACTTAATGAATTAAACATGACAAGCAAAAAATAAATAAATAAATATGGATTAGATATGAATATCAAAAGAAAGTAAAACTATGACAATAAACAAAGAAAATATTCAAAACCAGCAAGTGGATATCAAAATTGAAGGAATAGACTTGGAGATAGTTCAGAGCTACAACTACCTTGGACATACTATAACCAGTAATGGAAAATGTAACATTGAAATAAGCAAAAGAATATGAATGGTGAAAAATAACGTTAATGCCATGAAAAATATACTAACATCAAAGCAAATAAGATCAGTGCTAAAACTAAGAATAGCAAAATGTTGTCTTCTCAACATTCCTAAATGGTGCATAAACAGGGACGTTAGGCAAGAAAACTGAACAGACAACTGAAGCCTTTGATATGTGGTATATAGAAGAATAGGTAGAATTGGATGGATGGAAAAGAAAACAACGATGAAGTCTTAAAACAACTAACAACGAAAAGAGAACTACTAAGCACAATTCAAACAAGACAAATGCGATTGTTGGGCCATGTTAAAAGACACAACAGTCTACTAAAAGTAATCCTGGAGGGGAAAATACAAAGTAAAAGAGGGAGAGGCAGACCACGACTAACATGGACGAGTAACATCAAAAGATGAACACGTCAGCCTATGACAACGTGCACCATTAAAGCAAGAGACAGAGCGGAATGACGCTCCATGGTAGCCGTTATCAGTGTCAAGAAATATATTACGCAGAATCGTTCTGGAGAGAGTAAAAGTGGCCAGCGGAAATATATAGATGATCTAGCTAAAGAGGCAGAGGAAGCAGCAAATAAAAGGAATTATAAAGCACTGTACAACCGTACACAGAAAATTGTGTGGAAAATGCAAACAGATTGCTGCCTTATTAGAGATAAGACAGGAAATCTGCTAGTACTATAAGGGAACACCTAGCGAGATGGAAATAGCACTTTGAAGAACTTTGGAACAGACCCGGCTCAAATAATCCTCAAGATATACTACCAGTAGAAGTTATTTAAAAAAATGGTAAAGCCATAGGGCCAGATGAAATTCCTTCGGAGTATTAACACCTCTACCATGATGTTACATACTCTATTAGATAACATTTGGGAGACGGAAGAAGGTTATATGATCAACTACCATTAGAAAGGAAGTTTACAGGGGTGTACATATTATATGGGAATTATGCTGCTATCAGTGCCAGGATGAATAAAAAAATTATGTAGATTTATTTTGGAGAGACTAAAAAAAAAGGTCACAGAGAAACATTTGAGAGACGCACACGTATTTTTTAGGAAGAACAGCTCATGTGTTGATCACATAACTACTCTACGTATAACAATTGAACAAAGATTACGAAACGGTATTGCTAGTTTAGACAGAGGAATGGTTTGGACGTTGGTGAGTCACTATGGATTCCCACAAAGTTTATTAACCTGATAAGAATAATGAATAACACACACAAAAAAAAACAGACGCTCTTTTCTTTATAAAAACCAACATTTTAAATTTATATTTTAATATATATGTTTTGCAAATATTTTAATAGAACTCCGCCATGTGAGAATATCCATATTGTAGTTTTTCTACGATGTGTAGTTGGAGGCATCGGTTGCAAACTGTTATATCGCGAGTCTAGCGTTCACGTCAGAATCGTAAAGGGAGGATCGTAGGTTTTTCGCTAGGTGAAAAAATTATTTTAAAAAAACGCGTTGTGTATGACTGGTAGTTTGTCAATTGCAGCATGGGCTTGTTGGGTATTAGGTTTATCGCACATTTGATAGTTTTAGAAGTTGCGGTTTTTGTTCGTTTTACTTATTACATCTCTAATTATGGCGCTTGTTTCCTTCTCGAGTTTTGGAAGAGACGCTATTTATCCTGCTTTTGACGTTGGCGGTTGAAGAATAGCTCTATAACTAATGCCGTTGTTGCTATTCTTCTCGCAAATCTGTGCCTGTCACAGGCAACCTGCATCCACGTTGAGCGTCTATCCTCTGTAAGATCATCCAAATGATGGATTGTCACCAACTCTTCGGCAAAAGTCACCTAAAGTAATTTGAAATATTAAAAAGTTAGAGTATCTTAAAAATAGCCTAAAAAAAAAAAAAAAAAAAATAAGCGATGAAGAGAGAATAAGATAAGACATGCTAACCTTGCGGTCGGTTTTTTGTAAAATACTCTGCTCACTAATATCCATAGCGCTCTTCCCAATTAGCGTATTGGTTTGAGTTATTCTAGCTAGTTAGTTTATATATATATTTTTCCTCTCTCTTTTGGAGAGGTAGCCTAAAGGAACAACGCTGGCTGGTAATTAATACAATTGTCCTAGATGCGGGCGAGTATTCTCCAGGCTCAGCTCGCTAAATAGAAACGTTGAGAGTGTTCACGGAATCTGTTAATACTTTACAGATATGGACCCTATCTAGCAGTGTTAACACTGTGGTTGACTAAGTGACCGACGTTGGTCGAATGCATATATTAAATCGTGTACGCGCCTTTTTTTACATAACTACTTGTTGCGTTTCGCGCTCGCTGGAGACAATAATCAATAAACTCACGCGAGAGCGGCAACGGTGGGAGATATTGAGCTGCCACGGTAGGAGAAAATGACTGTTCGTTAATACCGCCAGCAAGATTTGCCAATATATGTATGTATATATACCTACTTATGGTCCATATCTTAAATACGGGGCCCATTTACGTCAACGTAGATATAATAACTATTAACTTATTACTATTATATGTATATATACTCACCATAACTATGAAATAACTAACGTATCACTACTCCCTAATATGGTAGTTTCACTTCCGGAGTGGGCGTGGTCTATAGCCGGACAACACACACACTAGCTCCTATTGGAAGTCACTTTGGCGGGAAAAACTGATGTCCAATACATGACTCACCCCTTCATGCACTATACAACCCTATTCATATATACATATATATATCATGACATCACTCTGGCTTGCCGCAGCTTGGTGCAGCTTGGCGCAGCTTGGCGCAGCTTGGCGCAGTCTCTATATAACTCCTGTACTCATAGGGTACTGGACTTCGTAGGGTATACCCTATTCTTTGGTCAACTAAAAAACCAGGAGCATAAACCACGGCTCCTACTACTAATGTTATTGTAAGGTGTTGGACATCTCTTACCACAAATGTTATTGTAAGGTGTTGGACATCTCTTACCACAAATGTTATCGTGTAGTGTTGGACATCTCTTACCACAAATGTTATCGTGTGGTGTCGGACATCTCTTACTTAGATCTTATCACAGATTGAAAAGTTGACAAAAGGTTACAACAAACAATGTGAGTACCTGAAGATCATGTGACTAATGTGGAGACAAGCAAAATGAAATGATTTGGTGACGTATCTCGATCGTCTGGTCAGGCAAAGTTCATTGAACTGTGAAATGAGGCAGAAGGAGATGTAGACAGTGAAAGAGATGGGAAAATAACATCAAAGAATAGACAGGTCTCAAGATCAACTTGACTTCAAGGTTGACTAAGTCTGTCAGAATGTGGCCCCAACGACCCCAAGATTGACTAAGTCTGTCAGAATGTGGCCCCAACTACCCCAAGATTGACTAAATCTGCCAGAATGTGGCCCAACGACCCCAAGATTGACTAAGTCTGTCAGAATGTGGCCCCAACGACCCCAAGATTGACTAAGTCTGCCAGAATGTGGCCCCAACGACCCCAAGATTGACTAAGTCTGTCAGAATGTGGCCCCAACGACCCAAGATTGACTAAGTCTGTCAGAATGTGGCCCCAACGACCCCAAGATTGACTAAGTCTGCCAGAATAGGACCCCAATGACCCCAAGATTGACTAAGTCTGTCAGAATATGACCCCAACGACCCCACGATTATGGAATGAAGAAAGAAGAAAAGAAGGAAGACAACGTAATATACACACATTCTTCAATATTCAAATAACATACACACACATATACACGTAAATACATAGAAACACGCACACAAACATAGTCAGCCACACACACAGAGATTCATCTGGCCCAGTTTCCGGCTGTACTTCTCCTATCAGCAACCACTGGCCGTCTCCGCTCTTTTCACCTGTTTTAGCAAAAACAAAACGGGCGTTCATCAAACGGCACAAATGGCACTCGCTTTATTACCCAATAACTGTGGCCGACAGCCATCTTCGTGGTCGCCGCTTGATTAATGCTAGCTGTTGTCACAGCAACAGACCGGAAGTAGAATCCTATGAAACTGCGCGCTGCCTCTGTTGGCCTCCAGGAGAGAAGATCGCATCTTGTCCCAGAATTCAGTAGACAGGAAATAGACGGCCACAGTCAGGCGGCGTACTTCAGGAAGGCAAATTGCCTGACCATTTAACTCTTTCATTATGTCTGAGGTCTTCCACCATCACTCACAGACGTCAGTTCTGCTTGGCCCCCGTGACAATCTCTTAGTGTGTGGGATGACACAGCTTCAGAGGTCGTTCATTATCACTGACAGAATGTTGAGATCGATAAGTCGGCCTGTATCGAACAATATTCGCTGCTCGTCTCTTTATTGTAGCGCCCTCTTCAGGACGATTGGCCAGATAAGGAGACATGATTGTCAGCAGTTGTTACACAGACAAGAAGGGCCGATGTTGCATATTTCTGTTGTTGGACCGAGGCGGAGCCAAGGTTACAGTGTTATTGGACTGAAGTTACACTTCTGTGTTGTTGGACCGAAGTTACACGTCTAAGTTGTTGGTCTGAAGTTACCCGTCTGTGTTGTTGGACTGAGGCACGACCGAGGTAACACGGCTGCATTGTTGGACCGAGGTTACACTGCTGCATTGTTGGACCGAGGTTACACTGCTGCATTGTTGGACCGAGGTTACACGGCTACATTGTTGGACCGAGGTTACACGTCTGTGTTATTGGACTGAAGTTACACTTCTGTGTTGTTGAACTGAAGTTACACGTCTGTGTTGTTGGAATAAAATTACACTGCTATGTTGTTGGACCGAAGTTACACGTCTAAGTTGTTGGTCTGAAGTTACCCGTCTGTGTTGTTGGCCTGAGGCATGACCGAGGTTACACGGCTGCATTGTTGGACTGAGGCACGACCGAGGTTACACGGCTGCATTGTTGGACTGAGGCACGACCGAGGTGACACGGCTGCATTGTTGGACTGAGGCACGACCGAGGTTACACGGCTGCATTGTTGGACTGAGGCACGACCGAGGTTACACGGTTGCATTGTTGGACTGAGGCACGGCCGAGGTTACACGGCTGCATTGTTGGACTGAGGCACGACCGAGGTTACACGGCTGCATTGTTGGACCAAGGAGGGGCAGAGGTCTCCTTTATTGGACCCATCCATGACTTCAGTTTACAGAAATTGCTCAAAGTTGTTCAAGATGCCAAGAAACCTTATATTATTCCTGTCCTTACTTCCCCAATATTTTGTTGTCCTTACTTCCCCAATATTTTGTTGTCCTCACTTCACCAATATTTTGCTGTCCACACTTCCCCAATATTTTGTTGTCCTTACTTCCCCAATATTTTGTTGTCCTTACTTCCCCAATATTTTGTTGTCCTTACTTCCCCAATATTTTCCTATCCTTACTTCCCCAATATTTTGCTGTCCTTACTTCCCCAATATTTTGTTGTCCTTACTTCCCCAATATTTTGTTGTCCTTACTTCCCCAATATTTTGTTGTCCTTACTTCCCCAATATTTTGTTGTCCTCACTTCCCCAATATTTTGCTGTCCTCACTTCCCCAATATTTTGTTGTCCTTACTTCCCCAATATTTTGTTTGTCCTCACTTCCCCAATATTTTGTTGTCCTCACTTCCCCAATATTTTGTTGTCCTCACTTCCCCAATATTTTGCTGTCCTCACTTCCCCAATATTTTGTTGTCCTTACTTCCCCAATATTTTGTTTGTCCTCACTTCCCCAATATTTTGTTGTCCTCACTTCCCAATATTTTGTTGTCCTCACTTCCCCAATATGTTGCTGTCCTCACTTCCCCAATATTTTGTTGTCCTTACTTCCCCAATATTTTGTTTGTCCTCACTTCCCCAGTATTTTGTTTGTCCTCACTTCCCCAATATTTTGTTGTCCTCACTTCCCCAATATTTTGTTGTCCTCACTTCCCCAATATTTTGTTGTCCTCACTTCCTCAATATTTTGCTGTCCTCACTTCCCCAATATTTTGTTGTCCTCACTTCCCCAATATTTTGTTGTCCTCACTTCCTCAATATTTTGCTGTCCTCACTTCCCCAATATTTTGTTGTCCTCACTTCCTCAATATTTAGCTGTCCTTACTTCCCCAATATTTTGCTGTCCCCAATATTTTGTTGTCCTCACTTCCTCAATATTTTGCTGTCCTTACTTCCCCAATTTTTTGTTGTCCTCACTTCCCCAATATTTTGTTTGTCCTCACTTCCCCAATATTTTGTTGTCCTCGGTTCACCAATATTTTGTTGTCCTCACTTCCCCAATATTTTGCTGTCCTTACTTCCCCAATATTTTGTTGTCTTCACTTCCTCAATATTTTGCTGTCCTCACTTCCTCAATATTTTGTTGTCCTTACTTCCCCAATATTTTGTTGTCCTCACTTCCCCAATATTTTGTTGTCCTCACTTCCCCAATATTTTGTTGTCCTCACTTCCCCAATATTTTGCTGTCCTCACTTCCTCAATATTTTGTTGTCCTTACTTCCCCAATATTTTGTTGTCCTCACTTCCCCAATATTTTGTTGTCCTCACTTCCCCAATATTTTGTTGTCCTCACTTCCCCAATATTTTGCTGTCCTCACTTCCCCAATATGTTGTTGTCCTCACTTCCCCAATATTTTGTTCTCCTTACTTCCTCAATATTTTATTGTCCTCACTTCCCCAATATTTTGTTGTCCTCACTTCCCCAATATTTTGTTGTCCTCACTTCCCCAATATTTTGTTGTCCTCACTTCCCCAATATTTTGTTGTCCTCACTTCCCCAATATTTTGTTGTCCTCACTTCCCCAATATTTTGTTGTCCTTACTTCCTCAGTGTTTTCCTGCTCAAACACCAGCTTGAAGGGAAACAAACTGCAAAGATAGCAAATCTACCATGATTTGAATGTGATGTCAGTTTCCTAACCGCCGTGCTACCTTCACTGCGATCATTTGTTCCTATCACCGAAACAGCCGAACCAACATTTCAGCAACCTTGTGAACTAAAGACCATCAATTCAGCAACAAATTGAACTAAAGACCAACAATTCAGCAACAAATTGAACTAAAGACCAACAATTCAGCAACAAAATGTCCGAGGGGACAGCACGAGTGGCTATAAATATTCAAGTGAGCCCTGGTACAAAGATCGCGGTGAAGGAACAAGTAGAGAGATAAGAGGTCCTGATTGAGGGTCAGCCCAACGTCATCCTGTTACAGGAGCAGAAAGCTCGTTACTTCTACTCCCTGATTGGACTTGTCCGCGCTCGGTCCCCGATGTCCCGTTCTGCTTGTAGCACTCACAACTTTGTTTGGTGTCAGCGGTTCTAGACTTGTTGGCCAACAGTGGCCTCCATCACTCGGGTTGTCTGGCTGCAACTTTCTTCTTCATCTCTCATCTCTTGTCAAGGGTCACATTACCGATGTAAATCTCTTAGTTTATGGAACATTACCTATGTAAATCTCTTAGTTTATGGAACATTACCGATGTAAATCTCTTAGTTTATGGAACATTACCGATGTAAATCTCTTAGTTTATGGAACATTACCTATGTAAATCTCTTAGTTTATGGAACATTACCGATGTAAATCTCTTAGTTTATGGAACATTACCGATGTAAATCTCTTAGTTTATGGAACATTACCGATGTAAATCTCTTAGTTTATGGAACATTACCGATGTAAATCTCTTAGTTTATGGAACATTACCTATGTAAATCTCTTAGTTTATGGAGCATTACCGATGTAAATCTCTTAGTTTATGGAACATTACCGATGTAAATCTCTTAGTTTATGGAACATTACCGATGTAAATCTCTTAGTTTATGGTACATTACCGATGTAAATCTCTTAGTTTATGGTACATTACCGATGTAAATCTCTTAGTTTATGGAACATTACCGATGTAAATCTCTTAGTTTATGGAGCATTACCGATGTAAAACTCTTAGTTTATGGTACATTACCGATGTAAATCTCTTAGTTTATGGAACATTACCTATGTAAATCTCTTAGCTTATGGAACATTACCGATGTAAATCTCTTAGTTTATGGAACATTACCTATGTAAATCTCTTAGTTTATGGAACATTACCGATGTAAATCTCTTAGTTTATGGAACATTACCGATGTAAATCTCTTAGTTTATGGAACATTACCGATGTAAATCTCTTAGTTTATGGAACATTACCGATGTAAATCTCTTAGTTTATGGTACATTACCGATGTAAATCACTTAGTTTATGGAACATTACCGATGTAAATCTCTTAGTTTATGGAACATTACCGATGTAAATCTCTTAGTTTATGGAACATTACCGATGTAAATCTCTTAGTTTATGGAACATTACCGATGTAAATCTCTTAGTTTATGGAACATTACCGATGTAAATCTCTTAGTTTATGGAATATTACCGATGTAAATCTCTTAGTTTATGGTACATTACCGATGTAAATCTCTTAGTTTATGGAACATTACCGATGTAAATCTCTTAGTTTATGGTACATTACCGATGTAAATCTCTTAGTTTATGGAACATTACCGATGTAAATCTCTTAGTTTATGGAACATTACCGATGTAAATCTCTTAGTTTATGGAACATTACCGATGTAAATCTCTTAGTTTACGGAACATTGCCGATGTAAATCTCTTAGTTTATGGAACATTACCGATGTTAATCTCTTAGTTTATGGAGCATTACCGATGTAAATCTCTTAGTTTATGGAACATTACCGATGTAAATCTCTTAGTTTATGGAACATTACCGATGTAAATCTATTAGTTTATGGTACATTACCGATGTAAATCTCTTAGTTTATGGTACATTACCGATGTAAATCTCTTAGTTTATGGAACATTACCGATGTAAATCTCTTAGTTTATGGAACATTACCGATGTAAATCTCTTAGTTTATGGAACATTACCGATGTAAATCTCTTAGTTTATGGCACATTACCGATGTAAATCTCTTAGTTTATGGTACATTACCGATGTAAATCTCTTAGTTTATGGAACATTACCGATGTAAATCTCTTAGTTTATGGAACATTACCGATGTAAATCTCTTAGTTTATGGAACATTACCGATGTAAATATCTTAGTTTATGGTACATTACCGATGTAAATCTCTTAGTTTATGGTACATTACCGATGTAAATCTCTTAGTTTATGGAACATTACCGATGTAAATCTCTTAGTTTATGGAACATTACCGATGTAAATCTCTTAGTTTATGGTACATTACCGATGTAAATCACTTAGTTTATGGAACATTACCGATGTAAATCTCTTAGTTTATGGAACATTACCGATGTAAATCTCTTAGTTTATGGAACATTACCGATGTAAATCTCTTAGTTTATGGAACATTACCGATGTAAATCTCTTAGTTTATGGTACATTACCGATGTAAATCACTTAGTTTATGGTACATTACCGATGTAAATCTCTTAGTTTATGGAACATTACCGATGTAAATCTGCCATTGTTGTCAAAATAGATGTTTAACTGTCGAACCGCGAACACATGTTGGCCTATCGATGGTTGGTAAACATGTCAACACAAGAATAATAAATAATATTCCACAGAAATATCGATCAAGTTTACAGCCCATCCGCTCGTCACAAGTAAACATAACTACAACTGGGAATAGCAGCACATTATTGCACAACTAGACTGTCGCGTCATCATTTAAACACGTTAGAAAAAGCCGAGTCAGAGAAACACGCAACCGCTATGAGACCAACATATGTGTAGATTACCGATGTAAATCTGTTAGGTAGATTACCGATGTAAATCTGTTAGGTAGATTACCGATGTAAATCTGTTAGGTAGATTATAGATGTAAATCTGTTAGGTAGATTATAGATGTAAATCTGTTAGGTAGATTATCGATGTAAATCTGTTAGGTAGATTATAGATGTAAATCTGTTAGGTAGATTATCGATGTAAATCTGTTAGGTAGATTATCGATGTAAATCTGTTAGGTAGATTATCGATGTAAATCTGTTAGGTAGATTATCGATGTATTAACTGAAAGGTGGATTACCGATGTAAATATGTTAGGTAGATTACCGATGTAAATATGTTAGGTAGATTACCGATGTATTAACTGAAAGGTAGATTATCGATGTATTAACTGAAAGGTGGATTACCGATGTAAATATGTTAGGTAGATTATCGATGTATTAACTGTTAGGTAGATTATAGATGTAAATCTGGCAATTAGAGTCATCCACGTGCATAAAGTTTAAATCTATGTTAGATAGCATATCGAAGATTTGTTGGAGAACATTCTGTGTTAGAAGACAGCACATTGAAGATTTGTTGGACAACATTCTGTGTTAGAAGACAGAACATCGAAGATTTGATTCTAGATTGTATAAGTCCTAGACCTGTGCCCGTCATCACCTTATCACGCGCCTCCTCTCTGTGGCATTCAACTATTTTTTTTAAAAGCCCTATATTTAGCCTGATGCCCGCTAATGCCTCCATGTTTTACTTTAATGCGGATGATCCAGCTCAGACAATTTCTCCACATAACTGCCCGGGCATTTCTTGGTCATGCCCCTCCCACCCCACCTCAACCCCTGTTTATTGATCGCTGCTTGACATAAATGTCATTCTCCAGCCGTCTGCTGAAGAACAAGGTCTCGTACTGGTGATGTGGCCAGTGTATTGCTGTTCTCTTTCATAAGAGCACGTTCTGCTTATCTAGTAAATTTTTAAAACATTAAATTGTGAATGGGTAAAGAGAAAATTAGAGAAACGTGCGCAGAATAAAAGGTTAATGAAGTATCGCACGCAAACAAAGGGGGTTTGAGAAATATTCGTACAGCCATTAGAGAGGAAATAGATGGTTTTTGTAGAGAAAATGAGAGGAAATAGATGGTTTTTGTAGAGAAGATGAGAGGAAATAGATGGTTTTTGTAGAGAAGATGAGAGGAAATAGATGGTTTTTGTATAGAAGATGAGAGGAAATAGATGGTTTTTGTATAGAAGATGAGAGGAGAGAGAGATGGTTTTGTATAGAAGATGAAAGAAAATAGATACTGCAGGCGAAGATCGGATCCATCTTAGCGTGTGTCTAGTGGCCAGAGATTGCTTTGTTCTGATCCATCATAGCTTGTGTCTAGTGGCCAGAGATTGCTTTGTTCTGATCCGTCATAACTTGTGTCTAGTGGCCAGAGATTGCTTTGTTCTGATCCGTCATAACTTGTGTCTAGTGGCCAGAGATTGCCTTGTTCTGATCCATTATAGCTTGTGTCTAGTGGCCAGAGATTGCCTTGTTCTGATCCATCATAGCTTGTGTCTAGTGGCCAGAGATTGCCTTGTTCTGATCCATCATAGCTTGTGTCTAGTGGCCAGAGATTGCCTTGTTCTGATCCATCATAGCTTGTGTCTAGTGGCCAGAGATTGCCTTGTTCTGATCCATCATAGCTTGTGTCTAGTGGCCAGAGATTGCCTTGTTCTGATCCATCATAGCGTGTGTCTAGTGGCCAGAGATTGCTTTGTTCTGATCCATCATAGCTTGTGTCTAGTGGCCAGAGATTGCCTTGTTCTGATCCATCATAGCTTGTGTCTAGTGGCCAGAGATTGCCTTGTTCTGATCCATCATAGCTTGTGTCTAGTGGCCAGAGATTGCCTTGTTCTGATCCATCATAGCTTGTGTCTAGTGGCCAGAGATTGCCTTGTTCTGATCCATCATAGCGTGTGTCTAGTGGCCAGAGATTGCCTTGTTCTGATCCATCATAGCTTGTGTCTAGTGGCCAGAGATTGCCTTGTTCTGATCCATCATAGCTTGTGTCTAGTGACCAGAGATTGCCTTGTTCTGATCCATCACGTGAACGATCTTCTTAGTGAGCAGATACAAGAACTAGTTACCATAGATGTAGAAGTGTTAAGTTAGTGAACAGATACAAGAACTAGTTACCATAGATGTAGAAGTGTTAAGTTAGTGAGCAGATACAAGAACTAGTTACCATAGATGTAGAAGTGTTAAGTTAGTGAGCAGATACAAGAACTAGTTACCATAGATGTAGAAGTGTTAAGTTAGTGAGCAGATACAAGAACTAGTTACCATAGATGTAGAAGTGTTAAGTTAGTGAACGTGCAGTATATCAGCCTCTCGTTGTAGTCGTTCCGCATTGACCTGTTTGATTGTGTGACCTACTTATTTGTTAGTGACCTCATTATTGATGTTACTAAATCAATACAAGACCACAAAGTGATCGAGCCGATTATAAACTTGATGATATTGGTATTTATGGTGATGATAATGGTGGTGGTGGTGGTGATGATGATCATGAATGTGATGGTGGTGCTGGTGTTGGACAAGATGATGATATTGACGATGATGATGTAGGCGGCGATGGTGATGATGTAGATGTAGACGGTGATGATGTAGATGTAGATGGTGATGATGTAGATGGTGATGATGTAGATGTAGATGGTGATGATGTAGATGGTGATGATGTAGATGGTGATGATGTTGGTGATGAAGATGTAGATGTTGATGATGTAGATGTTGATGATGTAGATGTTGATGGTGATGATGTAGATGGTGATGATGTAGATGTAGATGGTGATGATGTAGATGTTGATGATGTAGATGGTGATGATGTAGATGTTGATGTTGTAGACGGTGATAGTGATGATCAGGTCTCCTCGAGTTACTGCAGTACCAGGTCTCTTAGAGTTACTGCAGTACCAGGTCTCCTACAGTTACCGCAGTACCAGGTCTCCTAGAGTTACCGCAGTACCAGGTCTCTTAGAGTTACCGCAGTACCAGGTCTCCTAGAGTTACTGCAGTACCAGGTCTCTTAGAGTTACCGCAATACCAGGTCTCCTAGAGTTACCGCAGTACCAGGTCTCCTAGAGTTACCGCAGTACCAGGTCTCCTAGAGTTACCGCAGTATCAGGTCTCTCAGAGTTACCGCAGTATCAGGTCTCTCAGAGTTACCGCAGTACCAGGTCTCCTAGAGTTACCACATTACCAGGTCTCCTAGAGTTTTCGCAGTACCAGGTCTGCTAGAGTTACCGCAGTGCCAGGTCTGCTGAGTTACCGCAGTACCAGGTCTCTCAGAGTTATCGCAGTACCAGGTCTCTTAGAGTTACCGCAGTACCAGGTCTCCTAGAATTACCGCAGTACCAGGTCTCTCAGAGTTACCGCAGTACCAGGTCTCCTAGAATTACCGCAGTACCAGGTCTCTCAGAGTTACCGCAGTACCAGGTCTCTCAGAGTTACCGCAGTACCAGGTCTGCTAGAGTTACCGCAGTACCAGGTCTCTCAGAGTTACCGCAGTTCCAGGCCTCTTAGAGTTACCGCAGTACCAGGTATCCTTGAGTTACCGCAGTACCAGGTCTCTTAGAGTTACCGCAGTACCAGGTCTCCTAGAGTTACCGCAGCACCAGGTCTCCTAGAGTTACCGCTGTACCAGGTCTCTTAGAGTTACCGCAGTACCAGGTCTCTTAGAGTTACCGCAGTACCAGGTCTCTTAGAGTTACCGCAGTACCAGGTCTCTTAGAGTTACCGCAGTACAGTGAAAAGTAGTAATTGTTTGACAGCCAGGAAATAAAGACTTCTTTCAATGTAAGGGAGAAAGGCACAGACGAATAAGAGATAGAGAACGTGAAAGAATAATCTTCTCTTATCTTATAAGGTAGAGAAAACAAGGATCTGGTAACGAAAGCGGACAAGCACCAGTAGACATTGTGTTGACCGTTGTCCGAGTCACGTGACCGTTTCTGTGTGTCCTAGACCAATCATCGAGAAGTCACGAACAAACATTCTCCACGAGTTGATTAATTTCTGACCTGATGCGAGGACCCGACAAGCTCGTCTCTCCGGCGAGTGTCCGCCAACATGTTCCTGCCGCTAGTTTTAGCCATATAGTTTCTGAGTCCGCCTCACATGGCTCTCTCTCTCTCTCTCTCTCTCTCTCTCAGTCTCTCTCTCTCTCTCTCTCTCTCTCTCTCTCTCTCTCTCTCTCTCTCTCTCTCTCTCTCTCTCTCTCTCTCTCTCTCTCAGTCTCTCTCTCTCTCTCTCTCTCTCTCTCTCTCAGTCTCTCTCTCTCTCTCTCTCTCTCTCAGTCTCTCTCTCTCTCTCTCTCTCTCTCTCTCTCTCTCTCTCTCTCAGTCTCTCTCTCTCTCTCTCTCTCTCTCTCTCTCTCTCTCTCTCAGTCTCTCTCTCTCTCTCTCTCTCTCTCTCTCTCTCTCTCTCTCAGTCTCTCTGGTATTTAACCTGCAACTTTAACTAATAATACATGAAAATCAACAATCCAACATCAACATATTAGTAGTAATAAGCCGACAACATAAATTACTCAACAGTAGCAAGTCAGGAACATCAAGAAGAGGAAATCAAGAAGAAAGCAATCAGCGACACATCAATAACAACAGATTAGAAAATAGAAATGAAGAAAGATCAATCAACAGCGACAGCGAACAATGATAACACGAAACATCATGTACACAAATGTACACACATGCAGGGAAACAAATATAATGTACACACATGTAAACACATTCATGGTAACAAATATCAAGTATACATATGTTCACAATTGCAGGGAAACACATATCAAGTACACACATGTACACAATTGCAGGGAAACACATATCGCGTACACACATGTACACAATTGCAGGGAAACACATATCGCGTACACACATGTACACAATTGCAGGGAAACACATATCGCGTACACACATGTACACAATTGCAGGGAAACACATATCAAGTACACTCATGTACACAATTGCAGGGAAACACATATCATGTACACACATGTACACAATTGCGGGGAAACGTATATCACGTATACACATGTACACAATTGTAGGGAAACATACATCACGTACACACATGTACACAAATGTAGGGAAACATACATCACGTACACACATGTACACAATTGTAATAACAATTTTGCTAGAACAAAATGGAAGCTGCCGTGAAAATGTAAAAAAAATAAAATAAAAACAATCTTGCACCGTTGGTGAGAGAATGATGGACGGAGAATGGAGAGAAATGAGAATGATGGACGGAGAATGGAGAGAAATGAGAATGATGGACGGAGAATGGAGAGAAATGAGAATGATGGACGGAGAATGAAGAGAAATGAGAATGATGGACGGAGAATGGAGAGAAATGAGAATGATGGACGGAGAATGGAGAGAAATGAGAATGATGGACGGAGAATGGAGAGAAATGAGAATGATGGACGGAGAATGGAGAGAAATGAGAATGATGGACGGAGAATGGAGAGAAATGAGAATGATGGACGGAGAATGGAGAGAAATGAGAATGATGGAGAGAAATGAGAATGATGGACGGAGAATGGAGAGAAATGAGAATGATGGACGGAGAATGGAGAGAAATGAGAATGATGGAGAGAAATGAGAATGATGGACGGAGAATGGAGAGAAATGAGAATGGTGGAGAGAAATGAGAATGATGGACGGAGAATGGAGAGAAATGAGAATGATGGACGGAGCATGGAGAGAAATGAGAATGATGGACGGAGAATGGAGAGAAATGAGAATGATGGACGGAGCATGGAGAGAAATGAGAATGATGGACGGAGAATGGAGAGAAATGAGAATGATGGACGGAGAATGGAGAGAAATGAGAATGATGGACGGAGAATGGAGAGAAAGGAGAATGATGGACGGAGCATGGAGAGAAATGAGAATGATGGACGGAGCATGGAGAGAAATGAGAATGATGGACGGAGAATGGAGAGAAATGAGAATGATGGACGGAGCATGGAGAGAAATGAGAATGATGGACGGAGAATGGAGAGAAATGAGAATGATGGACGGAGAATGGAGAGAAATGAGAATGATGGACGGAGAATGGAGAGAAATGAGAATGATGGACGGAGAATGGAGAGAAAGGAGAATGATGGACGGAGCATGGAGAGAAATGAGAATGATGGACGGAGCATGGAGAGAAATGAGAATGATGGACGGAGAATGGAGAGAAATGAGAATGATGGACGGAGAATGGAGAGAAATGAGAATGATGGACGGAGAATGGAGAGAAAGGAGAATGATGGACGGAGCATGCAGAGAAATGAGAATGATGGACGGAGAATGGAGAGAAATGAGAATGATGGACGGAGAATGGAGAGAAATGAGAATGATGGACGGAGCATGCAGAGAAATGAGAATGATGGACGGAGAATGGAGAGAAATGAAAATGATGGACGGAGCATGCAGAGAAATGAGAATGATGGACGGAGAATGGAGAGAAATGAGAATGATGGACGGAGCATGCAGAGAAATGAGAATGATGGACGGAGCATGCAGAGAAATGAGAATGGTGGACGGAGCATGCAGAGAAATGAGAATGGTGGACGGAGCATGCAGAGAAATGAGAATGATCTGTTGGCTAAAGTATGAGTGTGGGAGAAAGAGGTGCAACCCTGGGGCCGATATGGTTAATATGAGATGTGGCTCGGTGGAAGCGGCAGCTGAACGAAGGTAGAGGAATTGGAAATAGATAAAGTCGGAGGCACCGGCGGCTGATGTAATAAAGGCAATAGCGGGGGGTATGGCGAAGGGATTTGTTTGTTGAGATATCGTGTGGGAGGGGAGTGTGGTGGAGAAATAAAGATGAGTAATTGTGAGGGAGGCGGGTGTAAATATGAGTAATTATGAGGGAGGGTGTGTAAATATGAGTAATTGTGCGGGCGGGGTGTAAATATGAGTAATTGTGAGGGAGGCTGGTGTAGATATGAGTAATTGTGAGGGAGGGTGTGACGGATGTAAATATGAGTAATTGTAAGGGTGGGCGTTCTTCCATTGTAATGGTAGTGAAAGTACTCTGGCTTGTGAGTGAAAGTACTCTGGCCTGTGAGTGAAAGTACTCTGGCTTGTGAGTGAAAGTACTCTGGCCTGTGAGTGAAAGTTCTTTGGCCTGTGTGTGAAAGTACTCTGGCCTGTGAGTGAAAGTTCTTTGGCCTGTGTGTGAAAGTACTCTGGCCTGTGAGTGAAAGTACTCTGGCCTGTGTGTGAAAGTACTCTGGCCTGTGAGTGAAAGTAATCTGGCCTGTGTGTGAAAGTACTCTGGCCTGTGTGTGAAAGTACTCTGGCCTGTGTGTGAAAGTAATCTGACCTGTGTGTGAAAGTACTGTGGCCTGTGTGTGAAAGTACTCTGGCCTGTGTGTGAAAGTACTCTGGCCTGTGAGTGAAAGTAATCTGGCCTGTGTGTGAAAGTACTCTGGCCTGTGTGTGAAAGTACTCTGGCCTGTGAGTGAAAGTACTCTGGCCTGTGAGTGAAAGTACTCTGGCCTGTGAGTGAAAGTTCTTTGGCCTGTGTGTGAAAGTACTCTGGCCTGTGAGTGAAAGTAATCTGGCCTGTGTGTGAAAGTACTCTGGCCTGTGTGTGAAAGTACTCTGGCCTGTTTGTGAAAGTACTCTGGCCTGTGAGTGAAAGTAATCTGGCCTGTGTGTGAAAGTTCTCTGGCTTGTGTGTGAAAGTACTCTGGCCTGTGCGTGAAAGTAATCTGGCCTGTGTGTGAAAGTTCTCTGGCCTGTTAGTGAAAGTACTCTGGCCTGTGAGTGAAAGTACTCTGGTCTGTGTGTGAAAGTTCTCTGGCCTGTCTGTGAAAGTACTCTGGCCTGTGAGTGAAAGTTCTCTGGCCTGTGTGTGAAAGTACTCTGGCCTGTGAGTGAAAGTACTTCGGCCTGTGTGTGAAAGTACTCTGGCCTGTGAGTAAAAGTATTCTGGCCTGTGTGTGAAATTTCTCTGGCCTGTGAGTGAAAGTACTTCGGCCTGTGTGTGAAAGTACTCTGGCATGTGAGTAAAAGTACTCTGGCCTGTGAGTAAAAGTACTCTGGCCTGTGTGTGAAAGTTGGAAGTAAAGACCTACATGTAGTGTCATTATCTGCTTCACTCCACGCCCTACCCCTTCCTCCAAGGTCAGACATCCACTCTGACAGAATTAGGCACCCCTCCCCTATACAACACGAAGCAGAACGCCGGTTCCCTCTCCGTTGTGCTCATGTCCACCCACGCAATACACAGACAGCTACCCCGCCCCAAACTGATACCAACGCACAGAACAAAACCGGTGTCAGGAATGCCGTGACCTGATTGGTTCATCAGCAGCTCAATGGAGGATCATTAGAGTTGGCGTAACGAGGTATGACGGGAATGTCCTCCGGATGTTGCCAGATCTGCTTGGATTATCGAACCTGAGCTGCCAATTTCTGCTGACTGGACATAACCTTAATTCGTTCTGGCTGAGCAGTGCGGAGCGTCAGCTTCAATGATCTGCAAATTTAAATCATGTTTATTGAAACATCATTGTCATATTATGTTGAAAATTCTGCGTGAACATCGTACACGTGTACCTAGTTCTCCAAACACATGCTAGGAATTAGTTCTGCTGATACATCAACATCAATCTAGTTCTACATCATTGTACAGAAATAAAAGTTCCGCTAATACATGATCCACATCAGTCTAGTATTACTGATACATCATTCATAGCAGTCTTGTTTCACTGACACGAAGCTAATTCTGCTGATACATCACTGACACGAAGCTAATTCTGATGATACATCACTGACACGAACCTAATTCTGCTGATACATCACTGACACGAACCTAATTCTGCTGATACATCACTGACACGAACCTAATTCTGCTGATACATCACTGACACGAACCTAATTCTGCTGATACATCACTGATATCTCCCATAATAGCCCGGTGTTTACTCTGAACTTGTGCACGTCCGACATTCGTGTCACTTGTTTGTCAATGTGAAGGACGCAGCCAAAGATAATGATGAAATACACAGCTATAGACCAAGGTGAAATACACAGCTATAGACCAAGGTGAACGACACAGCTATAGACCAAGGTGAAATACACAGCTATAGACCAAGGTGAACGACACAGCTATAGACCAAGGTGAAATACACAGCTATAGACCAAGGTGAACGACACAGCTATAGACCAGGTGAACGACACAGCTATAGACCAAGGTGAACGACACAGCTATAGACCAAGATGAACGACACAGCTATAGACCAAGATGAACGACACAGCTATAGACCAAGAAAAACGACACAGCTATAGACCAAGATGAACGACACAGCTATAGACCAAGATGAACGACACAGCTATAGACCGAGATGAACGACACAGCTATAGACCAAGATGAACGACACAGCTATAGACCAAGATGAACGACACAGCTATAGACCGAGATGAACGACACAGCTATAGACCGAGATGAACGACACAGCTATAGACCGAGATGAACGACACAGCTATAGACCAAGATAAACGACACAGCTATAGACCAAGATGAACGACACAGCTATAGACCAAGATGAACGACACAGCTATAGACCAAGATAAACGACACAGCTATAGACCAAGATAAACGACACAGCTATAGACCAAGATGAACGACACAGCTATAGACCAAGATAAACGACACAGCTATAGACCAAGATAAACGACACAGCTATAGACCAAGATGAACGACACAGCTATAGACCGAGATGAACGACACAGCTATAGACCAAGATGAACGACACAGCTATAGACCAAGATGAACGACACAGCTATAGACCGAGATGAACGACACAGCTATAGACCGAGATGAACGACACAGCTATAGACCAAGATAAACGACACAGCTATAGACCAAGATAAACGACACAGCTATAGACCAAGGTGAACGACACAGCTATAGACCAAGATAAACGACACAGCTATAGACCAAGGTGAACGACACAGCTATAGACCGAGATGAACGACACAGCTATAGACCGAGATGAACGACACAGCTATAGACCAAGATAAACGACACAGCTATAGACCAAGGTGAACGACACAGCTATAGACCGAGATGAACGACACAGCTATAGACCGAGATGAACGACACAGCTATAGACCAAGATAAACGACACAGCTATAGACCAAGATAAACGACACAGCTATAGACCAAGGTGAACGACACAGCTATAGACCGAGATAAACGACACAGCTATAGACCAAGATAAACGACACAGCTATAGACCAAGGTGAACGACACAGCTATAGACCAAGGTGAACGACACAGCTATAGACCAAGATGAACGACACAGCTATAGACCGAGATAAACGACACAGCTATAGACCAAGATAAACGACACAGCTATAGACCAAGGTGAACGACACAGCTATAGACCGAGATGAACGACACAGCTATAGACCGAGATGAACGACACAGCTATAGACCAAGATAAACGACACAGCTATAGACCAAGATGAACGACACAGCTATAGACCAAGGTGAACGACACAGCTATAGACCAAGGTGAACGACACAGCTATAGACCAATGAAATTCTTCTTCTTCTTCTGCGATCATGACGTCATTCAGACTAGGACTCCAGGCTCTCTCATGAAGTCAGCTGTCTGTTTAATTGATTCAGTTGCCCCGTATAGTTTCTCTTCCAGGGAGGTGGGCGTGGACCACATTGTCCTTCTCAGGTCTGTGTACTTGGGACAATCCTGTAGAACATGTTTTGTAGTCATATTGTCCAGTGTACAGTGGCATAGGCTGGTAGTTCCTATTTTGAATTTGGTGAACATGTGGTTTCTCATTCTGTTGTGGCCAGTGCGTAGGCGAAGTATGATGACTTGATCCCTCCTTGATAGTTGTGGTATCCGTCCCTCTCGTTATGCTTTGGGTGTTCTCGTTTCCATTTTTCATGGAACTGACCTTTGATGATGGATTTGACTTCATCATAACTGAGCGGATGGTTCTCTTGTGGTAATCTCCCTCCCTCTTTAGCTAATTTGTCTGCGCGTTCGTTTCCTTGTATATTACAGTGTGATGGTATCCACTGAATGACTACTCTCTGGAAGTTATTGCACAGTTGGTCTAGGGTTGTTCTCAAGTCATCTAGCTCACTGTTCCTGGGTTTTTTTTTTAGAGCTGTTAGGACTGACAGTGTATCAATCAGTATCACCAATTTCTTGTGCATGTTATTTTTGTGTTGGATAGCCAGTTTTGTAGCATCTTTGAGGGCCTCAGTTTCTGCTTTATAGTTGTTTGAGAATTTCCCAGTAGCTATTGACTTGGTGATCTCTTCCTGGTTATTCAGCCTCAAGAACACACCACCTCCTCCATTTCTGGTGGCATTTGTAGCAGAGCCATATTTATATGTGTGACCAGGAGTCCTGTGGGTAGTTGTCGTTTGTGTGTTTTTCTGCTGTGTTTTCTCTCTGTGTCTGTTTGAGTACCTTTTTTATGATTCCTATTATGTCTTCCTTAAGTTCTGGTATTTTGTGTTTCCCATGAGGAGTCATATCAGATGTGCTTTTTTTTTTTTTTTTTAACGGACTTCCGTTACAAAGATGGTGGATCTAGGTCACATTCTCTCGATCGCTGCAGAAAGTGCATTCGGGATCTGATTAATTTCGGTTCTCCATTGCACTTTTCTGCGTTAAAGTAAAATGATGATCTACTTTTACATCTGCGCCACTAAAGCGATGTTGTACGCCGGCAACAGTCCTTTTTTGACAAACCAAGTTTTGTGAATGCGACCTTCCAACGTCTAGTCTTGATCTGCGCTTTACGTCACATTGGTGCTGTTCATGACCGTTGTTGGAATTCCTTGACGCAAGTTATTTCCATGTTACTTATTAATGTAAAGTATTTCGTCAGCACACATGGTATAAGTGGAACGATAACAAAAGTCAAATAGATTTCATCCTAGCGAGAACACAAAGGAAGAGGAAAATCAGAGACAGCAGAGCGGTACCTAACATCACAAATGACACAGACCATAAAATGGTGCTGATAACCATCCAGAAAGCAAACAAGACAACAAGAACCAATTGAAAACACGAAAACAATCCGAAAGGACAATACAATTAAACCAACTTAAAACAGAAGACAAAAAGAAAGAAATAGAAAAACAACAAGAAAGCCAATTTAAACAACTACCACAACAAATAAGTACATTAGATAACGAGTGGCTCATATTAAAAAAATCATTGACGAAAATAGCAACCACAATATGCGGAACGAAGCAAAGGAAGAAGGAGGGAAAGATGAGCACACCATGGTGGAATGATATAGTCAAGAACGTCATGTGGAATGATATAGTCAAGAACGCCATAAAAAGAAAGAAAAAACTATACAAAATCTGGCTAAAAACTAAAAAGCCAAGCGATTATGATATATACACAATAGAAAGAAGAGAAGTGAAGAAATGAATCAAAGAAGAAAAACATAAAGCATGGATAAAATTTGGAGAAATGATTAGTAACAACCACATATCAGCATCCAGAGACTTCTATAGAACAATTAAAGCCATAAGACAAAAGAAAGACAATTATGACCCAACTGAAATCATCAATGATAAACGAGGCCAAGCAATAACAAACAAAGCAAATCTTAACGAGATGGAAAGAATATTTGGAAGAGCTTTTGAATGTAGAAACAACGAGTCCAAAAACACACAAAAAGCAACGAATAGTTGGCGATAAAGAACCAAATATACTAATGGAAGAAATAGAAGAAACATTACGACTAGCACCAAGAAACAAAGCCCCAGGAATCGATAACATCCCTGTAGAAATGCTAACAGCAGCGGGAGAGGCAGGATGTAAATGGCCACACAGAATATTCAACGCTGCATGGATACAACAGCAAGTCCCAGACGATTGGAAACAGTCCATTATATTACCAATATGGAAAAAGAAGGGCAGCAGAAGAGACTGCAACCAATATAGAGGAATATCACTATTAAGCCACACAGGGAAGTTATATGCCAAGATAGTTGAAAAAAGATTGAGACCAATTATAGACCCACAACTAAGCGATGCTCAGATGGGCTTCAGGAGGAACAGAGGTTGCACAGATGCCCTATTTATCATAAAACAACTAGCGGAGAAAACAATAGAGCATAATAAAACACTATATACAGTTTTTATTGACCAAGAAAAGGCGTTCGATAGGGTGGACAGGGAACAACTGTGGTCCGTATTGCCCTTGTACGGAGTGAGTCACCACCTAGTAGAGATATGCAAGAGCCTCTATGAAAGTAGTCGCACTACAGTAAGATCTTCAGCAGGTTACTCTAAACATTTCACCATTAACTCCGGAGTAAGACAAGGCTGCGTGCTTTCCCCTTTACTTTTCATCACATATATGGAAAATATATGCAAATTAGCATGCCCAATCAAAGGAAATATACCAACACGGATGATAACAAGCGATAACACAAAAGAGAACGAAATAAACGTACCAGAAAACAGCAGAAGAAAGGAAGAAATAAATGAAATACTATTTGCAGACGACCAAGTTCTGATACATGAAACAACTGAGGACATACAAGAACATATCAACAGGCTAAACAACACTTGTAAACAATACAACATGAAGATCAACATAAGCAAAACCAAAGTAATGGCAATAGCGAGAAAGAAAGAAAAACTAAACATCATAATAGATAATACAACTCTGAAGCAAGTAGACAATTTTAAATATCTGGGTAGCACGTTAACACAAGACAATAACCAAGAGACAGAGATAGTTATAAGGTGTAACAAAGCATGCCATGTTATAGGCCAAGTATCAACACTATTGAAAAACAAAGCAATAACTAGGGAAGCAAAAAGGGCAATATACAAATCAATTTTTCTACCAACTCTGTGCTATCAGTGCCAGAATTGGACGCTGGACTCTAGAACAATAAGAAAGATAACGACCACCGAAATTAAATGTGTCAGAAGAATGACAGGAAACAGCTTAAGGGACAGAGTAAGAAACACTGACCTGAGGAAGAAACTCGAAATTGAACCAGCCATCGAATACATAAAGAAACAACAGATAAATTGGTTCGGCCACATAACAAGACAAAAAGAACTAACAATGACTCAAAGAGCCATAAGCAAACGCTACGAAAAGATTCCAGATTAAGAGGAATACCGAGAAAGAGATGGATAAAGGGAATACTAGAGTCACTAGGAGGGATAACACCAGAAGATGCCAACAGAAGAGCAAAGAATCGCAGATTGTTTCTCCCCTCGACGCCAACGGCAATGGAGGAAGGATAGAAGAAGAAGAAGACTTTGTCAGCCGCAGTTTTATCTCTTTTTTAGGAAGTGTGCACCTTGTTTTGTTCGTTGTTAGCTGCTTTCACTAGAGTAATGAGGAATCTAAAGGGAGCGAAGTTGTGTGTACGACAAATTTGTGTGCTACGTCATCGTAATGGCTCATCATACATCCCTAGACCGGCCGTACGATAATCTTACGGTCTGTTGTTTGATGTGGGACGGGGATAATCTGGCGACTAACCGTGAGTCTAAATATTCGGAATTGGAGTCAACAACGATGGCCTAACATCATCAAGTGCTATAAAGAGGACGTGAACTTCCTGTATATTGTGGATAGGCAGCAAGAACAATTGAAGGCTATGCATGAAAATTGTTCCTTGTTGCAGTTTCCTCATATTCCAAGTCCGGCTTGTTGCAGGAGCTACTGAGTTAAGTGCTCTGTGCACACCGTGAGCTGTGTGTCTCATCCGTTTTTATCATGTTTTGATATTCCAATTGTTTATGATGATATCGTGTGACAGGGAACAGTTGGCTGTTTTCACTTTCTGTGCTGTTTCGCCTTATGTCTTTTGGCGTGTGTTGAGACTGCTGCGATGGGGACTACAGTTACCTTTCTTTGTTTGGGAGATGAGATATTAATTCGGATGATTTCACTGGCACGGGCGGTTGAACAATTATGGATTTTAATTCGTTTGCAGTGATACTTGGGCCTTCCATAACAAAATAACCAAATCTGTGTGTGTGTCTGTGTTTAGTCATATCTCATATCTTAGTGTATATCTGTGTTAGTCATGTGTCATACCTTTGTGCATGCATGTCTGTGTTAGTCATATCTCATATCTTTGTGTGCATGTCTATGTTAGTTATATCTCATACCTTTGAGTGTGCATGTCTATGTTAGTCATGTCTCATATGTTTGTGTGTATGTCTATGTTAGTCACATCTCCTATCTTTGTGAGTGCATGTTTATGTTATCCATGTTTCATATCTTTGTGTGTTTGTGTTTAGTCATATCTCATATCTTGGTGTGTGAATCTGTGTTAATCATATCTCATATTTTAGAGTGTCTGTGTTAGTCACATTTCATATCTTAGTGTATGTGTGTGCGTGTGTGTCTGTGTTAGTCATATCTCATATATTGGTGTGTGTCAGTGTTAGTCATGCCTCATATCTTTGTGTGTGCATGTCTGTGTTAGTCACATCTCATATCTTTGTGTGTGCATGTCTATGTTAGTCACCTCTAGTGACGCGGTCAGATGGTGCTCATAAACCTGGGAGGGCCGATCATCTAAGGGCAGAATCCCCTACAGAAAAGACAATCTGCTACCTTGCAGGAAAATTGGGGACAATCAGAGGCTAAGGAAAGCAAACCTGAATAAAATGCTGGCTGAAATCGGATACACTGGGCCACTGGCGCAAAACACAGTGCAACGTTTTAACAGGTATGCAATCAGAGTGGATCTAACAGACTCTAATTATGATGTTCTGTCTGTGGGGTCGATCAATTCACTTAACCTGACAGCTGTCTTCATGTGAGAGTCTGGAATCCTACTCTGATTGAGTCATTTTCGCAGAGAGAGAGAGAGAGAGAGAGAGAGAGAGAGAGAGAGATGGGCTTATGGATTTCGGCATTGTTTGGGACAGTACTGGGTCACTAGTTGCCAGTTTTTCGCAGATTGCAGCGAAGTTGCTCCTCTTCAATCTTACTTTTCCGAAACCAGTTATTCTTTGGTGCATGGGGTGGTTAGGGAGCCTCCGCTTGTTGCATTATTTTAGTTTTCCGTCTGTCTTCTAAGGGATATAAACCTGTTACTGTTTCTAGAGTCTTGATAGGTGTAGATTTCATATGACCAGTGATGACACGGGCAGCCTGGTTTTGTGTTCTGTCAATTTTGCTAAGCTGTGATTTGGAAGCTGTAGCCCAGGCTGTGACTCCATACTCTAGGACTGGTCTTACTCTTCCTACGTATAGTCATTCCAAGATCTTGATGTCTGCTCTCCAGTCCGTTCCTGCCAATTTCTCCACAAAATCTGTTCTTTTCTGGCTTTTTTGTTTGCTTTGTCTATCTGATTTATCCATATCATTCTGCGATCCATGGTGACGTCAAGATATGTTGGGTTTTGGTCAATAGGGAGTGTATGGTCTTTTATCTTCAATTCTGCGAGTCCAATGAAATGACGCCATCTTTAAAACCCTATGCCAAAACACCATTGCAAGAACCCGTTGTGCAACAATTTGTAAGTCCCACACCACACAATCGCCTCATCGCCGTGGCTACAATGTGTAAGTCCCACACAATCGCCTCATCGCCGTGGCTACAATGTGTAAGTCCCACACAATCGCCTCATCGCCGTGGCTACAATGTGTAAGTCCCACACAATCGCCTCATCGCCGTGGCTACAATGTGTAAGTCCCACACAATCGCCTCATCGCCGTGGCTACAATGTGTAAGTCCCACACAATCGCCTCATCGCCGTGGCTACAATGTTCACTTTGACAATCATTTATCACATCAATGGAAGACGTGTCTTAACCACATTTCTCGTCACATGTCACATAAAACGTGTTTTAACTATACTTTCCGTCACGTGTTACATAAGCCGTGTCTTAACCACATTTCTCGTCACATGTCACATAAAACGTGTTTTAATCATACTTTATATATATATATATTTATATATTTTTATTTCTGTAAATCCAAGATGGCGGGTGTTTTTATATTCGGAGTGTAGACTGTGTGATTAATGTGATTAAATATAGTGTTTCCAGCGGGATATAATTTTCAGAAAGTTGTGTAAAGTGTTCTACCAAGGAGGAGGATAAGAACTGATAAGTACTTTTTTTAAATGTAACCAACTAAAGTTTTATATTTAGACCGTAAAAGATCGCATGTGAGACCTTAGCGATCACACACGTGGGGGGAAACATCAGCCGGGCTAAACACCCATCGTGTGTTTCTCTTAAACTAAGCCCTTAACTTACGACTGACTTAGCAGGTCGGTAAGGGATAATTGTATTTATGCTCAGAGAATACATAGAATATGGAGATCAAAGTAGCAACGATAAACATATGCGGGATAAAAAATAAAGAAATCGAACTTATAGAAGAAATGACAAAAAGGAAAATTAAAATACTAGGATTAGCGGACACCAGAGTAAAAGGACAACAGATAAAGAAAACACACATGAACTACACGAAAATATTCTCGGGAGTCGACAACACAGAAAGAGCAACACATGGAGTAGGTTTTATCATCGACCCAGAACACGCAAAGAACATTCTAGAAATAAAATACTATTCAGAAAGAATTATCTCAATTAAACTACTAGAAGACGATCGAAAAACAAATTACATTCAAATCTATGCACCATGCAACAACAATGTAAAAGACAGCGAAGAATTCTACGACACATTGAGTGAAATTATTAACAAGATTGACGAAAGCGACGACATGTTAGTGATGGGAGATTTTAATGGAAGGCTTGGGAAACGCAACAGTGAGAACAGTGACATCTTAGGACCCTTTGGCGATAAAACAGCTGAAATAAACGAAAACGGAAGCAGACTGCTGGAACTATGCAATCAAAACAATTTATTTATCACCAACACATTCTTCAAACACAGAGAGTCGCAAGTATACACCTGGTACAAATGGAATGACACAACATGCAGAAGCCAGATAGATTTTATACTAACAAGAAAAGAGAACAAGAAAAGAGTAACCGACAGTAGAGCAATCCCAAATATTACAGACGACACGGATCACAAGATGGTTATGATCACACTAAGACAGCCAAAAATAAAGAGAAAACACGAAAACAAACAAAAGAAGCGAAAAGAACAGACAATAAAAATAAAACAATTAAACGATCAAGAAACAAGGAAAACCCTAGAAGAAAACTCAGAGAGGAATTCAAGAAACTCCCTAACGAAGTATGCACAGTAGAAGAAGAGTGGAAACAATTTAAGGAAACAGTAACTAACATCTCTAAAACAGTTTGTGGAACGAAGCTAAGAACAAGAGAAGGGAAAAAGAGCACCCCGTGGTGGAACGAAACAATCAGAGAAGCAATTAAAGAAAAGAAGAAACTGTTTAAAAATTGGAGGGAGAACAAGAACCAAGAAAAATATGAAAGATATGCCTTAGTTCGAAAAGAGTTAAAATGCTGATCAAAGAAGCTAAGCAAAGGAATTGGACAGAATTCGGACAAAACATGAGCAGGACTTCAAGACAGCCACAAGAGATTTCTACAAAGCAGTAAAAGCCACAAGAGCGAGAAAAGAAAACCATGATCCTACTGAGCTGATAAATGACAAAGACGGACAACCAATATCAAACAACCAATGTATGCAACAGAGATGGAAAGAATATTTTGAAGACCTGTTAAACATACCAACTACCAACAAGACAACAAAAACCACACTAGAACTCACAAATACTGAACCCAACATCATGAAAGAGGAAATAGAAGAAGTAATCAAATATGCACCAAGAAACAAAGCACCAGGGATAGATAACATTCCAATAGAAATAATAGCAGCAGCGGGAGAAACAGGAATGCAATGGCTGCACAGAATATTTAATGCAGCATGGCACCAACAACAAGCACCAGAAGACTGGCAACAGGCAATCATCATACCAATATGGAAAAAGAAAGGTAGCAAAAGAGACTGCAATCAATATAGAGGTATAACTCTGCTCAGCCATGTAGGAAAGCTATACGCCAAAATCTTGGAAAAAAGACTGAGACCAATAATAGAACTACAGTTAAGCGATTCTCAAATGGGGTTCCGAAAAAACAGAGGATGTACCGACGCACTATTCACACTAAAACAGCTTGCAGAAAAACGACAGAACACAACCAAAACTTATACATAGCCTTCATTGACCAGGAAAAAGCATTCGACAGAGTAAACAGAGAACAACTGTGGGAGATACTAACAACATACGGAGTAAGCCAACATCTAACCAACATTATTAAAAGTCTCTACGCCAACAGCAGCTGCAGGGTCAGAACAGCAACAGGCTACACAGACCACTTCGAAGTTAGATCAGGTGTAAGACAGGGGTGCGTACTATCCCCCCTACTGTTTATTACATACATGGACCATATATGCAAGCTAGCCAACCCATCAGAGACAGAGGAGATCAACGAGCTTCTATTTGCAGACGACCAGGCACTAATACATGAAACAATAGAAGACCTACAAGAACACTTAAACAAACTCAACATCTTAGGAACAAAATACAACATGAAAATCAACATCAACAAAACAGAAGTCATGAATGTCGCCAAAAATAAACAGAACATCAACATAACTATAGAAGGCAGACAACTAAAACAAGTAGAGGAATTCAAATACCTAGGAAGTCTAATGACAAACGACAATTCCCAAACAGCAGAGATAGAATCAAGATGCAACAAAGCTTGTCAAATCATCGGACAGTTATCACCACTATTGTCCAACAAGGAAATAACTCTGGAGGCAAAACGAGCACTATACAATACAATCTTCATTCCAACGTTGTGCTACCAATGCCAGACCTGGACTCTAGATGCAAGAACAATAAGAAAAATAACCTCTACAGAGATGAAATGTGTTAGACGAATGACAGGAAACAGTCTGAGAGATAAGATCAGAAATGTAGAACTGAGAAAAAAGCTAGGAATAGCCCCAGCCATAGAATATATAAGGAAACAACAGATAAAATGGTTCGGCCACGTGACAAGGCAGAAAGAACAAAACACAACACAACGAGCCTTCAACAAACGTTGTGAGAACAACAGACCCAAGGGTCGACCACGAAAAAGATGGATCGATGGAATATTAGAAGCACTAGGAAACATAACAGCAGCAGAGGCGAACAGAAGAGCAAAAGACCGCAAATTATATCTCCCCTCGACGCTGAAAGGCAGATGAGGAAGGAAAGAAGAAGAAGAAGAATAATCATACTTTCCGTCACGTGTTACATAAGACGTGTCTTAACCATATTTTCCGTCACATGTCACATAAGACGTGTCTTAACCATATTTTCCGTCACATGTCACGTAAGACGTGTCTTAATAATATTTTCCGTCACATGTCACGTAAGACGTGTCTTAAACATATTTTCCGTCAGATGTCACGTAAGAGGTGTCTTAATCATATTTTCCGTCACATGTCACATAAGACTTACGTCTCATAAAAATCAGTTACTGCAACCACCCCTTTCACACATCCACTTCGCACTTTCGCCTCTCTGTTTCTCTCTCCCACTCCCCCCATCTACATTTGCCCACAATTTACAACCACATATCTAGCCTATCCAACGTCCACACAACTGCCCCATACTGTTATATAAGTCAACGCTTATCTGCCCTTCGACCTACCAATCACGTTTAAGTTATGTGAATTGCCCCTCGCTCGACCCGCCCATAAACTCTATTGACCAATCAGAATCGATCTCATTGTTTTGGCTTCTGATTATTGATTAGTCTAGGGCAGGATTATAGAGCTTGCGCACCTCAAGGGGAGAGAATTTATGAAGAAAGCTCTGTTTGAAGTTATCGTCTCAATTGCTTATCCCCCCGTGGCGAGAAATTTATGAGCTGATCATGATTTATAATAGCTGTGTGGGGAACATGATAATGATTAATGATGTCGTAGCCGATATGTGCTCGCGGCTGACGTGTCGTGAACTAGTCTCTATTGAGAGTTCCTGATTGTGTCGTGAACTAGTTTGTGTAGAGAGTTCCTGATTGTGTCCTGAACAAGTCTGTATAGAGAGTTCCTGATAGTGTCGTGAACTAGTCTGCGTAGAGAGTTCCTGATTGTGTCGTGAACTAGTTTGTGTAGAGAGTTCCTGATTGTGTCGTGAACTAGTCTGCGTAGAGAGTTCCTGATTGTGTCGTGAACTAGTCTGCGTAGAGAGTTCCTGATTGTGTCATGAACTACTCTGCGTAGAGAGTTCCTGATTGTGTCGTGAACTAGTCTGCGTAGAGAGTTCCTGATTGTGTCGTGAACTAGTCTGCGTAGAGAGTTCCTGATTGTGTCGTGAACTAGTCTGTGTTGAGAGTTCCCGATTGTGTTGTGAACTAATCTGTGTTGAGAGTTCCTGATTGTGTCGTGAACTAGTCTGTGTTGAGAGTTCCTGATTGTGTCATGAACTAGTTTGTGTAGAGAGTTCCTGATTGTGTCCTGAACAAGTCTGTATAGAGAGTTCCTGATAGTGTCGTGAACTAGTCTGCGTAGAGAGTTCCTGATTGTGTCGTGAACTAGTCTGTGTTGAGAGTTCCCGATTGTGTTGTGAACTAATCTGTGTTGAGAGTTCCTGATTGTGTCGTGAACTAGTCTGTGTTAAGAGTTCCTGATTGTGTCGTGAACTAGTCTGTGTTATGAGTTCCTGATTGTGCCGTGAACTAGTCTGTGTTAAGAGTTCCTGATTGTGCCGTGAACTAGTCTGTGTTAAGAGTTCCTGATTGTGCCGTGAACTAGTCTGTGTTAAGAGTTCCTGATTGTGCCGTGAACTAGTCTGTGTTAAGAGTTCCTGATTGTGCCGTGAACTAGTCTGTGTTAAGAGTTCCTGATTGTGCCGTGAACTAGTCTGTGTTAAGAGTTCCTGATTGTGCCGTGAACTATTCTGTATTGTGTTCTGTCCTGACTTTTTAAACACTTATAGTTTACCATGCACTAATATTGATACTAATGATACATATCACAAGATTTTGGACAACTTTGTCCTTGTATCACAAGATTTTGGATGTTTGCAACAATAGAGATTGTCATAGTACATGTCATGAATGATTGTCACAGTACCTGTCATGAATGATTGTCACAGCACCTGTCATGAATGATTGTCACTGTACCTGTCATGAATGATTGTCACAGTACCTGTCATGAATGATTGTCACAGTACCTGTCATGAATTATTGTCACAGTACCTGTCATGAATGATTGTCACAGTACCTGTCATGAATGATTGTCACTGTACATGTCATGAATGATTGTCACCGTACATGTCATGAATGTTTGTCACTGTACATGTCATGAATGATTGTCAATATACATGTCATGTGATTGTCACCGTACATGTCATGAATGATTGTCACCATACATGTTATAAACATGTCGGTTGGTTTGTAAAGGCACTGTTTTGTTCTCCGACTCCGTTAGGTGTGCTTCCTCTCTGTTTGCCTTTCTTCCTTTACTCTGCCGACCATCTTTAGGTTCCATGGTTTAAACGAGCATGTGGTATTGAATTGTAGTAGTATCACAGACACACACCTGGACAACCCACTTCCTCTAGCCGCTCGTGTCACCATGACAACAATCATTATCTGGCATCTGTCCGCTCTGATTTGAACTTTTTTCTTTTGTTTCAGACTGTATCTAGGATAACACGACCTCAAGATGACGTGAGTACTGTCACGTGACTATGTTTGTTTGAGCCTTGCTTTGTGTTGTGACACGCCCACATTGTGACGTCACTCTTCAGCATTTCATCTTTTCTTTCCATGACAAATGTCGCCTCTACCAAATGTCCTTCCTATATTTTGAAATATAATCTACCCATAGGTTCCTGTATGCTGCGCAGCTGCCCAGTTGCTGTATTGGTGCCGCTCATGTTTAATGGTAAACAATTAGACTATTTTGCACACCACATGTTTCCATCATTTAATACATTTCAAGAAATGTCAATAGTCTACTTTCATGAACATACTTTTAGAAATGTCGATAGTCTACTTTCGTGAACACACTTCTAGAACTGTCGATAATCTCTTTTCGTGAACACACTTCTAGAACTGTCGATAATCTACTTTCATGAACATACTTCTAACAATGTCGATAATCTACTTTCGTGAACACACTTCTAGCAATGTCGATAATCTACTTTCATGAACATACTTCTAACAATGTCGATAATCTACTTTCGTGAACACATTTCTGGCAATGTCGATAATCTACTTTCATGAACACACTTCTAGCAATGTCGATAATCTACTTTCGTGAACACACTTCTAGCAATGTCGATAATCTACTTTCTTGAACACACTTCTAGCAATGTCGATAATCTACTTTCGTGAACACACTTCTAACAATGTCGATAATCTACTTTCGCGAACACACTTCTAACAATGTCGATAATCTACTTACGTGAACACACTTCTAGCAATGTCGATAATCTACTTTCGTGAACACACTTCTAGCAATGTCGATAATCTACTTTCGTGAACACACTACTCTATTTATCTACTCCACTTTTATCATATCATCTACTCCACTTTATCATATCATCTACTCCACTTTTCATATCATCTACTCCACTTATCATATCATCTACTCCACTTTATCATATCATCTACTCCACTTTTATCATATCATCTACTCCACCTTATCATATCATCTACTCCACCTTTATCATATCATCTACTCCACCTTATCATATCATCTACTCCACCTTTATCATATCATCTACTCCACTCTTTATCATATCATCTACTCCACTCTTATCATATCATCTACTCCACTCTTATCATATCATCTACTCCACTCTTATCATATCATCTACTCCACTCTTATCATATCATCTACTCCACTCTTATCATATCATCTACTCCACCTTAATCATATCGTCTTCCACCACCATATTGCCCTCTCATATTGTCCCTCGACCATCATATTGCCCCTCGACCACCATATTGCCCCTCGACCACCATATTGTCTCGACCACCATATTGTCCCTCCCACCCCCCCCTCCCCCCCCCTCCCCCCCCCCCCCCCCCCCCCCCCCCCCCCCCCCCCCTTTCCTAGACTTTCCCGCGTGAGTCGCTTCGTCGCCTTGAATTAAAGGCTTCCACGAGAGATGCCGGATGTTCCGGAAGTAAGCTCTTGGAGAGACTGTTCTCGTGTCCGCGGTGCGTCTGGAAGCTTATAGTATGTCTCGTGTTGCAAGCCTCGCGCATTGCGATCATCCTGGCGCTAGTGACTTTAGCCAGGTCAAGCTGCTTAGTGACGTCATAGAGCAGGGCAGCACGGTAATTAAGTTTACAAACAGGGGAGGGGAGGGGTCGTCAATCGGAGAAAGTTCACGGACAATTTTCTTCCAACATTAAAAAAAAAAAGCCGCGGTCAAGAAGGAGAGAGAGGAGAAAAACCATACACACGCTATCCCTAGATAACCTTTGACCTTAGCTGGTGTGACGTCACATGTTGGAAATAAGAATGTATGGGTTTAGCTGCGATGCTGACCCATCTCCGCTCCTCCAATAACAAAAGTAGATATCTTGGGATTTACTTTTCATGGATTAGATGGCGGCTTCCGGTTGATTTCCGCCGGCTTGTGTCCGGTAGTCTCAGCCAGTAATTTGATTGGATGTCAAGTCTACAGACCGGCAGGGCTCTCGCGGCACGACAGCCTCAGCACAGCCTCAGGAAGTACTGTCTCCTGCATAGACTTTAGACTCTGAAATAAGCTCCAAGCTAGCCTGCGCTGCTCTACAGCACATCACTATAAGAAGTTACGCACAAATCTTGTTCTATAGCACATCACTATAAGAAGTTACGCACAAATCTTGTTCTATAGCACATCACTATAAGAAGTTACGCACAAATCTTGTTCTATAGCACATCACTATAAGAAGTTACGTACAGATCTTGTTCTATAGCACATCACTATAAGAAGTTACGCACAAATCTTGTTCTATAGCACATCACTATAAGAAGTTACGCACAAATCTTGTTCTATAGCACATCACTATAAGAAGTTACGTACAGATCTTGTTCTATAGCACATCACTATAAGAAGTTACGTACAGATCTTGTTCTACAGCACATCACTATAGTGAGAGAAACATATTCTGTAAGAAGTTACGTACAGATCTTGTTCTACCATATTGATGTACATGATGGACATTTATAGACAAATAAGAAGATCATAGGAGGCTTGAGAAATAAAAACTACGACTCGAGTATCTCGCGCCGACTGCACGGAATAAGCGACCTTTATTCTGTGGTCATATAAGTAGCCGCTGCAGACATCAATCTTGGGTCGATGGGTCGATGGCTACAGATCTTGTTTGTGTCTTTTGTAAACTTGCTTTAGAGAAAAATGTTGACAGTGCCACTAAAAGCGAAGTATAGAGCAGAAGAGATCCTCAATAAAACCGTTGTTTTTGTGTCTTTGACACACGTACACATGTTAGTGTCTTTATCACACGTACAAATGTTGGTGTATTTAACACACGCACAAACGTCTAATTTTAGTGTCTCCATATCACACATACAAATGTTAGTGTCTTTAATACACACGTACACATGTTAGTGTCTCTATCACACATACAAATGTTAGTGTCTTTAATACACACGTACAAATGTTAGTGTCTCTATCACACGTACAAATGTTAGTGTCTTTAATACACACGTACAAATGTTAGTGTCTCTATCACACGTACAAATGTTAGTGTCTTTAACACACATACAAATGTTTGTGTCTTTAGCACACGTACAAATGTTAGTGTCTTTAACACACGTACAAATTTGTGTGTCTTTAACACACGTACAAATGTTTGTGTCTTTAACACACGTACAAATGTTTGTGTCTTTAACACATGAACAAACGTCTAATTTTAGTGCATTTGACACACGTGCAAAGAGAAATGTCGACATTTCGAATAAAACCAGGGTACAAAGAGAAATGGCGACATCTTAAATAAAACTAGTGCACAGAGAGAGATTGTGACATCTTCAATAAAACCAGTGCTTAAGGAGAAATATCGACAACTTGAATAAAACCAGTGCAAAAAGAGAAATGGCGACATCTTGAATAAAACCAGTGCACGAGGAGAAATGTCGACATCTTGAATAAAACCAGTGCACCAGCAGAAATATCGACATCTTGAATAAAACCAGTGCACAAAGAGAAATGGCGACATCTTGAATAAAACCAGTGCAAAAAGAGAAATGGCGACATCTTGAATAAAACCAGTGCACAAAGTAAAATGGCGACATCTTGAATAAAAACCAGTGCACAAAGAAAAATGTCGACATCTTGAATACAATCAATGCACAAAGTAAAATGGCGACATCTTGAATAAAACCAGTGCACAAAGAAAAATGCCGATATTTTGAAAAAGACCAGTGCACAGAGACAAATATTGACATCTTGAATAAAACCAGTGCACAAGAAAAAATGTCGACACCTTGAATAAAACCAGTGCACAAAGAGAAATGTCGATATCTTGAATAAAAGCAAAGCACAAAAAGAAATGTCGATATCTTGAATAAAACCAGTGCACAAAGAGAAATGTCGATATCTTGAATAAAAGCAAAGCACAAAAAGAAATGTCGATATCTTGAATAAAACCAGTGCACAAAGAGAAATGTCGATATCTTGAATAAAAGCAAAGCACAAAAAGAAATGTCGATATCTTGAATAAAACCAGTGCACACAGAGAAATGTCGATATCTTAAATAAAACCAGTGCACAAAAAGAAATGTCGAGATCTTGGGTAAAAGCAAGGCGCAAAGAGAAATGTCGACATCTTGAATAAAAGCAATGCACAAAAAGAAATGTCCACATCTTGAATAAAAGCAAGGCACAAAAATAAATGTCGACATCTTGGATAAAAGCAATGCACAAAAAGAAATGTCCACATCTTGAATAAAAGCAAGGCACAAAGAGAAATGTCGATATCTTGAATAAAAGCAATTCACAAAGAGAAATGTTCATATTTGAATAAAATCAATGCACAAAGAGAAATGTCGATATTTTAATAAAAGCAATGCACAAAGAGAAATGTCGATATTTGAATAAAAGAAATGCACAAAGAGAAATGTCGATATTTGAAAAAAGCAGTGCACAAAGAGAAATGTCGATGTTTGAATAAAAGCAATGCACAAAATGAAATGTCGATATTTGAATAAAAGCAATGCACAAAGAGAAATGTCGATATTTGAATAAAAGCAATGCACAAAGAGAAATGTTGATATTTGAATAAAAGCAATGCACAAAGAGAAATGTTGATATTTGAATAAAAGCAATGCACAAAGAGAAATGTCGATATTTGAATAAAATCAATGCACAAAGAGAAATGTCGATATTTGAATAAAAGCAATGCACAAAGAGAAATGTCGATATTTGAATAAAAGCAATGCACAAAGAGAAATGTCGATATTTGAATAAAAATCAATGCACAAAGAGAAATGTCGATATTTGAATAAAAGCAATGCACAAAGAGAAATGTCGATATTTCAATAAAAGCAATGCACTAAGAGAAATGTCAATATTTGAATAAAAGCAATGCACAAAGAGAAATGTCAATATTTGAATAAAAGCAATGCACAAAGAGAAATGTCAATATTTGAATAAAAGCAATGCACAAAGAGAAATGCGTTAAAAAAGAGATCGTCTTTGTTTTTGTTCACTTGATGAGAATAGTATGAACACAGGAGAAGGGAGGGGGAGCGGGGTAAAGCAAAGAGAGAATATAGCTGAAATACAGTGTTAATGAGTATATGGATGAGGAGATAGATCACCCTGGTAGAGGAGTGGGCTAGTGGAGGATGTTTCTCTCTGTGTGTGTCTTCTATGTCTTGTGTGTACATTAAGACAGACTGCTACCCTCCACCTCTCTGTGTCTTCTATGTCTTGTATGTACATTAAGACAGACTGCTACCCTCCACCTTTCTGTCTTCTATGTCTTGTATGTACATTAAGACAGACTGCTACCCTCCACCTCTCTGTGTCTTCTATGTCTTGTATGTACATTAAGACAGACTGCTACCCTCCACCTTTCTGTCTTCTATGTCTTGTATGTACATTAAGACAGAATGCTACCCTCCACCTCTCTGTGTCTTCTATGTCTTGTATGTACATTAAGACAGACTGCTACCCTCCACCTTTCTGTCTTCTATGTCTTGTATGTACATTAAGACAGAATGCTACCCTCCACCTCTCTGTGTCTTCTATGTCTTGTATGTACATTAAGACAGAATGCTACCCTCCACCTCTCTGTGTCTTCTATGTCTTGTATGTACATTAAGACAGAATGCTACCCTCCACCTCTCTGTGTCTTCTATGTCTTGTATGTACATTAAGACAGACTGCTACCCTCCACCTCTCTGTGTCTTCTATGTCTTGTATGTACATTAAGACAGACTGCTACCCTCCACCTTTCTGTCTTCTATGTCTTGTATGTACATTAAGACAGACTGCTACCCTCCACCTCTCTGTGTCTTCTATGTCTTGTATGTACATTAAGACAGACTGCTACCCTCCACCTTTCTGTCTTCTATGTCTTGTATGTACATTAAGACAGAATGCTACCCTCCACCTCTCTGTGTCTTCTATGTCTTGTATGTACATTAAGACAGAATGCTACCCTCCACCTCTCTGTGTCTTCTATGTCTTGTATGTACATTAAGACAGACTGCTACCCTCCACCTTTCTGTCTTCTATGTCTTGTATGTACATTAAGACAGAATGCTACCCTCCACCTTTCTGTCTTCTATGTCTTGTATGTACATTAAGACAGACTGCTACCCTCCACCTTTCTGTCTTCTATGTCTTGTATGTACATTAAGACAGAATGCTACCCTCCACCTCTCTGTGTCTTCTATGTCTTGTATGTACATTAAGACAGACTGCTACCCTCCACCTCTCTGTGTCTTCTATGTCTTGTATGTACATTAAGACAGACTGCTACCCTCCACCTTTCTGTCTTCTATGTCTTGTATGTACATTAAGACAGACTGCTACCCTCCACCTCTCTGTGTCTTCTATGTCTTGTATGTACATTAAGACAGACTGCTACCCTCCACCTCTCTGTGTCTTCTATGTCTTGTATGTACATTAAGACAGACTGCTACCCTCCACCTTTCTGTCTTCTATGTCTTGTATGTACATTAAGACAGACTGCTACCCTCCACCTCTCTGTGTCTTCTATGTCTTGTATGTACATTAAGACAGACTGCTACCCTCCACATCTCTGTGTCTTCTATGTCTTGTATGTACATTAAGACAGACTGCTACCCTCCACCTCTCTGTGTCTTCTATGTCTTGTATGTACATTAAGACAGACTGCTACCCTCCACCTCTCTGTGTCTTCTATGTCTTGTATGTACATTAAGACAGACTGCTACCCTCCACCTTTCTGTCTTCTATGTCTTGTATGTACATTAAGACAGACTGCTACCCTCCACCTCTCTGTGTCTTCTATGTCTTGTATGTACATTAAGACAGACTGCTACCCTCAGACCTCTCTGTGTCTTCTATGTCTTGTATGTACATTAAGACAGACTGCTACCCTCCACCTTTCTGTCTTCTATGTCTTGTATGTACATTAAGACAGACTGCTACCCTCAGACCTCTCAGTTCCAAAATAGCATGAACATTTATTGTTTACACTGAATATCGTACTCAACAACCATTTTCTCCTGCCTGTTGTGGTGTCTTTTATTGATTTCTTTACTGTGTCTCCACCCACTCTCCTAATGTAGTCTAGGTATACAATAACAACCCCTTCATAATGTAGTATAGGTCTACAATAACAACACCTCTCCTAATGTAGTCTAGGTCTACAATAACAACACCTCTCCTAATGTAGTATAGGTCTACAATAACAACCCCTTCATAATGTAGTCTAGGTCTACAATAACAACCCCTCTCCTAATGTAGTCTAGGTATACAATAACAACCCCTTCATAATGTAGTCTAGGTCTACAATAACAACCCCTCTCATAATGTAGTCTAGGTATACAATAACAACCCCTCTCCTAATGTAGTATAGGTCTACAATAACAACCCCTCTCATAATGTAGTCTAGGTATACAATAACAACCCCTTCATAATGTAGTCTAGGTCTACAATAACAACCCCTCTCATAATGTAGTCTAGGTATACAATAACAACCCCTCTCCTAATGTAGTCTAGGTATACAATAACAACCCCTCTCCTAATGTAGTCTAGGTATACAATAACAACCCCTCCCCTAATGTAGTCTAGGTATACAATAACAACCCCTCCCCCTAATGTAGTCTAGGTATACAATAACAACCCCTCCCCTAATGTAGTCTAGGTATACAATAACAACCCCTCCTCTAATGTAGTCTAGGTATACAATAACAACCCCTCCCCTAATGTAGTCTAGGTATACAATAACAACCCCTCTCCTAATGTAGTCTAGGTATACAATAACAACCCCTCTCCTAATGTAGTCTAGGTATACAATAACAACCCCTCCCCTAATGTAGTCTAGGTCTACAATAACAACCCCTCCCAAAATGTAGTCTAGGTATACAATAACAGCCCCTCCCCTAATGTAGTCTAGGTATACAATAACAACCCCTCCCCTAATGTAGTCTAGGTATACAATAACAACCCCTCCCAAAATGTAGTCTAGGTATACAATAACAACCCCTCCCCTAATGTAGTCTAGGTATACAATAACAACCCCTCCCCTAATGTAGTCTAGGTATACAATAACAATGTGTTAGCACTCGGAAAAATTAACAGACAAACAACAACAGAAAAAAACGAAGAACAATATATGGTCCGAAGTGGGATCGAACCCGTACTCCCTGGTTTTTGTTCTATTATTCCCTATTATCGCCTCGGAAGTTCCCCATATAATAATATTTATGTATTATTATTTGTTACCAGTATACAATAACAACCCTCCCCTAATGTAGTCTAGGTATACAATAACACCCCCTCCCCTAATGTAGTCTAGGTATACAATAACACCCCCTCCTTACCGCAGCCTCTATTGGATTGTCAACTTGACAACTCTATTTAGTGCTCTCCTGGCAACCCTGGCATTCTGAACATTATTCTTCAAACAAGTGCAGGAAGAATCCAAGATGATGTCGGGTTGTGGAAGGGTCCCAGATGATGTCGGGTTGTGGAAGGGTCCCAGATGATGTCGGGTTGTGGAAGGGTCCCAGATGATGTCGGGTTGTGGAAGGGTCCCAGATGATGTCGGTTTGTTTATGTTCTCGTAATTTCCCTTCTTACTTCCGCTTCCTGTGTTTTGACATTTGCTGTCACGAGCAGGCGACCCATTCTAGCAACCACGGGGACGAGGCGAGGGGGGAACACTCGTGTCCACTTCTATCAGTTAGATTAACACCGACATTAAGTCAAATGGACTGGCCCAGCGAAATGTCGTTCATTACACGGCCGGCCTAGTTTAATTTGCAGCAAGAACATTGTTGGTGCGAAGATGAGTCATACTGATACCACTATCTCTCTCTCTCTCTCTCTCTCTCTCTCTCTCTCTCTTTCTTTCTTTCTTTCACTTTCAATCTTTCGTTAATGGTGGAGTGAGAAAGGAGGGGGAAGGTGGCTTTATTTCTTTTCAGTTTATGGTCACCGTCACCGTCATGGTCACCGTCAACGTCATAGTTACCGTCATGGTTACCTTCATGGTCACCGCCATGGTTACCGTCACCGTCATGGTCATCGTTACCGTCATGGTCAGCGTCAACGTCATGATCACCGTCAACGTCATGGTCACCGTCAACGTCATGGTCAGCGTCACCGTCATGATCACCGTCAACGTCATGATCACCGTCACCGTCATGGTCACCGTCACCGTCATGGTCACCGTCAACGTCATGGTTACCGTCATGGTCGCCATCATGGTCACCATCATGGTCACCGCCATGGTTACCGTCACCGTCATAGTTACCGTCATGGTCATCGTCATGGTCATGGTCACCGTCACCGTAAAGGTCATCGTTACCGTCATGGTCAACATCATGGTCACCATAATCGTCATGGTCACCACCACCGTCATGGTCAACATCTTGGTCACCGCCACCGTCATGGTCAACATCTTGGTCACCGCCACCGTCATGGTCAACATCTTGGTCACCGCCACCGGCATGGTCAACATCTTGGTCACCGCCACCGTCATGGTCAACATCTTGGTCACCGCCACCGTCATGGTCAACATCTTGGTCACCGCCACCGTCATGGTCAACATCTTGGTCACCGCCACCGGCATGGTCAACATCTTGGTCACCGCCACCGTCATGGTCAACATCATGGTCACCATAATCGTCATGCATTCAGAGATTGAGAAATAAATATTCGCCGATGACTTGACTGAACCTACTGGTGAACCTCTTCAAAATATGACTGAACCGAACCTGCTGGGTAATCTGAAATAAGATGACTGAACCGAACCTACTGGGTAATCTCTGAAATAAGATGACTGAACCGAACCTGCAGGGTAATCTCTGAAAAAAGATGACTTGGCTGAACCTACTGGTGAACTTCTGCAATAAGATCTTTGTTTATGGTCCCACTCAATCACCCGTCCAAGTACCCAATCTTTGTTCATGGTCCCACTCAATGACCAGTCCAAGTACCCAATCTTTGTTTATGGTCCCACTCAATCACCAGTCCAAGTACCCAATCTTTGTTCATGGCCCCACTCAATCACCACTTCAAGTACCCAATCTTTGTTCATGATCCCACTCAATCACCACTTCAAGTACCCAATCTTTGTTCATGGCCCCACTCAATCACCAGTCCAAGTACCCAATCTTTGTTCATGGCCCCACTCAATCACCACTTCAAGTACCCAATCTTTGTTCATGGCCCCACTCAATCAACACTTCAAGTACTCAATCTTTGTTCATGGTCCCACAAATCACCACTTCAAGTACCCAATCTTTGTTCATGGTCCCACTCAATCACCACTTCAAGTACCCAATCTTTGTTCATGGTCCCACTCAATCACCACTTCAAGTACCCAATCTTTGTTCATGGCCCCACTCACTCACCACTTCAAGTACCCAATCTTTGTTCATGGTCCCACTCAATTACCACTTCAAGTACCCAATCTTTGTTCATGGTACCACTCAATCACCACTTCTAGTACCCAATCTTTGTTCATGGTACCACTCAATCACCACTTCAAGTACCCAATCTTTGTTGACGGTCCCACTCAATCACCACTTCAAGTACCCAATCTTTGTTCATGGTCCCACTCAATCACCACTTCAAGTACCCAATCTTTGTTCATGGCCCCACTCAATCACTAGTCCAAGTACCCAATCTTTGTTCATGGCCCCACTCAATCACCATTTCAAGTACACAATCTTTGTTCATGGCCCCACTAAATCACCACTTCAAGTACCCAATCTTTGTTCATGGCCCCACTCAATCACTAGTCCAAGTACCCAATCTTTGTTCATGGCCCCACTCAATCACCACTTCAAGTACCCAATCTTTGTTCATGGCCCCACTCAATCACCACTTCAAGTACCCAATCTTTGTTCATGGTCCCACTCAATCACCACTTCAAGTACCCAATCTTTGTTCAAGGTCCCACTCAATCACCAGTCCAAGTACCCAATCTTTGTTCATGGTCCCACTCAATCACTAGTCCAAGTACCCAATCTTTGTTCATGGCCCCACTCAATCACCACTTCAAGTACACAATCTTTGTTCATCGTCCCACTCAATCACCACTTCAAGTACCCAATCTTTGTTCATCGTCCCACTCAATCACCACTTCAAGTACCCAATCTTTGTTCATGGCCCCACTCAATCACCACTTCAAGTACCCAATCTTTGTTCATGGCCCCACTCAATCACCAGTCCAAGTACCCAATCTTTGTTCATGGCCCCACTCAATCACTAGTCCAAGTACCCAATCTTTGTTCATGGCCCCACTCAATCACCACTTCAAGTACCCAATCTTTGTTCATAGTCCCACTCAATCACCACTTCAAGTACCCAATCTTTCTTCATGGTCCCACTCAATCACCACTTCAAGTACCCAATCTTTGTTGCATCATCCGGACCTGGCTTTGTCTCATAGGCAGAGAAAGCAGCGGATGCGACCTTGAACTGTGAAAGTCTGAGGAAAGATATATGTTGTTGTGTCACTGTTGTAGACTGTGCGCTGGTCAGCCTGGTCGACTGCTCAACGTTCAGCGTCAATTATTCATCAGCTCTCGGCGCCGCTAATCTCACGTCTGGAGATGTCTTCCATCTTGATGTTTCTTACGGTCTCTTCTCCGCTGGGAAAGGGGGGGGGGGAGAATTGTGGGCTACACGTTCACAGGGTGGTGGTCGTCCGCATGTAGGGAGGTGAGAGATAGACGCACATAGAGAGACGCACATAGAGCGACGCACATAGAGAGACGCACATAGAGAGACGCACATAGAGAGACGCACATAGAGCGACGCACATAAAGATACGCACATAGAGAGACGCACATAGAGAGACGCACATAGAGATACGCACATAGAGCGACGCACATAAAGATACGCACATAGAGAGACGCAAATAGAGAGACGCACATAGAGCGACGCACATAAAGATAAGCACATAGAGAGACGCACATAGAGCGACGCACATAGAGAGACGCACATAGAGCGACGCACATAGAGCGACGCACATAGAGAGACGCACATAGAGAGACGCACATAGAGCGACGCACATAGAGAGACGCACATAGAGAGACGCACATAGAGATACGCACATAGAGAGACGCACATAGAGATACGCACATAGGGAGGTGAGAGATAGACGCACATACAGATACGCACATATGGAGGTGAGAGATAGACGCACATAGAGATACGCACATAGGGAGGTGAGAGATACGCACATAGAGAGACGCACATAGAGATACGCACATAGGGAGGTGAGAGATAGACGCACATACAGATACGCACATATGGAGGTGAGAGATAGACGCACATAGAGATACGCACATAGGGAGGTGAGAGATACGCACATAGAGAGACGCACATAGAGAGACGCACATAGAGCGACGCACATAGAGAGACGTACATAGAGAGACGCACATAGAGAGACGCACATAGATATGTAGAGATAGATGCACATAGATATGTAGAGATAGATGCACATAGATATGTAGAGATAGATGCACATAGATATAGATGCACATAGATATGTAGAGATAGATGCACATAGATATGTAGAGATAGACGCACATAGATATGTAGAGATAGATGCACATAGAAGAATATGCGTACATAGAGAAATCTGCACATAGAAAAACATACCCACAGAGAGAGACACGCACAGAGTGAGATAGTGACGTACAGAGAAAGAGATGTTTACATGGAGAGAGAGACGCACATAGAGCGACGCACATACAGAGACGCACAAAGTGAGACGCACATAGGGAGGGAGAGATCTTGGAAACAATTCACCCCGTCTTTCCAGACAATTCACCCAGACTTTCCAGACAGTTCACCCAGTCTTGGAGACAATTCACCCAGTCTTTCCAGACAATTCACCCAGTCTTGGAGACAATTCACCCAGTCTTTCCAGACAGTTCACCCAGTATTGGAGACAATTAACCCTGTCTTTCCAGACAATTCATCCAGTCTTTCCAGATAGTTCACCCACTCTTGGAGACAATTTACCCAGTCTTTCCAGGCAGTTCACCCAGTCTTCGAGACAATTCACCCGGTCTTTCCAGAAAGTTCACCCAGTCTTCGAGACAGTTCACACAGTCTTTCCAGACAGTTCACCCAGTCTTGGAAACAATTCATCCAGTCTCTGAGACAGTTCACCAAGTCTTGGAGACAGTTCACCCAGCCTTGGAGACAATTCCTCCAGTCCTGGAGACAGTTCACCCATTCTTGGAGACAGTTCCCCCTTGGAGACAGTTCACCCAGCCTTGGAGACAATTCCTCCAGTCCTGGAGACAGTTCACCCATTCTTGGAGACAGTTCCCCCTTGGAGACAGTTCACCCAGTCTTGGAGACAATTCACCCAATCTTGGAGACAATTCAGTCAGTCTTGGTGACAGTTCACCCAGTTATGGAAACAATTCATCCAGTCTCTGAGACAGTTCACCAAGTATTGGAGACAGTTTACCCAGTTATGGAAACAATTCATCCAGTCTCTGAGACAGTTCACCAAGTATTGGAGACAGTTTACCCATCTTGGAGACAATTTATCAAGTCTTGGAGACAATTTATCAAGTCTTGGAGACAGTTCACCCAGCCTTGGAGACAATTCATCCAGTCCTGGAGACAGTTCACCCATTCTTGGAGACAGTTCCCAGAGTCTTGGAGACAGTTCACCCATTCTTGGAGACAGTTTACCCAGTCTTGAAGACAATTCATCCAGTCTTGTAGACAGTTCACTCAGTCTTTGAGACAATTCATCCAGTCCTGGAGAGAGTACACCCAATCTTGGGGACAGTTCATCCAATCTTGGGGACAGTTCATCCAGTCTTGGAGACAGTTCATCCAGTCTTGGAGACAATTCACCCAGTTTTGGAGACAAGTCATCCAGTCTTGGAGACAATTCACCCAGTTTTGGAGACAAGTCATCCAGTTTTGGAGACAGTTCATCCTGTCTTGGAGACAATTCTCCCAGTCTTGCAGTCAGTTCATCCAGTTTTGGAGACAAGTCAACCTTTTCGACAGAGATTAAACCTCGGAGTAATGGTGATCGTGACGTCACGAGCCAAGGTTAAACCTCAGATGTTGAGACCTCGCATTCACAACGACGATACATGGGAACAAAGAGTGACAGAAGCAGGAAGTACAAAGAGAGACAGAAGAAGGAAGTACAAAGAGAGACAGAAGCAGAAGCACAAAGAGGGATAAGAAGGAAGAGTAAAGAGTGACAGAAGAAGGAAGAGTAAAGAGTGGCAAGGAGGAAGAATAAAGATTGACAGAAGAAGGAAGTACAAAGAGGGACAAGAAGGAAGAATAAAGAGTGACAGTAGACACGAAAACAAAGAGTGATAGAAGAAAGGAGAACAAAGAACGAGAGAATGTGAGAGATGAGATGTGATGGATCATTTATTCGAACACAACCGGACCCTGTGGAATGAAAGCGCTTCGGTGAAGTGAACAACAGCTGTCAATTCACTGCACAAACTCTGAGGTGAATGTGTGAACACACTGGACAAACTCTGAAGGGAATGTGTGAACACACTGGACAAACTCTGAAGGGAATGTGTGAACACACTGGACAAACTCTGAAGGGAATGTGTGAACACACTGGACAAACTCTGAAGGGAATGTGTGAACACACTGGACAAACTCTGAAGGGAATGTGTGAACACATTCGACGAAGCTTGGGAGCCTGTGACGTAGGGAAACGTTCTTGGAGACCAGCACAACAGTATGCCCTGATGTTGTTTCGTGGTCGCCTCGCCAGTATCGCTGTACATGAACGTTTCACGAGGTACAATGCGGGGCCTGTGCAAGGTCTGACACGTAATAACAAGATCTGTTAACATAGAGAGTCTAGAGGTATTGCTCTAAGTGTCGGCTCGGAGTGTCAATATAGATAAGACTACCGTTGTGCTCTATTGTTTGTTGATCTCCACTACAGTTGTGCAACACTGTTGATCTCCACTACAGTTGTGCTACACTGTTGATCTCCACTACAGTTGTGCTACACTGTTGATCTCCACTACAGTTGTGCTACACTGTTGATCTCCACTACAGCTGTGCTACACTGTTGATCTCCACTACAGCTGTGCTACTACAGCTGTGCTACACTGTTGATCTCCACTACAGCTGTGCTACACTGTTGATCTCCACTACAGCTGTGCTACACTGTTGATCTCCACTACAGCTGTGCTACACTGTTGATCTCCACTACAGCTGTGGTACACTGTTGATCTCCACTACAGCTGTGCTACACTGTTGATCTCCACTACAGTTGTTCTACACTGTTGATCTCCACTACAGCTGTGCTACACTGTTGATCTCCACTACAGCTGTGCTACACTGTTGATCTCCACTACAGCTGTGCTACAATATTTGATCTCATTCGCCCGACACGATCAAGAAATGTGAATGAGTAATGGGGGGAACTAGCACAAGAATCTGCACAAAAGTCAACTCTACAAGAAACGCCAGACATATCCACTAGCACAAACTGCAGGGACCACAAATAAACAAGGTAGAAATGGGCAGTAAAAGGCTCAACGGGAAATGTAAACAGGCAGGCAAGTCGGAAAATGAAAACATCAACAGAGAAATGTGAGGTAATGCATCCTGTCAGAAACTCGGCACTTACACACGCCGGTACAAACAGACAAACGCACCAACACGGAGATGTAAAATGCCGAGACTTGTACACAATCAACCACCATAACTGCAAGACTTTTAAAAGAAAGAAGTAAACAAAATGAGAGCAAACCCACCGCCTGTATTACCATTTCACGTCTCCCAGACTTTCATATACAAAATGGTCTTGCCAGTTTGTCATGACATTATTCAGTGCCAGATTTACTCGCCAGCCTGGGGCGAAAACATATTTTTCAAGCAGAAGATTTTGGCCAGTATTTGAGCAAATGTGGAGGTCGTTAGAGAAAATGTGTCCTATTTTAGCCGTGGGCTGTGTGGCAGATATTATGACGGGTTCTCACATGAGATGGGGAGTTTAAACCTAAGGGCTTATTTGACCAAAATGTTACAATAAATCATTTTGCATTTAGATTACATTTTTGGAAGTGAGATGGCACTTTAGACCGCGCCTAGGGTACATCATTTACTATTTCTGCGCCATCACAGTGTGTGTGGCAAGTCTTCTTGGTCCTACTATCTCTCATGTGAAAATATCATCAATTATATCTTCTTTTATATCTACTGGATGTTATTTTATCCAACACTTTTCTCTCTATTTTTCTTTTCTTTTTTCTATTTTTAATAATATTTATTTATTTCATTTGTTCTCGTTTATATCTCCTCTCTTTCTTTTCTTATTCTTTATTCCACCCTAATCTCCTCTCACTCTCGCTCTCTCTCTCTCTCTCTCTCTCTCTCTCTCTCTCTTATATATATATATATATATATATATATATATATATATAATAAATATATGTATGTGTGTGTGTTTTTCTGTGTGTATGTGTTTATTATACTGTTTTTTCAATTCCCTTTCTCTTTTTCCTCTTTAATTCCCTGTATCAATTATCCGTCATGTCCCAACATCATTTAGTCTTTCCTTGTATCCCAACGCTCTATTTTTCTTGTATCCCCACGCTCTATTGTCCTTGTATCCCCGCGTTCTATTTTCCTTGTATCCTCACGCTCTATTTTCCTTGTATCCCCGCGTTCTATTTTCCTTGTATCCTCACGCTCTGTTTTTCTTGTATCCCCACGCTCTATTTTCCTTGTATCCCCGCGTTCTATTTTCCTTGTATTCTCACGCTCTATTTTCCTTGTATCCCCACGCTCTATTTTCCTTGTATCCCCGCGTTCTATTTTCCTTGTATTCTCGCGCTCTATTTTCCTTGTATCCCCACGCTCTATTTTCCTTGTATCCCCGCGTTCTATTTTCCTTGTATCCTCACGCTCTATTTTCCTTGTATCCTCACGCTCTATTTTCCTTGTATCCTCACGCTCTATTTTCCTTGTATCCTCACGCTCTATTTTCCTTGTATCCCCGCGTTCTATTTTCCTTGTATCCTCACGCTCTATTTTCCTTGCATCCTCACGCTCTATTTTCCTTGTAACCTCTTACTCTATTTTTCCTTTGTATCATTCATTCCGCATTTCCTGTCATTCTTTGTTTCCTTAATTCTTTCTTTATTTAATCCCCTCGCTACTTCCAATATTTTACACTCCTAATCTATCTACATTTGGTAATCTCTTCTTTTATTGCATTTTAAAATGTTTCCAGTATTTCTATTCTTTCTTTGCTTATTTCATCGCTTCATTTTTATTTGACATTCACTTGTTCTTTCTTGTTTTAATTGTTTCATTTTATTTGTTTAATTGCAACCGTGCCCCCTTAATCTTGTCCCCTATTTTGTTTCTTTCCTTTGTATTTATTTCTCTGTTACAAGATTCTTTCCTTGTTTTCTTTTTCTGTTCCTTGTTTACTCCTACACTTTATCTAGTTATCCGGCATTCTTGAGCGTCTTTTGTTTGTTTGTTTGTTACATTTCCTTACACAGACACAAACAGCTCAAACACAGCAATCTGGCCACGTTTGTTACATTTCCTTACACAGACACAAACAGCTCAAACACAGCAATCTGGCCACGTTTGTTTGTTACATTTCCTTACACAGACATAAACAGCTCAAACACAGCAATCTGGCCACGTTTGTTTGTTACATTTCCTTACACAGACACAAACAGCTCAAACACAGCAATCTGGCCACGTTTGTTTGTTACATTTCCTTACACAGACACAAACAGCTCAAACACAGCAATCTGGCCACGTTTGTTTGTTACATTTCCTTACACAGACACAAACAGCTCAAACACAGCAATCTGGCCACGTTTGTTTGTTACATTTCCTTACACAGACACAAACAGCTCAAACACAGCAATCTGGCCACGTTTGTTTGTTACATTTCCTTACACAGACACAAACAGCTCAAACACAGCAATCTGGCCACGTTTGTTTGTTACATTTCCTTACACAGACACAAACAGCTCAAACACAGCAATCTGGCCACGTTTGTTTGTTACATTTCCTTACACAGACACAAACAGCTCAAACACAGCAATCTGGCCACGTTTGTTTGTTAGTTTGTCGTTGACCCTGGCCAACAACTTCAACCTCTCAAATAATTGCCACAGAGATGACATGTGCTAGACGCATGGCAGGAGACAACATGAGAGATAAGATCAGAAATAAAGAACTGAGAACACAAGCTAACCCACGCCATAGAATATATAACAGATAAAAGGGTTTGGTCACGTGATAAGACACAACAATCAATCACAAAAAACGAGACTTCCATAAATGACGATGTGAGAACACCAGACCCAAGGGACGACGACAAAAGAAAATGGATTAACGGAATCTTAGAAACACTATGAAACAACAAGAGGGGAGGCCAGCAATCAATTACGAGACCACAAACGGTATCTGTGCTCGACGCTCACGTGAAAATGTTACAGGAAAGAAAATAATGTTGATATTTCACAACAAATGTCAGTTCCAATGTTACCCAAGATTAGCATTTCTATCAAACATCCATTGTTTGTTGGATGATGTGTTTATTGTTGGAGTTATTGTCCCTGAACTTAGAGGGACGCAATCTAGACACCACAGACATGATCCATCACAGATCGTTGACACGCTAACACGCCGAAAGTAGACACGCTACATCACATCGTAGACACGCTAACACCCTACACCACAGTTCGTAAACACGCTACACCATATTTCGTAGACACACTATCAGGCTAAACTATAGATCGCAGACACGCCAGCATGCTACACCACAGATCGTAGACACACTAAAACAGAGATTGGTGACACGCAACACCACAGATCGTAGACACGCTGACACGGTATTGACTATAGACACGCTACATATCTAAGACGCTAACACGCTACAGATCTAAGACACGCCAAAACGCTAACAATCTAAGACACGCTAAAACGCTAAAGATCTAAGACACGCTAAAACGCTACATATCTAAGACACGCTAAAACGCTACAGATCTAAGACACGCTAAAACGCTACAGATCTAAGACACGCTAAAACGCTACAGATCTAAGACACGCTAAAACGCTACAGATCTAAGACACGCTAAAACGCTACAGATCGTAGACCACTTACGAAATCCCCAATCTGCTGGCCTTTATCTCCACATCGACTCGCCCTGCCCAGACTTGATGCCTCATTTCTAAAATGACCCTCAATTTACTGGAGGGCGCTGTCGACAAATCTCAACACGCTAATGTCCGACCGGCTACTGTCGCACCCAAGATTTCTTCTCTCCTTTTCGTCTATTTGTCTTCTTCTTTCCCTCATCTATTTGTGGTTTCGCTAACTGTGACGGAGAAAGGAAGGCTTTGGTTTATCATGTCGGGGTCAGCCCTAAAGATGGCCTCACCGGAAGTGTCTACGATCGTCGCCATGTTTGTCTGTGTGTTTGAATGAGACGCGCACAGATACACATTTATATTTGCGTATGAGAACACAACATCAGTACATCTTACATCAGTACATCTTACATCAGTACGTCTTACATCAGTACATCTTACATCAATAAATCTTACATCAGTACATATTACATCAATACATCTTACATCAATGCATCTTACATCAGTGCATCTTACATCAATACATCTTACATCAATACATATTACATCAGTGCATCTTACATCAGTACATCTTACATCAGTACATCTTACATCAATGTATCTTACATCAATGCATCTTATATCAATACATCTTTCACCAGTGCATCTAACATCAATAAATCTTACATCAATACATCTTACATCAATAAATCTTACATCAATGCATATTATATCAATACATCTTACATCAATGCATCTTACATCAATGCATCTTACATCTATACATCTTACATAAATACATCTTACATTATTACATCTTACATCATTACATATTACATCAGTATATCTAGAACGAGTACATCTTACATCAATTTATCTTACATTATTACATCTTACATTATTACAACTTATATCAATGCATCTTACATCAGTAGATCTAGCATCAGTACACCTTACACCAGTGCATCTTACATCAATTCATCTTACATCATTACATCTTACATCAATTCATCTTACATCAATTCATCTTACATTATTACATCTTACATCTTACATTATTACATCTTGCATCATTACATCAATTCATCTTACATGATTACATCTTACATCAGTAGATCTAGCATCAGTACATCTTACATTATTACATCTTACTTCATTACATCTTACATTATTACATCTTACATCATTACATCTTACAAGGGGCAATATTTTTCCCCTGTATATGTCTCTCTAAGTCGCAAATATTCGTTATCAATGGCAGTCGGTTACCTCCCCCCCCCCCCACCTTTCCGAGTCAATCGTTAATACTGAGATCGTGTAAGATGATGATGATGATGAACGAAGTTGTAGTCAAACTCTGCCACAGATGAGCACCACGATTGTGAACAGCTTGTGGCGGATGCCCTGTTGTTGCTTTTCTTGTCTTTATAATTAGGGCTCTTCTCATGACAGGCTGAGAACACCGAATAAAATACACTGTTTACTCAAGGGGACCCTACTCTCCGAACTGTCCTGAAGTGAAATAATTTATGTGACTAAACTTGACTTTTACCCTTTTTTTCTTGTTAATTAAATTGTGTGACTGGCAGCTACCACATTTCTATCTCTCGACCAGACACCTCCGACTTCTTTAAGTCACGGTTTTTCGTTCGATCTTTGGCTTCCTGTCCAGGCCGAATATATTCCCCTGTTCCATGAACAACCGCGTCATAGGTTCCCTGAAGTGAGCTCCCAGCAGCTCATCAAGCTCCATTAAAACTCCCCATGTAGGCAGACACACGAAGAGTTTTGTTGAGAAAGTACAATAATGAGAAAGTCAAATAAGTGTAAGAAGGGCACTCGGTGGTCCATGTAAGACTTGTGTCTCTGGCAGTGTAAGAGAGGCACTCGGTGGTTCATGTAAGACTTGTGTCTCTGGCAGTGTAAGAGAGGTACTCGGTGGTCCATGTAAGACTTGTGTCTCTGGCAGTGTAAGAGAGGAACTCGGTGGTCCATGTAAGACTTGTGTCTCTGGCAGTGTAAGAGAGGTACTCGGTGGTCCATGTAAGAATTGTGTCTCTGGCAGTGTAAGAGAGGCACTCGGTGGTCCATGTAAGACTTGTGTCTCTGGCAGTGTAAGAAGGGCACTCGGTGGTTCATGTAAGACTTGTGTCTCTGGCAGTGTAAGAGAGGCACTCGGTGATTCATGTAAGACTTGTGTCTCTGGCAGTGTAAGAGAGGCACTCGGTGGTCCATGTAAGACTCGTGTCTCTGGCAGTGTAAGAGAGGAACTCGGTGGTTCATGTAAGACATGTGTCTCTGGCAGTGTAAGAGAAGCACTCGGTGGTCCATGTAAGACTTGTGTCTCTGGCAGTGTAAGAGAAGCACTCGGTGGTCCATGTAAGACTTGTGTCTCTGACAGTGTAAGAGGGACACTCGGTGTTCCATGTAAGACTTGTGTCTCTGACAGTGTAAGAGGGACACTCGGTGGTCCATGTAAGACTTGTGTCTCTGACAGTGTAAGAGGGACACTCGGTGGTCCATGTAAGACTTGTGTCTCTGACAGTGTAAGAGGGACACTCGGTGGTCCATGTAAGACTTGTGTCTCTGACAGTGTAAGAGGGACACTCGGTGGTCCATGTAAGACTTGTGTCTCTGGCAGTGTAAGAGGGACACTCGGTGTTCCATGTAAGACTTGTGTCTCTGGCAGTGTAAGAGGGACACTCGGTGGTCCATGTAAGACTTGTGTCTCTGGCAGTGTAAGAGGGACACTCGGTGGTCCATGTAAGACTTGTGTCTCTGACAGTGTAAGAGGGACACTCGGTGGTCCATGTAAGACTTGTGTCTTTGACAGTGTAAGAGGGACACTCGGTGGTCCATGTTAGACTTGTGTCTCTGACAGTGTAAGAGGGACACTCGGTGGTCCATGTAAGACTTGTGTCTCTGACAGTGTAAGAGGGACACTCGGTGGTCCATGTAAGACTTGTGTCTCTGACAGTGTAAGAGGGACACTCGGCGGTCCATGTAAGACTTGTGTCTCTGACAGTGTAAGAGGGACACTCGGCGGTCCATGTAAGACTTGTGTCTCTGGCAGTGTAAGAGGGACACTCGGTGGTCCATGTAAGACTTGTGTCTCTGGCAGTGTAAGAGGGACACTCGGTGGTCCATGTAAGACTTGTGTCTCTGACAGTGTAAGAGGGACACTCGGTGGTCCATGTAAGACTTGTGTCTCTGACAGTGTAAGAGGGACACTCGGTGGTCCATGTAAGACTTGTGTCTCTGACAGTGTAAGAGGGACACTCGGCGTTCCGTGTAAGACTTGTGTCTCTGACAGTGTAAGAGGGACACTCGACGGTCCGTGTAAGACTTGTGTCTCTGACAGTGTAAGAGGGACACTCGGCGGTCCGTGTAAGACTTGTGTCTCTGACAGTGTAAGAGGGACACTCGGCGGTCCGTGTAAGACTTGTGTCTCTGACAGTGTAAGAGGGACACTCGGCGGTCCGTGTAAGACTTGTGTCTCTGACAGTGTAAGAGGGACACTCGGCGGTCCGTGTAAGACTTGTGTCTCTGACAGTGTAAGAGGGACACTCGGCGGTCCATGTAAGACTTGTGTCTCTGACAGTGTAAGAGGGACACTCGGCGGTCCATGTAAGACTTGTGTCTCTGACAGTGTAAGAGGGACACTCGGCGGTCCATGTAAGACTTGTGTCTCTGACAGTGTAAGAGGGACACTCGGCGGTCCATGTAAGACTTGTGTCTCTGACAGTGTAAGAGGGACACTCGGCGGTCCATGTAAGACTTGTGTCTCTGACAGTGTAAGAGGGACACTCGGCGGTCCATGTAAGACTTGTGTCTCTGACAGTGTGAGAGGGACACTCGGCGGTCCATGTAAGACTTGTGTCTCTGACAGTGTGAGAGGGACACTCGGCGGTCCATTTAAGACTTGTGTCTCTGACAGTGTGAGAGGGACACTCGGCGGTCCATGTAAGACTTGTGTCTCTGACAGTGTAAGAGGGACACTCGGCGGTCCATGTAAGACTTGTGTCTCTGACAGTGTAAGAGGGACACTCGGCGGTCCATGTAAGACTTGTGTCTCTGACAGTGTAAGAGGGACACTCGGTGGTCCAGGTAAGACTTGTGTCTCTGACAGTGTAAGAGGGACACTCGGTGGTCCAGGTAAGACTTGTGTCTCTGACAGTGTAAGAGGGACACTCGGTGGTCCAGGTAAGACTTGTGTCTCTGACAGTGTAAGAGGGACACTCGGTGGTCCATGTAAGACTTGTGTCTCTGACAGTGTAAGAGGGACACTCGGTGGTCCATGTAAGACTTGTGTCTCTGACAGTGTAAGAGGGACACTCGGTGGTCCATGTAAGACTTGTGTCTCTGACAGTGTAAGAGGGACACTCGGTGGTCCATGTAAGACTTGTGTCTCTGACAGTGTAAGAGGGACACTCGGTGGTCCATGTAAGACTTGTGTCTCTGACAGTGTAAGAGGGACACTCGGTGGTCCAGGTAAGACTTGTGTCTCTGACAGTGTAAGAGGGACACTCGGTGGTCCAGGTAAGACTTGTGTCTCTGACAGTGTAAGATGGACACTCGGTGGTCCAGGTAAGACTTGTGTCTCTGACAGTGTAAGAGGGACACTCGGTGGTCCAGGTAAGACTTGTGTCTCTGACAGTGTAAGAGGGACACTCGGTGGTCCAGGTAAGACTTGTGTCTCTGACAGTGTAAGAGGGACACTCGGCGGTCCATGTAAGACTTGTGTCTCTGACAGTGTAAGAGGGACACTCGGCGGTCCATGTAAGACTTGTGTCTCTGACAGTGTAAGAGGGACACTCGGCGGTCCATGTAAGACTTGTGTCTCTGACAGTGTAAGAGGGACACTCGGCGGTCCATGTAAGACTTGTGTCTCTGACAGTGTAAGAGGGACACTCGGCGGTCCATGTAAGACTTGTGTCTCTGACAGTGTAAGAGGGACACTCGGCGGTCCATGTAAGACTTGTGTCTCTGACAGTGTAAGAGGGACACTCGGCGTTCCATGTAAGACTTGTGTCTCTGACAGTGTAAGAGGGACACTCGGCGGTCCATGTAAGACTTGTGTCTCTGACAGTGTAAGAGGGACACTCGGCGGTCCATGTAAGACTTGTGTCTCTGACAGTGTAAGAGGGACACTCGGCGGTCCATGTAAGACTTGTGTCTCTGACAGTGTAAGAGGGACACTCGGCTGTCCATGTAAGACTTGTGTCTCTGACAGTGTAAGAGGGACACTCGGCGGTCCATGTAAGACTTGTGTCTCTGACAGTGAAAGAGGGACACTCGGCGGTCCATGTAAGACTTTTTCTCTGACAGTGTAAGAGGGACACTCGGCGGTCCATGTAATACTTGTGTCTCTGACAGTGTAAGAGGGACACTCGGCGTTCCATGTAATACTTGTGTCTCTGACAGTGTAAGAGGGACACTCGGCGGTCCATGTAAGACTTGTGTCTCTGACAGTGTAAGAGGGACACTCGGCGGTCCGTGTAAGACTTGTGTCTCTGACAGTGTAAGAGGGACACTCGGTGGTCCATGTAAGACTTGTGTCTCTGACAGTGTAAGAGGGACACTCGGTGGTCCATGTAAGACTTGTGTCTCTGACAGTGTAAGAGGGACACTCGGTGGTCCATGTAAGACTTGTGTCTCTGACAGTGTAAGAGGGACACTCGGTGGTCCATGTAAGACTTGTGTCTCTGACAGTGTAAGAGGGACACTCGGTGGTCCATGTAAGACTTGTGTCTCTGACAGTGTAAGAGGGACACTCGGTGGTCCAGGTAAGACTTGTGTCTCTGACAGTGTAAGAGGGACACTCGGTGGTCCATGTAAGACTTGTGTCTCTGACAGTGTAAGAGGGACACTCGGTGGTCCATGTAAGACTTGTGTCTCTGACAGTGTAAGAGGGACACTCGGTGGTCCATGTAAGACTTGTGTCTCTGACAGTGTAAGAGGGACACTCGGTGGTCCAGGTAAGACTTGTGTCTCTGACAGTGTAAGAGGGACACTCGGTGGTCCAGGTAAGACTTGTGTCTCTGACAGTGTAAGAGGGACACTCGGTGGTCCATGTAAGACTTGTGTCTCTGACAGTGTAAGAGAGGTACTCGATGGTCCATGTAAGACTTGTGTCTCTGGCAGTGTAAGAGGGACATTCGGTGGTCCATGTAAGACTTGTGTCTCTGGCAGTGTAAGAGGGACATTCGGTGGTCCATGTAAGACTTGTGTCTCTGGACAAGAAAGCCCCGAATTCGATTTCCACATGCGGTAGAAAATTGTCAAAAATAGAATATATGGTTCCCTCCCCTGGTCACTGGGTAGTGTGATTCTGATGTTTAGTCCTCTCTGGGTAGTGTGATTCTGATGTTTAGTCCTCTCTGGGTAGTGTGATTCTGATGTTTAGTCCTCTCTGGGTAGTGTGATTCTGATGTTTAGTCCTCTCTGGGTAGTGTGATTCTGATGTTTAGTCCTCTCTGGGTAGTGTGATTCTGATGTTTAGTCCTCTCTGGGTAGTGTGATTCTGATGTTTAGTCCTCTCTGGGTAGTGTGATTCTGATGTTTAGTCCTCTCTGGGTAGTGAGATCTGATGTCTAGCCCTCTCTGGGTAGTGAGATCTGATGTTTAGCCCTCTCATGGTAGTGATGTCCGATGTCCAGCCCTCTCTATGTAGTGTGATTCTGATGACTAGCCCTCTCTGGGTAGTGAGATCCGATATCTGGCCCTCTCTAGGTAGTGAGATCCGATGTCTAGCACTCTTTGGGTAGTAAGATCCGTTGTCTAGCACTCTCTGGGTAGTAAGATCTGTTGTCTAGCACTCTCTGGGTAGTAAGATCCGTTGTCTAGCACTCTCTGGGTAGTAAGATCTGTTGTCTAGCACTCTCTGGGTAGTAAGATCCGTTGTCTAGCCCTCTCTTGTTAGTGATATCCAATGTCTGGCCCTCTCTTAATGGTGATATCCGATGTCTAGCACTATCTGGATAGTGATATCCGATTTATAGTGATATCCGATGTCTTGACCTCTCTGGGTAGTGAAATCCGATGTCTGGCCCTCTCTTGGTAGTGGAATTCGATGTCTGGCCCTCTCTGGGTAGTAAGGTCCGATGTCTGGCCCTCTCTGGGTAGTAAGATCCGATGTCTGGCCCTCTCTGGGTAGTAAGATCCGATGTCTGGCCCTCTCTGGGTAGTAAGATCCGATGGCTGGCCCTCTCTGGGTAGTAAGATCCGATGGCTGGCCCTCTCTGGGTAGTAAGATCCGATGGCTGGCCCTCTCTGGGTAGTAAGATCCGATGGCTGGCCCTCTCTGGGTAGTAAGATCCGATGGCTGGCCCTCTCTGTGTAGTGAAATTCGATGTCTGGCCCTCTGGGTAGTAAGATCCGATGTCTGGCCCTCTATGGGTAGTGAAATCCGATGTCTGGCGCTCTCTTAATGGTGATATCCGATGTCTAGCACTATCTGGACAGTGATATCCGATTTATAGTGATATCCGATGTCTAGCACTCTCTGGATAGTGGCATCCGTTTTCTGGCACTCTATCTGCAAACAATATGTCCCGTGTGCACTTGCGCACGTTAAAGAAACATTGGCAGTTAAAAGTAAAAAAAAAAATATGTCAAGAAGGGTCCCTGCCCGGGGAAAATGTGAGAAGTAAAATCTAGTGATGCTGAACTCGGATGTGTCGGTCCGATAGACGGCAGGTATCGCTGCTTTACCTGAATCTAACGACACAACACATCGACGCACACTTAACGCTGTGAGGGTGGTCAATATAAAGATGGAGTAAATCAAGAAATTGTGAAGAAAGACAGCAGAAATGAGAAACGACGAAGTGTGTAGAAAAAAAGCAGGAGATACAACATGAAAAGTGAAACAAAACAAGAAAGATGGGCCAAATAAAACATGAAGAGAAACAACGAAAATGACAGACAAAGAAGGTGAAAAAATGCAGAAGTGATGCTACGTAATTGAGACGGAATCAAGGAAGGTGTAAGAAAGGAGACAATGCGAAGATTGGCACTTTGGTTGAGGTGTGCGTGAAGTCAAGCAGACAAAATACAACAATTCATGGGGAACACCGACGTGGTGAGCACGGACTCATTAAATATAGATCCGTCTGTCTACTAGCACGAGAAATGTGTGAGGAGATGATTAGGTCGAGGGGCTGTATGATTGAGCTCAGCGCTTGGATTGTTGGGTTGAATAGGGTGCGTTGATTGTATAGTTCTAGTCGGTTGTTGATTGAGAGATTGAAATGAGTTGATTTTATGATTGAACGTCACTTTTACTGTGCTAAAGGATTGAGTTGATTCTATGATTGAATGCTATATTGATTGTGCTAAATGATTGAATTGATTCTATGATTGAGTGCTATGTTGATTGTGCTAAAGGAGTGAGTTAATTCTATGATTGAACGCTATATTGATTGTGCTAAATGATTGAGATGATTCTATGATTGAACGCTATGTTGATTGAACTAAATGATTGAGTTGATTCTATGATTGAGCGCTATATTTATTGTGCTAAAGGATTTAGTTGATTCTATGATTTAACGCTATATTGATTGTGCTAAAAGATTGAGTTGATTCTATGATTGAATGCTATGTTGGTTGTGCTGAATGATTGAGTTGATTCTATGATTGAACGCTATGTTGATTGTGCTGAATGATTGAGTTGATTCTATGATTGAACGCTATGTTGATTGTGCTATAGGACTGAGTTGATTCTTTGTTGAATCGCTATCTCGATTGTGATATAGGATTGAACGCCATCATTGTAGGATTGTCTTTAACGTTTTAATTGTAAGAATGAATTAGGGCGTTGATTGTAAGATTGAACTGAGTGTGTTGATTGAGCAGCATTGATGCTAAAAAATAGATCGCTGCTTGAAGCAAATTGTGATTAAAACCAGTGCGCGGCCCCGCACATTATTTCATGATCTCTACAGCTCTACTGATCCCGTCCCCGCACGTTATTTCATGATCTCTACAGCTCTACTGATCCCGGCCCCACACATTATTTCATGATCTCTACAGCTCTACTGATCCCGGCCCCGCACATTATTTCATGATCTCTACAGCTCTACTGATCCCGGCCCCGCACGTTATTTCATGATCTCTACAGCTCTACTGATCCCGGCCCCGCACATTATTTCATGATCTCTACAGCTCCACTGATCCCGGCCCCGCACGTTATTTCATGATCTCTACAGCTCTACTGATCCCGGCCCCACACATTATTTCATGATCTCTACAACTCTACTGATCCCGGCCCCGCACGTTATTTCATGATCTCTACAGCTCCACTGATCCCGGCCCCACACATTATTTCATGATCTCTACAGCTCCACTGATCCCGGCCCCGCACATTATTTCATGATCTCTACAGCTCCACTGATCCCGGCCCCACACATTATTTCATGATCTCTACAGCTCCACTGATCCCGGCCCCGCACATTATTTCATGATCTCTACAGCTCTACTGATCCCGGCCCCGCACGTTATTTCATGATCTCTACAGCTCCACTGATCCCGGCCCCGCACATTATTTCATGATCTCTACAGCTCCACTGATCCCGGCCCCGCACATTATTTCATGATCTCTACAGCTTCACTGATCCCGGTCCCGCACATTATTTCATGATCTCTACAGCTCTACCGATCCCGGTCCCGCACATTATTTCATGATCTCTACAGGTGTACTCGCGGCCCCGCACACTACCTCGCAACCAGGCAACAAAGTTTGTAGACCTGAGCCAGACAAAGGAACCAGGCAACAAAGTTTGTAGACCTGAGCCAGACTAAGGAACCAGGCAACAAAGTTTGTAGACCCGAGCCAGACAAAGGAACCAGGCAACAAAGTTTGTAGACCTGAGCCAGACTAAGGAACCAGGCAACAAAGTTTGTAGACCTGAGCCAGTCTAAGGAACCAGGCAACAAAGTTTGTAGACCTGAGCCAGACTAAGGAACCAGGCAACAAAGTTTGTAGACCTGAGCCAGACTAAGGAACCAGGCAACAAAGTTTGTAAACCTGAGCCAGACTAAGGAACCATGCAACAAAGTTTGTAAACCTGAGCCAGACTAATGAACCAGGCAACAAAGTTTGTAGACCTACCCAGACAAAGGAACCAAGCATCAAAGTTTGTAGACCTGAGCCAGACTAAGGAACCACGCAACAAAGCTTGTAGACCTGAGCCAGTCTAAGGAACCAGACAACAAAGTTTGTAGACCTGAGCCAGACTAAGGAACCAGGCAACAAAGTTTGTAGACCTGAGCCAGACTAAGGAACCAGGCAACAAAGTTTGTAGACCTGAGCCAGACTAAGGAACCAGGCAACAAAGTTTGTAGACCTGAGCCAGACTAAGGAACCAGGCAACAAAGTTTGTAGACCTGAGCCAGACTAAGGAACCAGGCAACAAAGTTTGTAGACCTGAGCCAGACTAAGGAACCAGGCAACAAAGTTTGTAGACCTGAGCCAGACTAAGGAACCAGGCAACAAAGTTTGTAGACCTGAGCCAGACTAAGGAACCAGGCAACAAAGTTTGTAGACCTGAGCCAGACTAAGGAACCAGGCAACAAAGTTTGTAGACCTGAGCCAGACTAAGGAACCAGGCAACAAAGTTTGTAGACCTGAGCCAGACTAAGGAACCAGGCAACAAAGTTTGTAGACCTGAGCCAGACTAAGGAACCAGGCAACAAAGTTTGTAGACCTGAGCCAGACTAAGGAACCAGGCAACAAAGTTTGTAGACCTGAGCCAGACTAAGGAACCAGGCAACAAAGTTTGTAGACCTGAGCCATACCAAGGAACCAGGCAACAAAGTTTGTAGACCTGAGCCAGACTAAGGAAGCAGGCAATAAAGTTTGTAGACCTGAGCCAGACTAAGGAACCAGGCAATAAAGTTTGTAGACCTGACGCCGGTAGAGCAACCAGGCAACAAAGTTTGTAGACCTGAGCCAGACTAAGGAACCAGGCAACAAAGTTTGTAGACCTGAGCCAGACTAAGGAACCAGGCAATAAAGTTTGTAGACCTGAGCCAGACTAAGGAACCAGGCAACAAAGTTTGTAGACCTGAGCCAGACTAAGGAACCAGGCAATAAAGTTTGTAGACCTAACGCCGGTAGAGCAACCAGGCAACAAAGTTTGAAGACCTGAGCCAGGTAGAGCAACCAGGCAACAAAGTTTGTAGACCTGAGCCAGGTAGAGCAACCAGGCAACTAGGCTAGTAAATGTGACATCTTTACAGAAATTCCTCTCAATCTTTGCAGGAAATCTCTTCCAGGGCGGTGTCACGTCTATATACGCTTGTGTTGAGCTTGTCACGTTTATATACGGTTATGGGAGGTGTCACGTCTATATACGGTTGTTGTTGTTGGCTTGTCACGTTTATTTACGGTTATGGGCGGTGTCACGTCTATATACGGTTGTGGTTGGCTTGTCACGTTTATATACGGTTATGGGCAGTGTCACATCTATATACGGTTGTGTTGGACTTGTCACGTTTATATACTGGTATGGGTGGTGTCACGTCTATATACGGCTGTGGGCGTTGTGCGCTGTGTCACCTCCATATATGATTGAGTGCTGTGCCACTTCTATACACGGTTATGGGAAACGTCACGTCTATATACGGTTGTGGGCTTTGTCATCTCTTTATACGATTATGATCTATGTCACGTCTATGTGCAGTTGTGAATTATGTCACGTCTATATACGGTTGTGGGCGGTGTGACGTCTATATGCGATGTCGACCATCTCACGTTTTTTTACAACTGTGGTTTGTGTCACGTTTATTTACGTTTTGTGAGTGGTGTCACTTATATATGCGATTGTGGGTTGTGCCGCCTCTATAGACGGTTCTGGGTTGTCACGTGTATACATGATTGCGGTCTCCACGTCACGTCTATAGGCGTTTATGGTCTGTGCCACGTCTATCTACAGTTGTTTCCGCGTCACGTCTATAGGCGGTTGTGGGCTGTGTCACGTCTATAGATCTATTATACGCATGTAATGTGAACAGAATGATGTACACCGTGTCACGTCCATAGACGACTGTATGCATGTCACGTCTATATTTCGACGTGGCCCTGTCACATTTATAAGTGCTTTGGTCCCTTTTCACGCCTATAGAAAGTTTGGACCTTATCACGTTTACAAAACGTGGACGTGCCACATCTATAAGCTGTGGTGGTCCTCGTGTCACGCCTATTGGCGGTCGTGAACCGTGTCGCGCTTATAAGCGGATCTGGGTCGTATCACGTCTATAGGCAGTTGTGGACCGCGCGGCGTCTATAGACGGTTGTCGGTTATGAAGTCTATAGGCAGTCGTGCGACGTGTCACGTCTGTAGGCAGTGGTGCGACGTGTCACGTCTATAGGCAGTGGTGCGACGTGTCACGTCTATAGACGACTGTGGGTCATGTCACGTCTGTAGACGGAGTGACCCGTGTAATAAGTTTCTTCCTGTCCACTTGAAAACTGGAACGACCCTTGACCCGTGTACCCACACATTCGCTGCCGGGGTTGATGCATTCCCTGGTAGTGTGACTGTGCTTGTCCATTAAGCTCCCAGCGAAGTGGGCGGGGCCTACACAAGCCAGACCACTTGTTGTTCCAATTATGCTCACCTGTAGACGGCTGTCATACCTGCCCAACTGCTCACCTGTAGACGGCTGTCATACCTGCCCAACTGCTCACCTGTAGACGGCTGTCATACCTGCCCAACTGCTCACCTGTAGACGGCTGTCATACCTGCCCAACTGCTCACCTGTAGACGGCTGTCATACCTGCCCAACTGCTCACCTGTAGACGACTGTCATACCTGCCCAACTGCTCACCTGTAGACGGCTGTCATACCTGCCCAACTGCTCACCTGTAGACGACTGTCATACCTGCCCAACTGCTCACCTGTAGACGGCTGTCATACCTGCCCAACTGCTCACCTGTAGACGGCTGTCATACCTGCCCAACTGCTCACCTGTAGACGGCTGTCATACCTGCCCAACTGCTCACGTGTAGACGACTGTCATACCTGACCAACTGCTCACCTGTAGACGGCTGTCATACCTGCCCAACTGCTCACCTGTAGACGACTGTCATACCTGACCAACTGCTCAACTCTGGCGGAAACCGGAAAGATAGGATCTCAGGTGTTTGTATACGTGTTTGAATCACCCGTCGGCGGGTGGTTGCTTATTGTCAGATAACGAGTTGCCGGGTCTCACACTTGTAGCTAGGCCATGTAGCCTTGTGGTGTCTGTCCTATCACGATTATGTTTCTGTCTGGGGTCTATATGTTACAATATATGTTTCTGTTCTACCTCTGCCTGTTTCACACAAACATAGAGTGATACTTCATTGATACTTCAGTGATACTTCATTGATACTTCATTGATACTTTAGTGGTTATTCCTTAATGTCTATCTTCAGTATGCCATCTACATTTCATTATCAGACATGAAAGAGCATTTTCTTGCACAGAACATTTGTCTAGATCTGGTACATAGATCATATGTACAGAAAAAGTACATAGAACACATTACAACAAATGTATCTTGGTTATTGGTTATTGGTTATGAAAGGCCTCGGTATCACTGCAAACGAATCAAAATCCATAATTGCTCAACCACCCGTGCCAGTGGAATCATCCGAATTACTAACTCATCTCCCAAACAAAGAAAGGCAACCGTAGTCCCCATCGTAGCAGTCTCATCACACGCCAAAAGACATAAGGCGAAACCGCGCAGAATGTGAACACAGTCAACTGTTCCCTGTCAAACGATATCATCCCTCATCGTAAACAATTGGGACATCGAAACATGATCCAAACGGATGAGACACACAGCTGACAGTGTGCGCAGAGCACTTAACTCAGTAGCTCCTGCAACAAGCCGGACTTAAAATATGAGGAAACTGCAACAAGGAACACCCTTCAGACATAGCCTTCAATGGTTCCTGCCGCCTATCCACCATATACCATGGAAGTTCACGTCCTCCCGAAAATGATGATCGTCATATTGAGAACCAAAAAAATGTATAGCACTTGATGATGTTAGAACATCGTTCTTGACACCAACCGAACATATAAACACACAGGTCGTCGAATTATCCCCGTCACTCATATTTTTATAATAAATTACAATAAATAGCCACACAATGAGGTATCCACGCTGTGCTCTCGTGCGGTTCTCGGTTAATAATAATCAGCGTGTTTCATCGAGGCGACAGTCGAGGGCTATACTCACACTGTCACCACGTGATTCTCCGTGTGTACCACATCGAGGCGACGGTCGAGGGCCACACTCACACTGTCACCACGTGATTCTCCGTGTCTACCACATCGAGGCGACGGTCGAGGGCCACACTCACACTGTCACCACGTGATTCTCCGTGTCTACCACATCGAGGCGACGGTCGAGGGCCACACTCACACTGTCACCACGTGATTCTCCGTGTCTACCACATCGAGGCGACGGTCGAGGGCCACACTCACACTGTCACCACGTCCAGTAACCGCTTCACAGCAATGGGTAACTGTTATATCTCTGTCACGTCAGCTGTCCATTAGATGATATGTGTCGTGGCAGGAAGTCAGGTGACCATCTAGCCAGACATTTCCTGTACTTGAACCAACAGGCAGGGAGACGACGATCGAGGCTTGTTCTTCTGTTAATGGATGCAATAGATGGGTGCTTGGGGGGGGGGAGCAATGAACGAAAGAGTTAGAAGTATGATAGAGGGAGGGGGTAAGTATTTTAGAGGGAGGTTGTTTGATAGAGGGAGGGAGTTGGTATGATGTAGGGAGGGAGGGAGGTGGTCTGATGAAAGGAGAGAGTTACTATGATAGAACTGAAGGAGTTAGTATGATAGAACTGAAAGAGTTGCAATGATGGAACTGAAGGAGTTGCTATGATAGAGGGAGTGAGTTGTGAGTTGGTATGATAGAGGGAGGGAGTTGGGCTGATAGAGGGAGTGAGTTGGTATGATAGAGGGAGTGAGTTGTGAGTTGGTATGATAGAGGGAGGGAGTTGTGAGTTGGTATGATAGAGGGAGGTAGTTGGTATGATAGAGGGAGGGAGTTGGTATGATAGAGGGAGGGAGTTGAAATGATTGAGGATATTAGTTGGTATGATAGAGGGAGGGAGTTGGTATGATAGAGGGAGGGAGTTGTGAGTTGGTATGATAGAGGGAGGGAGTTGGTATGATAGAGGGAGGGAGTTGAAATGATTGAGGATATTAGTTGGTATGCTAGAGGGAGGTAGTTGGTATGATAGAGGGAGGGAGTTGGTATGATAGAAGGAGGTAGTTGGTATGATCGAGGGAGGGAGTTGGTATGATCGAGGGAGGTAGTTGGTAGGATATAGGGAGGGATTTGGTAAGATAGAATGGAGGGAGTTAGAAGTATAATAGAAGGAGGCGTTTTAGATGTATGGTAGAGGGAGGGATGGATACGGTTAAACTTAAGAATGCTTTCGTGTCATTGTGTGTGTGTGTGTGTGTGTGTGATTGTGTGTGTGTGTGTGTGTGTGTGTGTGATATGTTCTTTACGTATTAATAACGATAGAGGAAGATAGATAGATAGAGAGATAGATAGATAGAGAAAGAGAGAGACAGAGAGAGAGAGAGAGAGAGAGAGAGAGATTTGTCATTAGGCCAGGAAAATGAAACTCACTGAGCGGTGGCCTGGCTTCACTGACTTTAATGGAGACAGAAATAAGATCTGTCTCGTCCAGTGAATCCAGTCGTGTTGTTGGCTAGGGTGTTGAGTGTTGTTTGTTGTTGGCTAGGGTGTTGAGTGTTGTTTGTTGTTGGCTAGGGTGTTGAGTGTTGTTTGTTGTTGGCTAGGGTGTTGAGTGTTGTTTGTTGTTGGCTAGGGTGTTGAGTGTTGTTTGTTGTTGGCTAGGGTGTTGAGTGTTGTTTGTTGTTGGCTAGGGTGTTGAGTGTTGTTTGTTGTTGGCTAGGGTGTTGAGTGTTGTTTGTTGTTGGCTAGGGTGTTGAGTGTTGTTTGTTGTTGGCTAGGGTGTTGAGTGTTGTTTGTTGTTGGCTAGCCAGCGTGTTGAATGTTGTTTGTTGTTGGCTAGGTTGTTGAATGTTGTTTGTTGTTGGCTAGGGTGTTGAGTGTTGTTTGTTGTTGGCTAGTCAGGGTGTTGAATGTTGTCTGTTGTTGGCTAGCCAGGGTGTTGAATGTTGTCTGTTGTTGGCTAGCCAGGGTGTTGAATGTTGTTTGTTGTTGGCTAGCCAGGGTGTTGAATGGTGTCTGTTGTTGGCTAGCCAGGGTGTTGAATGCTGTCTGTTGTTGGATAGCCAGGGTGTTGAATGTTGTCTGTTGTTGGCTTGCCAGGGTGTTGAATGCTGTCTGTTGTTGGATAGCCAGGGTGTTGAATGTTGTCTGTTGTTGGCTTGCCAGGGTGTTGAATGTTGTCTGTTCTTGGCTAGCCCTGGTGTTGAATGTTGTCTGTTGTTGGCTAGCCCGGGTGTTGAATGTTGTCTGTTGCTGGCTAGCCCGGGTGTCGAAAGTTGTCTGTTGTTGGCTAGCTCGGGTGTTGAATGTTGTCTGTTGTTGGACAGCCCGAGTTTTAAATGTTGTCTGTTGTTGGTCAGCCCGGGTGTTGAATGTTTTATTTGTTTGTCAGCCCGGGTGTTGACTGTTGTCTGTTGTTGGTCAGCCCGGGTGTTGAATATTATCTATTGTTGGTCAGCCCGGCTGTTGAATGTTGTCTGTTGTTGGTCAGCCCGGGTGTTGAATATTATCTATTGTTGGTCAGCCCGGCTGTTGAATGTTGTTTGTTGTTGGTCAGCCCGGGTGTTGAATGTTGTCTGTTGTTAGCTAGCCCGGGTGTTGAATATTGTCTGTTGTTGGTCAGCCCGGGTGTTGAATGTTGTCTGTTGTTAGCTAGCCCGGGTGTTGAATGTTGTATGTTGTCTGTTGTTGGTCAGCCCGGGTGTTGAATGTTGTATGTTGTTGGCTAGCCCGGGTGTTGAATACTATCTGTTGTTGACTCTCGATAGTTAAACTCTACGAGTGTTGGTCTATCACTTCTCTTAGTTCACTCTACGAGTGTTGGTCTATTATTTCTCTGTGTTGCCGGTACTATGTTCAGTTTGTTGTCTTGCCTATTTCTATCCGGGTTTTTAGAGATGATAAGATGAGATGTTTTTATAGTCTGGTATAATTATGTTGTTGATGCATACATGATTATGTTGTATTTCTGTATATGTCTGTCTTAGTTTGTATGACTCTATGTTGTTATCTGTTAATAAATAGCAGGCAACATCGTTTTGCCCCACAATTGCGGGTCTCGTGACTATTAGACTAGAGCCCTCGTCTCTATTGCTCTCGTTGCTTCCTCGGTTGATGTATTCACTGAATGGTTAATTTCTCACTTCCTTGAAGTCAGTCACTGACTGGAACTCACGTACATAAACTATCGCGTTTCTACTTGACGCTGAGTACAATCACCGAGACCATGGTTGAGGGTTCCAGACGAGTGCCCGAACTAGAGAGACGGAGACCGAGACGTTTCTACAACACAAGAGTTGTCAGTGACTCAATGCCGGCTACTTGCGTCATGATCAGCAGCAATAATAGCTGACCAAGACCCTACCCCAACTTCACTCGGTGTCTCTCGAAACTGACTAATCAGTCTAACCAATCCAGTAGAGACCGATGAGGGAAGTCAATCTGGTACTCAAAAATCCCATGCAATTGAGGTGACGGGTCGAAGGGAGTCAATAACAAGGGTTGCTGTGACCCACAACACGGCACATCTACGCACTCTTGACGTCATTTGAAGTGCGGACGAGTGAACGATAGACCGGTGTGATGGAGAATACTAGTCCAGGTCTTATAGTGGACATCCAGGAACTGCAGAGGTTACAACAACAGCATCAAGAACAACAGCATCAACAACAAGAGCAGCATCAACAACAACAACAACAGCAGCAGCATTAACAGCAGCAACAACAGCAGCAACAACAACACCAGCATCAACAACAACAACAATAACAACAACAACAACAGCATCAACAATAACAACAACAGCAGCATCATCAACACCAACAACGGCAGCAACAACAGCAGCAACAAGAACAACAACAATAACAACATCAACAACAATAACATCAACAGCAACAACAACAACAGCAGCAGCAACAACAACAACAGCAGCAACAACAACAACAGCAGCAACAAGAGCAACAACAACAACAACAGCTGCAGCAGCAACAACAACAGCTGCAGCAGCAACACAACAATAACAACAACAACAACAAGACATGGGAGTTGTTGCTGGAGTGACGGACACCCAAATTGATTGCAAATGTTGAAAGTCTTTCAGACACTCATTTCGATATTCTGCTCAACTTGTCCTCGGATTGTAACACCGGAAATGATTGTCGAGAACAGCTGCGAGTGCTTGGTACTCGTCTTAAGATGCTCTTGAGTGTTTTGACTTTACAGTTGATCGACATTACGGTGCGGGGAGGGGGAATAGCTAAACCTTTCTTATTAATGCTACCATCTTTTGTCATGATGTCAGGTACCTGTTTTCACATTTGTGTTGACTGCGTCGTTTTAAGCAACACGAGTGTCTGTGGGCAAGAATTCGGGGGAAAAAGAGCTGCGCTCTTCCCATCCACTGATCTCCATCCACAGTTCGATGAGTGACACAGCCTCAGGATGTCAACCGTCCAGGTCATCACACAATGTCATCAACGAGATGTGCGCGAGGCTCGAGGGAATGCCGCGTCTTCTAACTGCCCGAGTTATCGGTCGCCAGGGAAATTGTCAACTACCGGAAGTAACATTTGTGAAGACAGCAGTAAAGTTTGAATGATGGGAAAGAAAATGTCAGCTCATTTATTTGGATGCTGCAGCCTCGAAGATTAAAAAAAAACGGACTTCATCCACGTGGATCGTTAGTTCTATGGAGGTCCAACCCACTTCGACTGGGGGCTAATTTGTGAGAGTTCCCACGTAGAACTAGTCTGGGGCGGAGTATATACACTACTATCATGTGCTGACAACAGTTGGTTACCGTGATACATGATTTGACTTTATCTCCACGCTACACTCAATGACTCATGTCTCGATCTCCGCTTTGATATTGTCAGTCCGTTCGTTTGCCTTTATTTTGTATTCCAGTGCTTCTTTGTTTAGAGTGACATTCGTGATGTTGTCCTGTACTTCTTTGTTTAGAGTGACATTCGTGATGTTGTTCAGTGCTTCTTTGTTTAGAGTGACATTCGTGATGTTGTCCAGTGCTTCTTTGTTTAGAGTGACATTCGTGATGTTGTCCTGTACTTCTTTGTTTAGAGTGGCATTCGTGATGTTGTCCTGTACTTCTTTGTTTAGAGTGACATTCGTGATGTTGTCCAGTACTTCTTTGTTTAGAGTGACATTCGTGATGTTGTCCAGTACTTCTTTGTTTAGAGTGACATTCGTGATGTTGTCCAGTACTTCTTTGTTTAGAGTGGTATTCGTGATGTTGTCTAGTACTTCTTTTTTTTTTAGAGTAGCATTCGTGATGTTGTCCAGTACTTCTTTGTTTAGAGTGACATTCGTGATGTTGTCCAGTGCTTCTTTGTTTAGAGTGGCATTCGTGATGTGTCCAGTACTTCTTTGTTTAGAGTGACATTCGTGATGTTGTCCAGTACTTCTTTGTTTAGAGTGACATTCGTGATGTTGTCCAGTACTTCTTTGTTTAGAGTGACATTCGTGATGTTATCCAGTACTTCTTTGTTTAGAGTGACATTCGTGATGTTGTCCAGTGCTTCTTTGTTTAGAGTGGCATTCGTGATGTTGTCCAGTACTTCTTTGTTTAGAGTGGTATTCGTGATGTTGTCCAGTACTTCTTTGTTTAGATTGGTATTCGTGATGTTGTCCAGTACTTCTTTGTTTAGAGTGACATTCGTGATGTTGTCCAGTACTTCTTTGTTTAGAGTGACATTCGTGATGTTGTCCAGTACTTCTTTGTTTAGAGTGACATTCGTGATGTTGTCCAGTGCTTCTTTGTTTAGAGTGGCATTCGTGATGTTGTCCAGTACTTCTTTGTTTAGAGTGGTATTCGTGATGTTGTCCAGTAATTCTTTGTTTAGATTGGTATTCGTGATGTTATCCAGTACTTCTTTTTTTTTTTTTAGAGTGGCATTCGTGATGTTGTCCAGTACTTCTTTGTTTAGAGTGGCATTCGTGATGTTGTCCACTACTTTGTTTAGAGTGGCATTCGTGATGTTGTCCAGTACTTCTGTTACCCAAAGTATCGCACGCTTGTGACTCAGATTGTTGTGGACAAGTCTTTCCCCACTTTGAGTTGACTCCCTCGATTGCAGACTTGTCAGTCAGCAACTGATGCCAGGACCAGCTGATCACGAAGTTTGACACATGAAAACTAACGGCAGGGGTGGGGGGGGGTGTGGTCTAGAGATAGGACATCGGTCTGAAGACAGGAGGGACCTGGGTGGCCTAGAGATAGGACATCGGTCTGAAGACAGGAGGGACCTGGGTGGTCTAGAGGTAGGACATCGGTCTCAAGGCAGGAGGGACTTGGGTTTAAAGCCCACAAGAAGCGGTGATGATTTTTTTTTTTCAAACAGGGAAATGTAATCCGTGGTTTCTTCGTTGTCTTCCCTTGCTCTGTGTAGTGAGATCTGATGTCCAGCCCTCTCTGTGTAGTGAGATCTGATGTCTAGCCCTCTCTTGGTAGTGAGATCTGATGTCTAGCTCTCTCTGTGTAGTGAGATCTGATGTCCAGCCCTCTCTGTGTAGTGAGATCTGATGTCTAGCCCTCTCTGTGTAGTGAGATCTGATGTCTAGCCCTCTCTTGGTAGTGAGATCTGATGTCTAGCCCTCTCTGGTAGTGAGATCTGATGTCTAGCCCTCTCTGTGTAGTGAGATCTGATGTCTAGCCCTCTCTGTGTAGTGAGATCTGATGTCTAGCCCTCTCTGGGTAATGATATCCGATGTCTAGCCCTCTCTGTGTAGTGAGATACAATGTCTAGCCCTCTCTGGGTAATGATATCCGATGTCTAGCCCTCTCTGTGTAGTGAGATCTGATGTCTTGCTCTCTCTGTGTTGTGAGATCTGATGTCTAGCCCACTCTGTATAGTAAGATCCGATGTCTAGCCCTCTCTGGGTAGTGAGATCCGATGTCTAGTCCTCTCTGGGTAGTGAGATCCGAAGTCTAGCCCTCTCTGGGTAGTGAGATCCGATGTCTAGCCCTCACGGATAACGGCAATAAGCATGAGGTTCTGTGTGCACTAGGGCACGTTACAGATTCCATGGCATTTTAAATCGAAAAATGTAGGTCATAAATATGGCCGCTGCAAAGGCAAAAATCAGCTTTAAATGGGTATCGAATTTTTTCTGTGAGAGTAAAACGGCACGGGCGTAATACCGACCACATTACACACAAAATCATGTGCTGAAAGTCTGTAAAATTGATGGTCACTAACACCATATTCCCTATACGCCATTTGGCGTGACGGGGGTACTTTACTTGTTTACAGGGCACAAATGTCAACAGAAACCTACTGACAATGTCGATCCCAGGCCGTGCTACGGAGTTCGTGCACGTGGGCCAGGATCCACCTTGGATCTTCTCGAGAGGGATATCGGGGCACCTATCGGTTCGTCCGGTGTGCACTGATGATGATTGTAACAACAAACTAAGGTTTGTTAATCCAAGAATTTAGCCAAGTAAAGCTAACCTGAGAGTTGATCCACATCAAGTAAAGCTAACCTGAGAGTTGATCCACGCCAAGTAAAGCTAACCTGAGAGTTGATCCACATCAAGTAAAGCTAACCTGAGAGTTGATCCACGCCAAGTAAAGCTAACTGAGAGTTGATCCATGCCAAGTAAAGCTGACCTGAGAGTTGATCCACGCCAAGTAACGCTAACCTGAGAGTTGATCCACATCACGTAAAGCTAACCTGAGAGTTGATCCACATCAAGTAAAGCTAACCTGAGAGTTGATCCACATCAAGTAAAGCTAACCTGAGAGTTGATCCACATCAACTAAAGCTAACCTGAGAGTTGATCCACATCAAGTAAAGCTAACCTGAGAGTTGATCCACATCAAGTAAAGCTAACCTGAGAGTTGATCCACATCAACTAAAGCTAACCTGAGAGTTGATTCACGCCAAGTAAAGCTAACCTGAGAGTTGATCCACATCAAGTATAGCTAACCTGAGAGTTGATCCACGCCAAGTAAAGCTAACCTGAGAGTTGATCCACGCCAAGTAAAGCTAACCTCAGAGTTGATCCACATCAAGTAAAGCTAACCTGAGAGTTGATCAACGCCAAGTAAAGCTAACCTGAGAGTTGATCCACATCACGTAAAGCTAACCTGAGAGTTGATCCACATCAAGTAAAGCTAACCTGAGAGTTGATCCACATCAAGTAAAGCTAACCTGAGAGTTGATCCACATCAAGTAAAGCTAACCTGAGAGTTGATCCACATCAAGTAAAGCTAACCTGAGAGTTGATCCACATCACGTAAAGCTAACCTGAGAGTTGATCCACATCAAGTAAAGCTAACCTGAGAGTTGATCCACGCCAAGTAAAGCTAACCTGAGAGTTGATCCACATCAAGTAAAGCTAACCTGAGAGTTGATCCACATCAAGTAAAGCTAACCTGAGAGTTGATCCACATGAAGTAAAGCTAACCTGAGAGTTGATCCATGCCAAGTAAAGCTAACCTGAGAGTTGATTCACGCCAAGTAAAGCTAACCTGAGAGTTGATCCACATCAAGTAAAGCTAACCTGAGAGTTGATCCACATCAAGTAAAGCTAACCTGAGAGTTGATCCACATCAAGTAAAGCTAACCTGAGAGTTGATCCACATCAACTAAAGCTAACCTGAGAGTTGATCCACGCCAAGTAAAGCTAACCTGAGAGTTGATCCACATCAACTAAAGCTAACCTGAGAGTTGATCCACGCCAAGTAAAGCTAACCTGAGAGTTGATCCGCATCAAGTAAAGCTAACCTGAGAGTTGATCCACATCAAGTAAAGCTAACCTGAGAGTTGATCCACATGAAGTAAAGCTAACCTGAGAGTTGATCCATGCCTAGTAAAGCTAACATGAGATTTGATCCACGCCAAGTAAAGCTAACCTGAGAGTTGATCCACATCAAGTAAAGCTAACCTGAGAGTTGATCCACATCAAGTAAAGCTAACCTGAGAGTTGATCCACATGAAGTAAAGCTAACCTGAGAGTTGATCCATGCCAAGTAAAGCTAACCTGAGAGTTGATTCATGCCAAGTAAAGCTAACCTGAGAGTTGATCCACATCAAGTAAAGCTAACCTGAGAGTTGATCCACATCAAGTAAAGCTAACCTGGGAGTTGATCCACATCAAGTAAAGCTAACCTGAGAGTTGATCCACATCAACTAAAGCTAACCTGAGAGTTGATCCACGCCAAGTAAAGCTAACCTGAGAGTTGATCCACATCAACTAAAGCTAACCTGAGAGTTGATCCACGCCAAGTAAAGCTAACCTGAGAGTTGATCCACATCAAGTAAAGCTAACCTGAGAGTTGATCCACATCAAGTAAAGCTAACCTGAGAGTTGATCCACGCCAAGTAAAGCTAACCTGAGAGTTGATCCATGCCAAGTAAAGCTAACCTGAGAGTTGATTCACATCAGCTAAAGCTAACCTGAGAGTTGATCCATGCCAAGTAAAGCTAACCTGAGAGTTGATCCACGCCAAGTAAAGCTAACCTGAGAGTTGATCCACGCCATGTAAAGCTAACCTGAGAGTTGATCCACATCAAATAAAGCTAACCTGAGAGTTGATCCACATCAAGTAAAGCTAACCTGAGAGTTGATCCACATCAAGTAAAGCTAACCTGAGAGTTGATCCACATCAAGTAAAGCTAACCTGAGAGTTGATCCATGCCAAGTAAAGCTAACCTGAGAGTTGATCCACGCCAAGTAAAGCTAACCTGAGAGTTGAACCACTCCAAGTAAAGCTAACCTGAGAGTTGATCCACATCACGTAAAGCTAAGCTGATAGTTGATCCACATCACGTAAAGCTAACCTGAGAGTAGATCCACATAACGTAAAGCTATCCTGAGAGTTGATCCACATCACGTAAAGCTAAGCTGATAGTTGATCCACATCACGTAAAGCTAACCTGAGAGTTGATCCACATCACGTAAAGCTAACCTGAGAGTTGATCCACGCCAAGTAAAGCTAACCTGAGAGTTGATCCACATCAAGTAAAGCTAACCTGAGAGTTGATCCACGCCAAGTAAAGCTAATCTGAGAGTTGATCCACGCCAAGTAAAGCTAACCTGAGAGTTGATCCACATCACGTAAAGCTAAGCTGAGAGTATATCCACACCAAGTGAGAGTTAATTGGACGTGTAGCCCATGTCAGCTGTGGGTAATTGGGGAGGTAACTCGTGTAGACGGTGGGCTACTATTGGAGGCTGAACTGAGGGCACGGGCTGGCAGACGTGTCTAATTGAGAACACGCGTAAGAGTTGTATGAATGTGAAACCTTGTAGGAGAAAAGATGAGCGGGAGAAGAGGTGGGAGAGAAGATGTGGGAGAGAAGATGTGTGAGAGAAGATGTGGGAGAGAAGATGTGGGAGAGAAGATGTGGGAGAAAAGATGAGCGGGAGAAGAGGTGGGAGAGAAGATGTGGGAGAGAAGATGTGTTAGAGAAGATGTGGGAGAGAAGATGTGGGAGAAAAGATGAGCGGGAGAAGATGTGGGAGAGAAGATGTGGGAGAGAAGATGAGCGGGAGAAGATGAGCGGGAGAAGAGGTGGGAGAGAAGATGTGGGAGAGAGGATGTGGGAGAGAAAATGTGGAGAGAAGATGTGGTAGAGAAGATGTAGGAGAGAAGATGTAGGAGAGAAGATGTAGGAGAGAAGATGTAGGAAGAGCGGCATTAATGTTGTTGTTGACATAAACTACACACATATTTGTTGTGAGGATGTCTCACACAGGCACACACACACACTTAGCTTTATTCTGTTTGATTTCCCACTCACACACATCTGCTCCTTCCATTCTCTCTTCCATACACACACACAAGACAAATACACACATGTATTCAGACTTTCCCCTCTGTCGTTCAATTGCCATGGTCAACACACACACACACTCTCTCTCTCTCTCCCCTCTTTTCTCCCATTCTCCACCCTCCTCCACCCACCTCGAAGCTGACATTAACGATAGCCCAATCCATTAAGAGGAAATGCCCTCCCAGTCACGTCACAGTGAGGGCACTCCTCTAATGGCCGCTTACCTGAGATTGCCTGTGGGAGTCGCTGCCCCCGTGGGACACTTGTCCTTGACATTCACCTGTCTGTCAAGTCTGCACATCGACACATCCACACATCGACACATCCCCACATCGACACATCCACACATCGACACATCCACACATCGACAGATCCACACATCGACAGATCGACACATCGACACATCCACACATCCACACATCGACACATCCACACATCCACACATCCACACATCGACACATCCACACATCCACATTGTAACATACTTTCACATCACTTGCTCCGTTTCCATATTGCCTCACCGTTATCTTAGCATCTCCAAATTGCCCCATCAATATCTCCACATTGCCCCATCAATATATCCACATTGCCCCATCAATATCTCCACATTGCCCCATCAATATCTCCACATTGCCCCATCAATATCTCCACATAGCCCCATCAATATCTCCACATTGCCCCATCAATATCTCCAAATTGCCCCATCAGTATATCCACATTGCCCCGTCAATATCTCCACATTGCCCCATCAATATCTCCACATTGCCCCATCAATATCTCCACATTACCCCATCAATATCTCCACATTGCCCCATCAATAGCTCCATATTGCCCTATCAATATCTCCAGATTGCCCCATAAATATCTCCACATTGCCACATCAATATCTCCACATTGCCCCATCAATATCTCCACATTGCCACATCAATATCTCCACATTGTCCCATCAATATCTCCACATTGCCCCATCAATATCTCCACATTACCCCATCAATATCTCCACATTGCCCCATCAGTATATCCACATTGCCCCATCAATATCTCCACATTGTCCCATGAATATCTCCACATTGCCCCATCAATATCTCCACATTGCCCCATCAATATCTCCACATTGTCCCATGAATATCTCCACATTGCCCCATCAATATCTCCACATTGCCCCATCAATATCTCCACATTGCCCCATTAATATCTCCACATTGCCTCATCAATATTTTCATGTTGTCCTTTCAGTCATGTTCACTCTCTCCATCATTATATGGTTGTCACTAACACTTCTACTTGTCACTCTCCATTAGTTCGCCTTTTCACTCCCACTTTCCACTTCTTCGCTCTCTCTTTCTATTTCAGATTATCTTTTCTACACACCGCCGCTCTCACTTCCCTCTTCTCTCACTCTATATTTGTCCTTGCTTACACTCGAATCTTTCATTTCCCTGTCTCTGTTCCTTCTCTCAATTATTCTCTCCTGCTCTCATTTCCTTTTTCAATCTCCCATTTCACATCTTTCTCCCACTCTCCTGCTCTCATTTACCTTTGCACTCTCCCATTTCACATCTTTTTCCCACTCTCCCACTCTCCTGCTTTCATTTCCCTTTTCAATCTCCCATTATATATCTTTCTCCCATTCTCCTCCTGTCATTTCCCTTTTCGGTCTTCCATTTCACATCTTTCTCCCACTCTCCTGCTCTCATTTCCCTTCTCAGTCCCCCATTTTACATCTTTCTCCCACTCTCCTGCTCTCATTTTCCTTTTCAGTTTTCCATTTTACATCTTTCTCCCACTCTCCTGCTCTCATTTCCCTTTTCAGTCCCCCATTTCACTTCTTTCTCCCACTCTCCTGCTCTCATTTACCTTTTCGCTCTCCCATTTCACATCTTTTTCCCACTCTCCCACTCTCCTGCTTTCATTTCCCTTCTCAGTCCCCCATTTTACATCTTTCTCCCACTCTCCTGCTCTCATTTTCCTTTTCAGTTTTCCGTTTTACATCTTTCTCCCACTCTCCTGCTCTCATTTCCCTTTTCAGTCCCCCATTTCACTTCTTTCTCCCACTCTCCTGCTCTCATTTCCCTTTTCAGTCTCCCATTTCTCATCTTTCTCCCACTCTCCTGCTCTCATTTCCCTTCTCAGTCCCCCATTTTACATCTTTCTCCCACTCTCCTGCTCTCATTTTCCTTTTCAGTTTTCCATTTTACATCTTTCTCCCACTCTCCTGCTCTCATTTCCCTTTTCAGTCCCCCATTTCACTTCTTTCTCCCACTCTCCTGCTCTCATTTCCCTTTTCAGTCTCCCATTTCTCATCTTTCTCCCACTCTCCTGTTCTCATTTCCCTTTTCAGTCTCCCATTTTACATCTTTCTCCCATTCTGTTGCTTTCATTTCCCTTTTCAGTCTCCAATTTTACATATTTCTCCCACTCTCATTTTCCTTTTCAGTCTCCCATTTCTCATCTTTCTCCTACTCTTCTGCTCTCATTTTCCTTTTCAGTCTCCCATTTTACATCTTTCATCACCCACTCTCCTGCTCTCATTTCCCTTTTCAGTCTCCCATTTTACATTTTCTCCCACTCTCCTGCTATCATTTCCCTTTTCAGTCTCCCATTTTACATTTTTCTCCCACGCTCCTGCTCTCATTTCCCTTTTCAATCTCCCATTTCACATCTTTCTCCCATTCTCCTGCTCTCATTTCATTTTTCAATCTCCCAGTTCACATCTTTCTCCCACTCTCCTGCTCTCATTTCATTTTTCAATCTCCCAGTTCACATCTTTCTCCCATTCTCCTGCACTCATTTTTCATTTCACTGTACCAATGCCCCCTTCTCTCTCTCTCTCTTGTCTATTCTCATTTTCCTTTCCCTGTCTCTTTCAGTCCTTCTCTCTCTCCCGCTCTCTCTCTCACTCTCACTGTAGCTCTGCCCCCATTTCTCTAGAACGACTCTGTATACGGCCAATATTTCCCTCTCGTTGAGATGAAAGTCTACGATCCCTTATTTGGCAAATATCTGGAGGCCAAACTCAGATTTTAAATTAACTAATTGGCTGCTGGTGGCAGTCTGGCCCTGGCACACCCCAAGTCCCACGTGACCCGCGGCCACCATCTTGCCACCTTACGAGTGTCAGTTACCAAATAGTTGGCCGTATTTTATGACGTTTCATCATAATGATTCTCGTATGTCTGTTATTTCACATGTCAGATCTACTCTTGTATGTCTATGTTATTTTACTTGTCACACCTATTCTCCTATGTCTATGTTATTTCACATGTCACATCTATTCTCCTAAGTCTATTTTTTTCACATATCACATATATTCTCCTAAGTCTATGTTATTTCACATGTCACATCTATTCTCCTATGTCTATGTTTGATAGTTCACAAGGTGGCACCACTTCCAGACTCTGTTGTTACATGTCTCCTGTACAGTAATGACCTGTTGTTACATGTCTCTTGTACAGTAATGACTTGTTGTTACACGTCTCTTGTACAGTAATGACTTGTTGTTACATGTCTCTTGTACAGTAATGACTTGTTGTTACATGTCTCTTGTACAGTAATGACTTGTTGTTACAAGTCTCTTGTACAATAATGACTTGTTGTTACATGTCTCTTGTACAGTAATGACTTGTTGTTACAAATCTCTTGTACAATAATGACTTGTTGTTACATGTCTCTTTTATGGTAATTACTTGTTGCTACATGTACGTTGTAAGGTAATGACGTCTTGTTACATGTCTCTAGTACAGTTATGACTTGTTGTTACATGTCTCTTGTACAGTAGTAACGTGTTTTTACATGTTTCTTGTGCGGTAATGATCTGTTGTTGCGTGTTTCTTTTGCGGTAATGACCTGCTGTTTCATGTCTCTTGCACGGTAATGACCTTTTGCTACATGTCTCTTGTACGGTAATGACCTGCTGTTGCATGAAGTAGGTCGCGTGACCCGTGTGGTCAGGACGGCCAAGTTGCTGATTTGGTCAGGACGGCCAAGTTGCTGATTTGGTCAGGACGGCCAAGTTGCTGATTTGGTCAGGACGGCCAAGATGCTGATTTGCTGTCACTGTCAGCGGCGCTTCCTTCCTGCCCCAGTCCGTTACTGACAGCGAAGATTCATTACTTACGACCTCATAGTTGGGTTTTTGGCCGCGAGGATTTCCATGGAAGTGACGTCATTGTAAAAGTCTGCCAGAATGAACTTGGGGGGCGTGGCTTGTCTCCACCCGCGGGTTGGCTCGTCCTTGCCCAGCTTATCATGCTTCAGCTGTTCCTGGAGTCCAGCCAACATGTCCGCTATGGACCCCGTACTGTTGAAGTGGCTTCTGTGGAGACTCCAGCGCCTGCCTTGGTCTTCTTTGTTTAGAATTTCTCTCGTGTCTGCTAATAATTGTCCATGTTTCATCATCATCATTATCATCATCGAGTGCCGTCTCCGCAACGAAGGTTGGCTACCATGGATCGCCATTCTACTCTGTTTCTTGCTTTGATGGTGCAGGCTGACATAGATTGACTTGTCCATCTTTTGATGTTACTAGTCCATGTTAGTCTTGACCTGTCTCTGCCTCTTTTACCTTGTATTTTTCCTTCCAATATTACTTTTAGTAGGCTGTTGTGTCGTTTAACATGCCCCATAAATTTCATTTGTCTTGTCCTAATGGTGTTTAGTAGTTCTCTTTTTATTTTTAGTTGTTTTAAAACTTCATCGTTTGTTTTCTTTTCCTTCCATCCAATTCTACCTATTCTTCTATATATCCACACTTCAATGGCTTCAATTTTCTGTTCTGTTTTCTTGTCTAATGTCCATGTTTCTGCACCCTAAAGGAATATTGAGAAAATATACAATTTTGCTATTCTTAGTGTCCATGTTTCACACGTATATAATAAGATCGTAAGGCTATATCATGTTATAGAAAGAGTGTGGAGGGTGACAAAAAGCAGTAGCAACATCGTTGTGTTGTCGGGTACAGATGTCACAGGTTCGGTTGGGGGGGGGGATCAAAGAGGTGGTTAAATATGTACGGCCCATACCTGGCTTACATAGGCCGGGCCTGCCCGATCTGTCTCGAGAACCCAACCACAACTATCCCATGTTACTTGCAAGTTTCAGCATTTCCGCGGCTTTCATCCAATCCAACATCCGAGCCAAGCTACTCAACGCTCAAGAGCCGAACAGACCGCACCCATTCCGTGAACTACCTGCACTGAAATCATCCCATGGGATCACACAAACAAACAAACAAACAAACAATAGTGAGTGACTCTGTCGAACTAAACAAAATAAAACTAAAATAAATAATAAAAAAAAAAATGACGCAGACAATTAACTAGAGCAAAGTGACCAAATGTCTGGCTGGTCGTCAATTTATAAAAGGTCGCGCCCTCGTCCTGTCAATCAAACAGACCACACCCAGTGTTTGCTACACAAGGAGGTTAATGTTACTCTACTTGTTACAAAACCAACCTCTTCTTACGGCGCTGTGTCTTCCGGTAACGGTATATTGTTCTCATCTCACAGCGCCGTGTCTTCCAGTACCGGCACAGTTCTCATCTCACGGCGCCGTGTCTTCCAGTAACGGCACACTTCTCATCTCACGGCGCCGTGTCTTCCAGTAACGGCACACTTCTCATCTCACGGCGCCGTGTCTTCCAGTAACGGCACACTTCTCATCTCACGGCGCCGTGTCTTCCAGTAACGGCACACTTCTCATCTCACGGCGCCGTGTCTTCCAGTAACGGCACACTTCTCATCTCACGGCGCCGTGTCTTCCAGTAACGGCACACTTCTCATCTCACGGCGCCGTGTCTTCCAGTAACGGCACACATCTCATCTCACGGCGCCGTGTCTTCCAGTAACGGCACACTTCTCATCTCACGGCGCCGTGTCTTCCAGTAGCTGCACATTGTTCTCATCTCACGGCGCCGTGTCTTCCAGTAACGGCACACTTCTCATCTCACGGCGCCGTGTCTTCCAGTAACGGCACACTTCTCATCTCACGACGCCGTGTCTTCCAGTAACGGCACACATCTCATCTCACGGCGCCGTGTCTTCCAGTAACGGCACACTTCTCATCTCCCGGTGCTGTGTCTTCCAGTAGCTGCACATTGTTCTCATCTCACCGCGCCGTGTCTTCCAGTAACTGCACATTGTTCTCATTTCACGGCACCGTGTCTTCCAGTAACGGCACATTGTTCTCATTTCACGGCGCCGTGTCTTCCAGTAACGGCACATTGTTCTCATTTCACGGCGCCGTGTCTTCCAGTAACAGCACACTTCTTATCTCACGGCGCCGTGTCTTCCAGTAACGGCACACTTCTCATCTCCCGGTGCTGTGTCTTCCAGTAACGGCACATTGTTCTCATCTCCCGGCGCCGTGTCTTCCAATAACGAAACGTTGTTGTCACCAACAGAACAGCCGTGAGAGGCCCGCACGAGAAGGCAGTCGTCACAAGCAAGTAGCTCACGACAAGCGAAGGTCAAGGTGGTCAGAAAACGAACGGGTTGTGGTGTTGCCTTGACCTTGACGTAAGCCTGATATTCCCATCTGACGTGGCCCCGCCCAGATCACAATCGTGAAGGTCGCACATGAGCCCGTGAATGAGCTGTGCAGCGCTCACGTAAAAAAAAACATCACAGGAAAGTGTTTGGTGTTGTCACGGCTGGTTCCCCGCCCTCCGGATTCGCTTGGTCTGCCAGATGTCAGGCAGGTCTATGCTGACGTGCCGGTCTCTATCGGCCGTGATTCACGTGCAATGTTGTCACGTGCTAGAGATATCCAGACTTTATGTTCTGATATCAAAGGTCACAGCACTCCGCCCACGCTTTGTTCACACCAACATCAACCGACTTTTGTTGCAGTTTCCTGAACGAGATAGATCTCCGCCTTCATTCACAGTCGGTGGGGGCGGTGTGAGAATGGAGCTGACCTATTTCCACTGAGAAACATTTTGATTCGCCTCTCCCCCTCCATGACCTTACGTCAGTACTTGTTGGACATCTACAACCGTCAGTACTTGTTGGACATCTACAACCGTCAGTACTTGTTGGACATCTACAACAGTCAGTACTTGTTGGACATCTACAACAGTCAGTACTTGTTGGACATCTACAACAGTCAGTACTTGTTGGACATCTACAACAGTCAGTACTTGTTGGACATCTACAACCGTCAGTACTTGTTGGACATCTACAACAGTCAGTACTTGTTGGACATCTACAACAGTCAGTACTTGTTGGACATCTACAACAGTCAGTACTTGTTGGACATCTACAACCGTCAGTACTTGTTGGACATCTACAACAGTCAGTACTTGTTGGACATCTACAACAGTCAGTACTTGCTGGACATCTACAACAGTCAGTACTTGTTGGACATCTACAACAGTCAGTACTTGTTGGACATCTACAACCGCCAGTACTTGTTGGACTTCTACAACGGCCAGTACTTGTTGGACGTCTACAACCGCCAGTACTTGTTGGACATCTACAACAGTCAGTACTTGTTGGACATCTACAACCGCCAGTACTTGTTGGACATCTACAACCGCCAGTACTTGTTGGACATCTACAACGGCCAGTACCTGTTGGACACCTACAACAGTCAGTACTTGTTGCACATCTACAACAGTCAGTACTTGTTGGGCATCTACAACAGTCAGTACTTGTTGGACATCTACACCCGTTAGTACTTGTTGGACATCTACACCCGTTAGTACTTGTTGCACATCTACACCAGTCAGTACTTGTTGGGCATCTACACCCGTCAGTAGTTGTTGGACATCTACACCCGTCAGTAGTTGTTGGACATCTACACCCGTCAGTAGTTGTTGGACATCTACAACAGTCAGTACTTGTTGCACATCTACAACAGTCAGTACTTGTTGGGCATCTACAACAGTCAGTAGTTGTTGGACTTCTGCACCCGTCAGTAGTTGTTGGACATCTACACCCGTCAGTAGTTGTTGGACTTCTGCACACGTCAGTAGTTTTTGGACATTTACACCCGTCAGTAGTTGTTGGACTTCTGCACCCGTCAGTAGTTGTTGGACATCTACACCCGTCAGTAGTTGTTGGACTTCTGCACCCGTCAGTAGTTTTTGGACATCTGCACCCGTCAGTACTTGTTGGACATCTACACCCGTCAGTACTTGTTGGACTTCTGCACCCGTCAGTAGTTTTTTGGACATCTACACCCGTCAGTACTTGTTGGACATCTACACCCGTCAGTACTTGTTGGACATATACACCCGTCAGTACTTGTTGGACATCTACACCCGTCAGTACTTGTTGGACATCTACACCCGTCAGTACTTGTTGGACATCTACACCCGTCAGTACTTGTTGGACATATACACCCGTCAGTACTTGTTGGACATCTACACCCGTCAGTAGTTGTTGGACATCTACACCGTCAGTACTTGTTGGACATCTACACCCGTCAGTACTTGTTGGACATCTGCACCCGTCAGTAGTTGTTGGACATCTACACCCGTCAGTACTTGTTGGACATCTACACCCGTCAGTACTTGTTGGACATCTACACCCGTCAGTACTTGTTGGACATCTACACCCGTCAGTACTTGTTGGACATCTACACCCGTCAGTACTTGTTGGACATCTACACCCGTCAGTACTTGTTGGACATCTGCACCCGTCAGTAGTTGTTGGACATCTACACCCGTCAGTACTTGTTGGACATCTACACCCGTCAGTACTTGTTGGACATCTACACCCGTCAGTACTTGTTGGACATCTACACCCGTCAGTACTTGTTGGACATCTACACCCGTCAGTACTTGTTGGACATCTACACCCGTCAGTACTTGTTGGACATCTACACCCGTCCGTACTTGTTGGACATCTACACCCGCCAGTACTTGTTGGACATCTACTCCCGTCAGTACTTGTTGGACTTCTACAACCGTCCGTACTTGTTGGACATCTACACCCGTCAGTACTTGTTGGACATCTACACCCGTCAGTACTTGTTGGACTTCTACAACCGCCAGTACTTGTTGGACTTCTACAACAGTCAGTACTTCTTGGACATCTACACCCGTTAGTACTTGTTGGACATCTACAACAGTCAGTACTTGTTAGACATCTACACCCGTCAGTATTTTTTGGACATCTACAACCGTCAGTACTTGTTGGACATCTACAACAGTCAATACTTGTTGGACATCTGCAACCGTCAGTACTTGTTGGACTTCTACAACCGCCAGTAGTTGTTGGACTTCTACAACAGTCAGTACTTGTTGGACATCTACACCCGTTAGTACTTGTTGGACATCTACAACAGTCAGTACTTGTTGGACATCTACACCCGTCAGTATTTTTTGGACATCTACAACCGTCAGTACTTGTTGGACATCTACAACAGTCAATACTTGTTGGACATCTGCAACCGCCAGTACTTGTTGGACATCTATAACAGTCAGTACTTGTTGGACATCTACAACTGCCAGTACTTGTTGGACATCTACAATCGCCAGTGCTTGTTGGACATCTACAACCGCCAGTACTTGTTGGACATCTACAACCGCCAGTACTTGTTGCACATCTACAACTGTCAGTACTTGTTGGACATCTACAACAGTCAGTACTTGTTGGACATCTACAATCGTCAGTACATGTTGGACATCTACAATCGTCATTACATGTTGGACATCTACAATCGTCAGTACATGTTGGACATCTACAACAGTCAGTACTTGTTGGACATCTACAACAGTCAGTACATGTTGGACATCTACAACAGTCAGTACTTGTTGGACATCTACAACCGTCAGTACTTGTTGGACATCTACAACCGCCAGTACTTGTTGGACATCTACAACCGCCAGTACTTGTTGGACATCTACAACCGCCAGTACTTGTTGGACATCTACAACAGTCAGTACTTTTTGGGCATCTACAACCGTCAGTACTTGTTGGACATCTACAACCGTCAGTACTTGTTGGACATATAGAATCACCAGTACTTGTTGGACATCTACAACCGCCAGTACTTGTTGGGTATCTACAACTAACGTGGCTCGTGCTACCACAACAGAAGATCAAGCGCTTACCCCGGTCAGTAGGTATGTTAGTCGCACAGTGGCGACCCACATGGACGCGACCCAGATATGTGGCTGTTTCCCCGAACATTCCAAAACAACCCAGCCGACATATTTCACCCCTGGACGCGCACGTAAAGGCCGACTGGTATAAATCACATTCCAGTAAGACCGGCGTGCTCTCATTGCGATAGTCCCGTTATGCTAATACGTGGCGCGCGCACACATGAACCCTCCATAAGGTCCTAGACACCATTACTTGTCCAATATTGATATTAGTCGGTTACTGTGCTCTAGAATTTGGCCTCGCAATTTTCACTTGTACTGGCCGCAGACTTTCATCAGGATATAGGGACGGGCATTTGTGATATTTTGGGAAGAAGTTGACGTCGATAGAGATGCGTTGTGGTTGAGACTGTGCGTGGCGACAGCGTGAGAAGTGGGTTACAGGAAGTGACGTATTTGTGGTGAGACAGTGCGTGTGTGAATACCTGGGACCGTGACACCAAACCCGTCTCTTTTATGTATGTGAGTGTGTGTGGGTGTGCGGGGGATGGTTCAGCGATCCACAAATTTGTCTTGTAAAACATCACATGACATCCAGGTTACATGCAGCAAGGATGTCAAATGTCAGCATGTTGTCATCAGTTGTTAAAAGTTTAATTAAATAAGGACACCATTTATTGACGCTACTTTGTATACGATTCGGTCTGATAGACGAACAGAACAGATACATTTAGGTTTATAGACACAGAAATTGCAGATTTGGGTTCATAGACAGACACATTAGAGATTTAGGTGAATAGAGAGACAAATTAGATATTTAGGTTCATAGGTAGACAATAGAGATTTGGGTTCATAGACAGACAGATTAGAAATTTAGATTCATAGACAAATTAAAGATTTGAGTTCATAGACAGACAAATGAGAGATCTGAGTTCATATATGGTTATCTAAACACCATAGATTGGTAAATGACAAACTTATTGACAGAACATGGACCTATCAGAATCATGACCTCAACCTTGGACAATCAGCTGCCAGAACGTGTGGCTGTCACCAGTCAGCAACAATTGCTGCGAAGGAATGCTGCTTCTCAAATCAAGAATAGAATTGCTGATCTGCTTTCATCCACAGGGAAAGAAAATCGTTGGGGGAAGCCATAACGGTGCTCTTGGCAATGACCTCAGAGCTGAGGACCTGTCGAGTGTGTGTTCTTGAGGTTGACAGAGAACCTCGTTAGCTCCCCTGTCTGTGCTTGCTTCCGCTGGAACCTCCGACAACCGGAACTTGCATCCAGTGGATACCGTTAACTTCTGCCTGTGTTATCAAACTCGTTCGTTCTTTCTTTCATTCACTATTTCTTTCCCTCGTTTCTCTCACACACTAGTTCTCTCACACACTAGTTCTCTCACAACACTAGTTTCTCTCACACACTAGTTCTCTCACACACTAGTTCTCTCACACACTAGTTCTCTCACACACCTAGTTCTCTCACACGCTATTTCTCTCACACACTAGTTCTCTCACACACTAGTTCTCTCACACACACTAGTTCTCTCACACACTAGTTTCTCACACACTAGTTCTCTCACACACTAGTTCTCTCACACACTTACCCTCTCTCTCATTCATACTTTATCTCCCTTGATCGAACTCACTCACTCACGCACCCACTCACGCATCGTTCTCTCGTTTCGACAAAAAAAATACTCAGTCCCTCACTAGTTCTCTCACTCACTATTTCTCTCACTCACTAGTTCTCTCACTCACTAGTTCTCTCACTCACTAGTTCTCTCACTCACTAGGTCTCTCACTCACTAGTTTTCTCACTCACTAGGTCTCTCACTCACCTGTTCCCTCACTCACTAGTTCTCTCACTCACTAGGTCTCTCACTGTCCTGTTCCCTCACTCACTAGTTCTCTCACTCACTAGTTTTCTCACTCACTAGGTCTCTCACTAATTAGTTCTCTCACTCACTAGTTCCCTCACTCACTAGTTCCCTCACTCACCTGTTCCCTCACTCACCTGTTCCCTCACTTACTAGTTCTCTCACTCACTAGGTCTCTTACTCACTAGTTTTCTCACTCACTAGGTCTCTCACTCACTAGTTTTCCACTCACTAGGTCTCTCACTCACTAGGTCTCTCACTCACTAGTTCTCTCACTCACTAGGTCTCTCACTCACTAGTTTTCTCACTCACAAGTTTTCTCACTGACAAGTTTTCTCACTGACAAGGTTCTCTCACTCACTAATTCTCTCACCACTAATTCTCTCACTCACAAGGTCTCTCACTCACAAGTTTTCTCACTCACTAGGTCTCTCACTCACTAGGTCTCTCACTCACTAGGTCTCTCACTCACTAGTTCTCTCACTCACTAGTTTTCTCACTCATTAGGTCTCTCACTCACTAGTTTTCTCACTCACCATGTCTCTCACTCACTAGTTTTCTCACTCACTAGTTTTTTCACTCACTAGGTCTCTCCCTCACTAGTTTTCTCACTCACTAGGTCTCTCGCTCACTAGTTTTCTCACTCACTAGTTTTCTCACTCACTAGTTTTTTTCACTCACTTGTTCTCTCCTCACTAGTTTTCTCACTCACTAGTTTCTCTTACTCACTAGGTCTATCAGTCACTAGTTCTCTCACTCACTAGTTTTCTCACTAACTCATTAGCTCTTTAATCACTTATCAGCTCTCTCTCTCTCTCTCTCTCACTCATCCACACACACACACACACATGAGACTTGCTACAACTAGTCGAAATGACGTTACACTGTAGATCAGCTGTCACGTTACTGGGCGACGAATGTTGTTGAGCAGCGCCCTTTGTGTCTGTGGGTAGACACATTGGCCTGTCAAGATCTTGCGTCATTTAACACTAGGATGACAACATCCGCGTCATTCACTACTATGAAGACAACATCCGCGTCATTCACTACTAGGATGACAACATTCGCGTCATTCACTACTATGATGACAACATCCGCGTCATTCACTACTATGATGACAACATCCGCGTCATTCACTACTAGGATGACAACATCCGCGTCATTCACTACTAGGATGACAACATCCGCGTCATTCACTACTAGGATGACAACATCCGCGTCATTCACTACTAGGATGACAACATCCTCGTCATTCACTACTAGGATGACAACATCCGCGTCATTCACTACTAGGATGACAACATCCGTGTGCGAGAGACAGCTCTAACGTCATTGGTGGTGATGATGCGGTAGTAGAAGCAGTGATGCTGCAGGCCCCCTACTCCATCTGTGGAGTCTCTTTCCGGCCACGTTACTTGAGTTTGTGTCTTTGTTTTCATGTCTCTGTTCTCTGTTGCGTTCTCTCATGTCCCTGTTCTCTGTTATGACTTCTCTTGTCCCTGTTCTCTGCTCAGTTCTTCTCATGTCCCTATTCTCTGTTATGGTCTTCTCATGTCCCTGTTCTCTGCTCAGTTCTTCTCATGTCCCTGTTCTCTGTTGCGTTCTTCTCATGTCCCTGTTCTCTGTTATGTTCTTCTCATGTCCCTGTTCTCTGCTCAGTTCTTCTCATGTCCCCTGTTCTCTGTTATGTTCTTCTCATGTTCCTGTTCTCTGCTCAGTTCTTCTCATGTCCCTGTTCTCTGTTATGTTCTTCTTCTCATGTCCCTGTTCTCTGCTCAGTTCTTCTCATGTCCCTGTTCTCTGTTCTGATCTTCTTCCTCATGTCCATGTTCTCTTCTTCTTCTCATGTTCATGTTGTCTGTTCTGTTCTTCTGCTCATGTCCCTATTTTGTCTTCTGTTCTTATTCTTCTCATGTCCCTGTTCTCTGCTATGTTCTTCTTCTCATGTCCTGTTCTCTGCTATGTTCTTCTTCTCATGTCCCTGTTTCTCTGCTATGCTCTTCTTCTCATGTCCCTGTTCTCTGCTATGTTCTTCTTCTCATGTCCCTGTTCTCTGCTATGCTCTTCTTCTCATGTCCCTGTTCTCTGCTATGCTCTTCTTCTCATGTCCCTGTCTCTGCTATGTTCTTCTTCTCATGTCCCTGTTCTCTGCTATGTTCTTCTTCTCATGTCCCTGTTCTCTGCTATGCTCTTCTTCTCATGTCCCTGTTCTCTGCTATGTTCTTCTTCTCATGTCGATGTTATCTGCTATGCTCTTCTTCTCATGTCCCTGTTCTCTGCTATGTTCTTCTTCTCATGTCCCTGTTCTCTGCTATGCTCTTCTTCTCATGTCCCTGTTCTCTGCTATGTTCTTCTCTCATGTCGATGTTATCTGCTATGTTCTTCTTCTCATGTCCCTGTTCTCTGCTATGCTCTTCTCTCATGTCCATGTTCTCTGTTATCTTCTTCTCATATCCATGTCCTCTGTTATGTTCTTTTTCTCGTGCCCCTGTTCTCTGTTCTGTTCTTCTTCTCATATCCCATGTTCTTTGTTCTGTTCTTCTTCTCATATCCCTGTTCTCTGTTCTGTTCTTCTTCTCATATCCATGTTCTCTGTTCTGTCTTCTTCTCATACCCCTGTTCTCTGTTCTGTTCTTCTTCTCATATCCATGTTCTCTGTTCTGTTCTTCTTCTCATACCCCTGTTCTCTGTTCTGTCTTCTTCTCATGTCACTGTTCTTGTTCTGTTCTTCTTCTCATACCCCTGTTCTCTGTTCTGTTCTTCTTCTCATGTCACTGTTCTATGTTCTGTTCTTCTTCTCAGATCCCTGTTCTCTGTTCTGTTCTTCTTCTCAGATCCCTGTTCTCTGTTCTGTTCTTCTTCTCATGTCACTGTTCTATGTTCTGTTCTTCTTCTCATACCCTGTTCTCTGTTCTGTTCTTCTTCTCAGATCCCTGTTCTCTGTTCTGTTCTTCTTCTCATACCCCTGTTCTCTGTTCTGTTCTTCTTCTCATACCCCTGTTCTCTGTTCTGTTTCTTCTTCTCAGATCCCTGTTCTCTGTTCTGTTCTTCTTCTCAGATCCCTGTTCTCTGTTCTGTTCTTCTTCTCAGATCCATGTTCTCTGTTCTGTTCTTCTCATGTCCCTGCTCTCTGTTCTGTTCTTCTTCTCATGTCCCTGCTCTCTGTTCTGTTCTTCTCCTCATGTCCCTGTTCTCTGTTATGTTCTTCTTCTCATGTCCATGTTCTTTTCTATGTTCTTCATCTCATGTCCCTGTTCTCTGTTCTGTTCTTCTTCTCATGTCCATTATCTCTGTTATGTTCTTCTTATCATGTCCATGTTCTCTGTTCTGTTCTTCTCATGTCCCTGTTTCTCTGTTATGTTCTTCTTCTCATGTCGATGTTGTCTGTTATGTTCTTCTCATGTCCATGTTCTTTATGTTCTTCTTCTCATGTTTCTGTTCTCTGTTCTGTTCTTCTCATGAACATGTTCTCTGCTATGCTCTTCTTCTCATGTCCCTGTTCTCTGTTATGTTCTTCTCATGTCCCTGTTCTCTGTTATGTTCTTCTCCTGTCCCTGTTCTCTGTTCTGTTCTTCTTCTCATTTTCCCCTGTTCTCTTTTCTCTTCTGCTTCTCATGTCCCTGTCTCTGTTATGTTCTTCTCCTGTCCCTGTTCTCTCTTCTGTTCTGCTTCTCATGTCCCTGCTCTCTGTTCTGTTCTTCTCGTGCCCATGTTCTCTGTTATGTTCTTCTTCTCATGTCCCTGTTCTCTGCTATGTTCTTGTATGTTACCTTTGTATTTATACATGTCTATGTTATGTTTGTTGTAGAGAGACGTAACCGCACATGTCAGCTCTTGATGATGGTTTTGTGCCAAGAACATATATATGTGGACCCTACTTGTGTTTATATTCTGATATATGTGTATTTGCTCTATTCTTCTATTTTGTTGACTGTTCTTGTATTTATGATACGCTCCTAGCTTGATGTATATCCTATAACTTTCTAATTAGCTTCCGATCGCGTGCATTGTGTGTACTTTCTGATTACGTGGTTTCTACAGGTCTTAAGTTATTTCCCCTCAATGCTGGTAGCTATCCCCGTAGGTAGATGAAACCACGTGATACTGCCTCCAGCTTGCTACCAAGGTTAGATGTTATCACTCTCTCTTCACTCTATATCTCTCCCCTCGACTCCGCCTCTTCCTACATATTGGTAGTTCTCAAATTCCACCTGATTAAGACCTGATTGGGTTCTGTTACAGATGAGGTGATGGGTAGAGGTGTAGGCAGGTACTTTTACATGTGGTGATGGATAGAGGTGTAGGCAGGTACTTTTACATGTGGTGATGGATAGAGGTGTAGGCAGGTACTTTTACATGTGGTGATGGATGAGGTGTAGGTGGGTATTTTTACAGGATGTGATGGGTAGAAGTGTAGGCAGGTACTTTTACATGTGGTGATGGATAGAGGTGTAGGTGGGTATTTTTGCATGTGGTGATGGATAGAGGTGTAGGTGGGTATTTTTAACAGGATGTGATGGGTAGAGGTGTAGGCAGGTACTTTTCATGTGGTGATGGATAGAGGTGTAGGTGGGTATTTTTACAGGATGTGATAAGTAGAGATGTGGTTGGGTACTGTTACAGGAGGTGATAGTAGAGGTGTGGTTGGGTACTGTTACAGGAGGTGATAGGTAGAGGTGTGGTTGGTACTGTTACAGGAGCTGATAGATAGAGGTGTGATTAGGTACTGTTACAGGAGGTGATAGTAGAGTGTGGTTAGGCACTGTTACAGGAGGTGATAGGTAGAGGTGTGGTTAGTACTGTTACAGGAGGTGATAGGTAGAGGTGTGGTTGGGTACTGTTACAGGAGGTGATAGGTAGAGGTGTGGTTAGGTACTGTTACAGGAGGTGATAGGTAGAGGTGTGGTTAGTACTGTTACAGGATGTGATAAGTAGAGGTGTGGTTAGGTACTGTTACAGAGGTGATAGGTAGAGGTGTGGTTAGGTACTGTTACAGGATGTGATAGGTAGAGGTGTGGTTAGGTACTGTTACAGATGTGATAAGTAGAGGTGTGGTTAGGTACTGTTACAGGAGGTGATAGGTAGAGGTGTGGTTAGGTACTGTTACAGGAGGTGATAGGTAGAAGTGTGGTTGGTACTGTTACAGGAGGTGATAGGTAGAGGTGTGGTTGGGTACTGTTACAGGAGGTGATAGGTAGAGGTGTGGTTGGGTACTGTTACAGGAGTGATAGGTAGAGGTGTGGTTAGGTACTGTTACAGGAGCTGATAGATAGAGGTGTGATTAGGTACTGTTACAGGAGTGATAAGTAGAGGTGTGGTTGGGTACTGTTACAGGAGATGATAGGTAGAAGTGTGGTTGGGTACTGTTACAGGAGGTGATAGGTAGAGGTGTGGTTAGGTACTGTTACAGGAGATGATAGGTAGAATGTGGTTGGGTACTGTTACAGGAGGTGATAGGTAGAGGTGAGGTTAGGTACTGTTACAGGAGGTGATAGGTAGAGGTGTAGTTAGGTACTGTTACAGGAGCTGATAGGTAGAGGTGTGGTTAGGTACTGTTACAGGAGCTGATAGGTAGAGGTGTGGTTAGGTACTGTTACAGGAGGTGATAGGTAGAGGTGTGGTTAGGTACTGTTACAGGAGCTGATAGTAGAGGTGTGGTTAGGTACTGTTACAGGAGCTGATAGGTAGAAGTGTGGTTATGTACTGTAACAGGAGCTGATAGGTAGAGGTGTGGTTAGGTACTGTTACAGGAGGTGATAGGTAGAGGTGTGGTTGGGTACTGTTACAGGAGGTGATAGGTAGAGGTGTGGTTTAGGTACTGTTACAGGAGGTTATAGGTAGGGTATGGTTAGGTACTGTTACAGGAGGTGATAGGTAGCGGTGTGGTTAGGTACTGTTACAGGAGGTGATAGGTAGAGGTGTGGTTAGGTACTGTTGCAGTAGGTGATAGGTAGAGGTGTGGTTAGGTACTGTTAGGAGGTGATAGGTAGAGGTGTGGTTGGGTACTGTTACAGGATGTGATAAGTAGAGATGTATGTGGGTACTGTTACAGGAGGTGATAGGTAGAGGTGTGGTTTGTACTGTTACAGGAGGTGATACGTAGAGATGTAGGTGGGTACTGTTACAGGATGTGATAAGTAGAGATGTAGGTGGGTACTGTTACATGATGTGATAAGTAGAGATGTAGTGGGTACTGTTACAGATGGATAGGTAGAGATGTGGTTTGTACTGTTACAGGATGTGATAAGTAGAGATGTAAGTGGGTACTGTTACAGGAGGTGATAGGTAGGGTGTGGTTTGGTACTGTTACAGGAGCTGATGGGTAGAGGTGTGGTTAGGTACTGTTACAGGAGGTGATACGTAGAGGTGTGGTTAGGTACTGTTACAGGAGCTGATAGATAGAGGTGTGATTAGGTACTGTTACAGGGGTGATAGTTTAGAGGTGTGGTTAGGAACTGTTACAGGAGGTGATGGGTAGAGGTGTGGTGGGTACTGTTATAGGAGGTGATAGGTAGAGGTGTAGTTAGGTACTGTTACAGGAGTGATAGGTAGAGGTGTGGTTTAGGTACTGTTAAGGAGATGATAGGTAGTAAGTGTAGTTAGGTACTGTTACAGGAGATGATAGGTAGAGGTGTGGTTGGGTACTGTTACTGGAGGTGATAGTAGAGGTGTAAGTTAGGTACAGTTACAGGAGATGATAGGTATAGATATAGTTAGTAATGTTACAGGGGTGATAGGTAGAGGTATTGTTAGGTACTGTTACAGGGGTGATAGTTAGAGGTCTGGTTAGAACTGTTACAGGAGGTGATGGGTAGAGGTGAAATGAATATTGCTACGCGGATTGTGTAACATTACCCACCTACACCTCGCCCCATCACCTCATGTACAGTACCCACCTACACTTTTATCCATTACCTCATGTAACAGCACCCCACTACACCTCTACCCATCACCTCATGTACAGTACCCACCTACACCTCTACTCATCTCCTCCTCTGTAACAGTACCCACCTACACCTCTACCCATCACCTCATGTAACAGTACCCCACTTACACCTCTACCCATAACCTCATGTAACAGCACCCACATACACCTGTACCCATCACCTCATGTAACAGTACCCACCTACACCTGTACCCATCACCTCCTGTAATAGTACCCACCTACACTTCTACCCATCACCTCGTCTAATAGTACCCACCTACACTCTACCCATCACCTCCTGTAATAGTACCCACCTACACCTCTACCCATCACCTCCTGTAACAGTACCCACCTACACCTCTACCCATCACCTCCTGTAATAGTACCCA